>CM053607.1:5481324-5528091 GCA_028646535.1 Procyon lotor
AACCAGAAAGAGGATATTCATTAAGAACCTGACCTTGATCTCAGACCTGATACTTTGGCCTTAGACCTCTAGCCTCCAGAATGGTGAGAAATTAATGTTTGTTGTCTTAAGCCACCCAGTCTATGGTATTGGCTTACAGCAGCCCGAGCAGACTAAGACAGCATCTTTGAAAATAATGGATGTTGTTGACCTCATTCTTAGCTGTTGCATAATAGCCCCATGGATGGGGGCTCCACAGGGGATTCAGTCTTCCGGTTTAGAAGGATATGTTGGTCATTTGCCATTTTGGACAAAGTTGTAACCTCACCAATTTGCCTACATTCCTATACAGTGACTCTATCATTTCTAATAGGTAATGTCCAGGAGTGGCAATGCTGGCTCAGATGTGTGTGTGTGTGTGTGTGTGTGTGTGTGTGTGTGTGTGTGTGTGTGTGTTTTAAAGATTTATTTATTTATTTGACAGAGAGAGACACAGCAAGAGAGGGAACACAAGGAGGGTGAGTAGAAGAGGGAGGAGCAGGCCTCCCACCAGGCAGGGAGCCTGACTCTAGGACCCCGGGACCACGACTCGAGCTGAAGGCAGACACTTAATGACTGAGCCACCCAGGCAAGAAAACACTTGTGTGTTCATTTTTAATCTTCTTGTTTCTTTTTGGCAAATATTGTGGACTTGATGTGAATAAATATAGACAAATTGAGGACTTTGTGGGAATAGGATCTCTCTCGGCTCAAGCTAATTGCCAAATATTTCCAAACATCATAGTAAAATTTTAGAAAATACAAAGCTGTGTAAGACAGGATTACTCCTCGCACACCTCAACATTTCCGCACCTAATAGTAATTTAATTGCTAGGCCAGAGAACTCTTACTGGGAGTTTACAGACATGGGGGAAAGTGATGGATT
Organism: Procyon lotor; assembly: GCA_028646535.1. Classification (NCBI taxonomy): domain Eukaryota; kingdom Metazoa; phylum Chordata; class Mammalia; order Carnivora; family Procyonidae; genus Procyon; species Procyon lotor. The sequence continues at coordinate 5,482,229 of CM053607.1, forward strand.
GGTATGCACTCACACTGTGAAGAGGGTAATATTAACAGCCTGGGCCGGCCTTCATCTGGGAGGCACTGCTACAGCACTTGAGGTATTTATGGCTGGTGTTTATTGATTAATTGGTGCCCGTGTTAATCTGCTTGTCAAATATTTTTAGTATCACTCCTGAAAAGAATACCTTTGACTTATTTTAATGGAGCACAACAATCGCAGGTAAAGCTCACACCCCAGATGGGAGGTACTGTTACATTTTACAGATGGGGATACTGAGGCTCAGAGATGGAACAACTTGCCCGAGTAGGTCGGGCTGGTCGAGCACATGTGCCTGAATGTGAAGCATGCATTGGAGCAGTTAACAGACTCCACAGAGCAAAGTGACTTGGAGAGTGTGTTTAGAGTCTAACAATAAGCCAGGGAGAGAAAGAGAGGGTATCCCAGGCACGGTCTGGACAAAGCCTCCGTGCTGGCAAGGAGAATGTGCTATCCGGCTGGTCTCCCTCCACGAGAAGACAAGTGCAGGGCTCTTTGGGATTTGGCCCAAAGCTGCTTCTCTGAACTTGTTCCTTACCAGCACGCTTCATGTTCTCTATTCAGCCCAGCAGAACTGTAGATTTCACTACTCTGCTTATATGCTTTTATACTCGAGTGTTAGTGGTCACACTGGCCCTCTTTCTGGATCTTCATGTGCCTGCACCTTAGTGACCCTTCAAAGAATATTCAAAATTCAATATCCCTCTCAGAGCTTACTACTGTCCTCAGAGCCAGAAATAAGACCTCCCTCTAGGGGCCCCTTTGGTCTGTTGTTTGTCCTTCCACTAAAGCACTGATAATTTTCATCTTAAATTAGAGTGATCTGTGTGCATATTTCATGGCCCTTACTCTGTTGTAAGCTCCATCTTGTTCTTTGTATCATGCATAGCATTAGCCCCTAGCACACATTATTCATACTGATCCCCATGTGAATATTTCAGAGTGAAGACAAGTAAATTTTGAAAGGAAATCTTGGGCATGAAACAAAAGGGCCAGTGCAAAAATCTTTGGACTTATGCAATAGTTACTGGGCGTCACTGTTGATTTTTAACGAGGGTTAATAAATACAAGTGTTAGCATAATTATTTGGATAATGGGGTGAATCCAAAAACAAAAGTCTCTTCTCTAGAAGGAGTAGAGTAACGGGACTTGAGAGGACTGTTGTATTGGGAAGTACATAGTATACATACAGTTCAGAGTTATGAGGAGGATTGGGCAGAGGGACAGCTCTCCAGGCAGGAGGGAGAGACTCATAAGTGGGTTGGGGAGGAGCCCTGGGGTGGCTCAGTTGGTTAAGCATCAAAGTCTTGATCTCAGCTCAGGTCTCCATCTGAGGGTTGTAAGTTCAAGCCCCTCACTGGGCTCCGCGCTGGGTGTGGAGCCTACTTAAAAAAAAAAGAAAGAAAGAAAAGAAAAGAAAAAGAAGATGTGGGCTGGAAAGAGAAGAGACTGTGATGAGTTGAAGTCATAATATAGAAAACTGTCGTGGAGAAATTGGGACTGGGGAACAAAAGGAGAGAGAATGTATTTCCCAACTTCCATGCTTTTCAAATTATGGCCTCCAACCCTTAGCATTGTGCAGAGACATAAGAAGTTACAGGTAAATCTGACACATTTCTGGGGAGTTCATTTTGATCAAAGTTTGGAAAAAATACATTGTTATTCTATTACAGTCACAAATATCTTAGGAGCATGAGATGTTAACATAAAATACTAGACTACAAAAATTTTTATTTTAGGTTTGGGACTTTTTGTGCTCCAGACTGAGACTATCTGGGGTTATAAATTCACTCTGCTGCTGCTAGAAGGATTTAATGGGAGCAGCATTTGAGAAGTGCTGCTCTGACCTTGGAGACCTCCAGGAGGAGATGTCTGCTACCCAGGGGAAAACTGGGGGGGAGGCAAAGACTGTAGACGGATCTTTCCCCAAGGTGGGTGTGATATTGTAATTTATGAGAAATGTGTATTTGGTCAGGTCCCTTTCCTGACTAGAGTTCCTATAACCCTTGGAATTTCCTAAGTGATAATGGCAGTAAAGGTATGTTTTGTTATGTTAATGAGGTGACTGGTGGCTTCTAAATGACCTAACAATTTGGGCTGGTTGCCAGTGGATCCAACCAGGTGATTAGATAGAGAGTTAGAAATTGCACTCCCACCTTGGATGTCTTGAGAGGGCCCATCACCATTGGCCGATGATTTAATCAGCTGTGTCTCTATAATGAAGCCTCCATAAAAACCCCAAAAGAATAGGGTTGGGGGAGTTTCTGAGTTCGTGAACATGTGGAGATTCAGGGTGCATGGTGCACCTGGAGAGGGCATGGACATTCCTTGCCCTTCCCCATACCTTGTGCTTTGGATCTTTTCTGAAACTTGGCTATTCTTGAATTATATCCTTTTATAACAAACCGATAATCTAGTAAGTAAACTGGTTTCCTGAGTTCTGTGAGCCACTCTAGCAAATTAATTGATTAATTTCCACCAGTCGTGGAAACCTCTAAACCATAGACAGACTTGTGATTGGTCTCTGATGTAGGGGAGTGGGGTAGTCTTGTAGATCTGAACCCTTAACCTTGAGATCTGATGCTATCTCTATGTTGGTAACATCAGAATTGGGTTAATTGTTTGGTGGTATTGGAAAAAATACACATCGAAGTGGGTCAAAACAGATCCTTGTATGTTATACCTGTGTTACATCAGCTTGTCAGAGGACATCAGCTTGTCAAGCTCTTTCATCAGCTTGAAAGAGCACTGTTCCTTTATTGAGTTTCTGTAGGTCTTATACTAAGAATAAGCAGGCCCAATCCTTTCTACAATTCCTCGTGTTTACTCCTCATGCATCAGTCATTCAATGAATATTTATTTAATCTCCAACACGTTTGGACCTCACAGCCTGATTGACCTCATCAGCTTGGTTCTTTCCCAGAATGCCTCTCTGTGTTGTCTATACTGCTCCTCAGAGGTATATCTAAAAGTGAGCCCAGCCCTTATCTATAGTTTGGACAATTCATATTGGGAAAGAAAACTCGCCTTCCATGTTCAGGACATATGACTTCTGTCTAGACAGGCTAATGCTGTGTTGACTCACAAGAGGCTTCCTCTTACTGTGATTTCACTGTTGACTTGAAAGTCTGGATTTTTTCCCCATTTATTCCTGTGGATTTATGTCTTCTCCTGTATTTGAGCAATTGCTCTTTTGCAGAGTTGGAACTTATATTTATCTATATGACAGCTTTTTCTGAGGCCCAGTCTGTGGTCTTAACTTGATGTGGTCCCTTTGGTTCTTGACTTGGATGTCAGTATATTTGCTCACACCCATGGGCTGATGGGCAGGCTTTGTACTTTTGCCTCCCTGTGCAGGCCTAGTGAAAGGGAGCCGATGAACTGAATAGGAATACACTAGAGTTTCTTTCTTTCCTAAATTTTAACTTTCTAGAGGAAACTTTGTTCTTTGGTGAGCTTAGAGCACATTCAGTACAAGCAGATTCTGTGCTTTCTATCAGTGACAATGGGAATTGTTAGCAGTCTTGCTGGCAAAATATGTGGAGTGAGCTCTTGAATTTTTGTGAGGACAATGACTTTTAGAAGGCTGTAGAGGAAACACTGATGAAATGTGTTATTTTACAGATGACTGACTCTAAACATGTTTGTGTGTTTTTAAATTTAATACAGGTTTAAATTGATTTTTTATCTTCATTAAAAATGTTTATCCATTACCAAGAAATGAAAAGGTCTCTTAGGTTCAGAGAAAGCAAAATAAAGATCTCTGATATAGTCATTTATAAGTCTACTTTGTCTCTATTTTGGGCCTTCAGCAGGATATTCATAAACAGCAGCTGACAAATATTCAGACATTTCTCCCTTATTATGTTGGAGATTGGCACAACTGAAAGGGCACCAGGAACAGGTAATATCAGTCAGCCACATGATCCTGGACAAAGCTCCCTGGGCCTCACTTTCTCCAGTGGCTCCCTTGTCTAGTTCGTGGGGTTTTGGTGTGAATCAACATATTGGGTATAAAAGTACTTTACAAACTGTACTTTGCTATTCCAGTGTCAAGGAACACCCAACTTATTCAGAGCCCCCACACCTTCCCATGTGATTGACTTACAAGCTTACAAAAGAGCATTTTAAATGGATGACATATTCCACTCCGGTGATAGAAAAGGAGAAAATTCAAATTGAAGACAAAAAAGAGATTGGTAATTAGAAGGAAAAATGTTAGAAGAATGAGCAATCAGAAGCTCTTGGATCAATCAGTTTATGGCATCAGGAATCTGAAAGTTGGTAAGTCTCTTTGATGATATTTCATGAAAACAAGAAGGAAGAGTATTGGTAGTCAGAATAATGGCCAAGCTTGATGTTTCTCTTCTTGGTGCTCAAATAGACTCGGCTGTTTTCCCTTCCCTTTGAACTTGGTTGGTTTATCTTCCCTACAGCTCATTAATTTAGCTTGCTCCCTCACTACTCAATACTGAAACACCTATACAAACCGTTAACAACCCAAGTGCTTGTAAGGAAAAGGACCCGGATGAAAGGGGATGAGGCATAGGGTCAAGTAAACAAAGAACTAAAGCCAATACATAAAAATGATCAGAGGGATGTTAGTGATTTGTCTATAGGCCTTTGGCACCTATTTTTCTGTTAAGAATCTATGTTTGTCTACATGGCATTAAGTGATTGAATATCTGTCCCTATGCCTTATGCTCTTCAACGAGGAAGACCCTGAGAGTGCACGAGGACACAAAAGAAAAGCATATATCCAACCCAAACTGTGAAAGCTGTAATTTAAGTGTGTTTCTCCCCTTTCCTTAACTTCAGGGAAGATGGAAGAAAAGTGGGACAGATTGAACAATAAATATACCCACAAAGCAAATGCCTGTATCACAACACATATCATATTTTGACAAGTTTTGTAGGCCTTAAGAGATGAGATGTCGTAAGGGTCTTGTTTTTCATTCTATTGACTTTAATTAGGCTTACAAGTTGGACAATTTATTGCTATTATCACCATTATTTTTTAAAGTCAATATTCTTAACAGTTAAGTTTCCCCAAACTCACTCAGCTCAACTTCACAATTTTTAAGAGAAGATACAAATATATATTTTTGTGACAAGTCAACAGTATGGCCATAATAAGACATAGCAGAGCAATAACATATAAAAGGTTTTTTAGAAAATGGCTCTTTCAGAAATTCATAAAACATTTGAAAATGAGCCAAAAGATTTCAGACTGTGGAGAGAGTGGAAGATTGCTCAAAAGGATGCATTTCAGCATAAATCGGTAGATTTAAATGAGGGGCCCAGAAATTCCTGATCATCTGTCTTATTTGTCTGCTAGCTATTTTAATGAATGTTCTCAGCATTTATTTGGATTTCTGACTTCCTCTCCAATCTGCATGTTAAAGATCATATTTTTTAAAGCAAAAGCTCGTGTACGTAGGGTGCAGTGATCAAATGTGGGAATGAGTTACCTTGTCTTCACGCCCTCTCCTTTTCCCCCGAACTCTTAAGTCTTAGAGATTGGAAGTGTCTCTCCAGTGGGGCTTCAGAAACTACAGAATTTGTAGGTATGTTTGAAGGGACTCTTCTTGGCCATGGAGATACTGTGTCTTTTATGAAGCTACTTGGGGTTCCCAAAATAGACATCCAGAGTAGGCATCAAAGAACATGGCTGGGTCTGGGAAGACATCAGTAAGATGTTTGAAATACCCCTGCCAAAATGTCTCACCCATCTGATTTGGTCCAAGGAATTTATATCTTCAGTATTTTATTTTCAATTCAGTACTTGGCTGGCTTCTTGCTCAAGGAGAATGCTAGGGACAGCAATCAGTCATTGGTGGCTTTCGTTTCTTCTGTTTTTGAAATCCTCTGGCTTTCTTTTTTTCTTTGAAATTTCCTTCCTTGTGTTTTTTTTCTTTCTTTTCATTTCATTTCATTTTTTTTTCTTTTCTTTTCATTTCATTTTGTTTTGTTTTTGTTTTTGGTGGGAACTACTTCTGTTCTTAATATTTTTCGATGAAGTCTTCTTGGATACATGGATTTAATACATGATTACTTAACACCCATCATGTTTTCCCAGTTAGAGCCATTGAGAAGAAAATTTACAGGCATCTCCTTAACTAGAAATAATCTAACTGTTAGTAAAGATGACAGGTCCCTAGAAGTATGGAGTCTACTTACGTGAGTTTGTAGATGCCTGTTGGAATCAGAGATGCCAAGAAGTTTAAGCTTTCTTTTCCTCTACCACATTTATTGTCCCATTGTTAATACACCTCTTTTTAGGGACACCAGTTGAGACCTACTGGTTTCTCTTACCCTGAACATGTATCTGTCTTTATACCCACTTCTGGAAAGAGAGAGATTACCAAAAACATTTGTAATTTCCCTCTTTCAGATCTCAGAAGATAGAAAGGTCTGTGCTCCTCTGAGGATGAGAGAAGGAAGGGCCAGAGTTTCAGAGGGACAGAACTCTTAGGAGGTGCCATGTCCTGGGACTGATCATATTTTGCCAACTCAAAGATCTTGGCTGGGGCAGTTGTTCAGAAAAAGAGAATTTCTGCACAGCTGTTTGATTTTCCCTCATTAGATGAGACATGTAGCTATTACTTCTATCAATAAACAAGGATACAACTAGATTTTGGCTGAAGCAGCCAGTTGTCAACATGGTGAGCTCTTCCTTCTAACCCTGTCTCCTCCTGTCTATTCCCCACAGGCCCTGCAATTATTCTAGTTCTCCCCATCTTGGGATAGGCAGTGATTTCCAACACGTGGCTTGACATTTGAGTCATGTGGAGAGGATTTTTAAAAATACACTGGCATCTGGGTCCCACCCTGGAACTATTAAGTCAGAATATCTATGGATGGGCATAGGCATTTGATAATTTTTGAAGTGCTTCCAGTGATTCTAATGTGCAGGGCTGAGAACTCAATCTCTTTTTTTAAAAGGAAACATTTTCTGGCAGAGAAAATACATGATGTCACTGTAAGTCATCAAAATCATTGATACCTTTGCTGGAAGCCTCTGGCAGGAGATGGGCCTAGGGCTCCTTAAGACAGGTGGTTGAGGTTGAGGAGAATTGAACAGGAAAGTGAGCAGAGAAAATGCTAATGATTCTGGGACATCAGGGGTCCTAGAAGACGACGTTGAAAGTCAGGGCTGACAAGAAGGAAGATTTGAAAAGACGGAGAAGAGGGCCATGGAAACACAATTCATTTATTTCACAATTTTACCAGGGTAGCTAATTACTGGAATAGGAGGTGGGGGATATAGGGAGGGAGATTAATTTAGTACTTCCTGGCTTGGAGGTCAGATGATGTAATTCACTGTAGAGGCTGAAAAAGACATGGGCAAATAGTTATCTTCAAAATGTGTTTGGCTGCGGGCATACCACCCAGGGAAAGCCACCCAGGATCTTTTTTATTTTCAAGGGAATGAACAGTCATCATTAGTGTACTATAGGCCAGTAGGAAAAAAGACATTTCTTTTTTACCTAAAATATAAGCCTGATAAAATTCTCTTTGGGGATATGGTTCTCAATTTTACAGCTCTGAGTAGCTAAATCAACCATTCTTGGAGTATTTCAAGGCAGATTGGCAATTTATTTCACAAAATATAACAGGGCTCCATTGTAATGCTAGGTTGAAATGAGGGGCTCTGTGGAACCTAGCTAGAAAAATCATGAAGAGCAATCAAAAGTAGCACCAAGCAAAAAGCTAAAAACCTAAAGAGTCCTGCTCTCCTGATGAGAAATTTTAGAAAATCAGGGCTATTTCATTAATGTGGTTATTTGTAGATATTTTTTATTTCCATTAATATCAATTCAATTAGTTCTTCATTTTATCGATTTATTTTCTGCAAAATATAGGCTAGGTCATTGAGAGTAGAATTTAAGGATGCCTGGTTTGTGTATTTATTAATTTTTTAAATTACCATCTCTGAAAATGGATGTGTCCTAAAATAAATAGGGCCCTAATTCAGAGAAGGAGGGTTGCTCTCCCAAGCCTTACCAATCTTCTCTTTCCTCCATGTTCAAGATCCACTGTGTCCAGAAGCTTCGACAAACTCTTCTAATTGACTCATCTCTGGTGGCGGCATTCCTTGGACACATAAATGCTGGACTTGACTCCTCAGAGAATAACAGCTGCTCTGGGGTCTTGCCCTTTTTCTTGATATTCCTCCGATTAGCTGGTCTTCCATTAGCTGGTCTTCATACCACTGCACTGTGGAGCAGTCCTGGACTGATGTCCTCAAGTCATGGGGGTGGAGAGAGCCAAATGACTCTCATAGAAGTCCTCGAGGCATGCAGTTGACCTCCTTTTTATATTTCAGAAATGTTTTTCTGTGCCACAGTTTAAAAGCTTAGAATTCTATTAATGTTGAGCAGGATCTAATAGCTTGCCTGGGAAACCTCTCCCTGTAGCCATCAGTTTCTGCTTGGCCACCATAATGGGAAACTTTCTCTTGCTGAGGCAGTCTATCCATTATTTTATAGTTGGAAGGTTTCCCTGCAAAACACACACATGCTGTTCAGCATAAGAGGGGCCCCAGGGGTGCCTGCATGGCTCAGTTGAGCATCCAACTCTTGGTTTCAACTCAGGTCATGATCTCGGGGTCCTGAGATTGAGCCCTCCATCCTGCTCTGCACTAAGTGTGGAGTCTGCTTGAGATTCTCTCTCTCCCTCTCTCTCTGCCCTTCCCCCTCCCTAAAATAAGTAAATAAATCTTAAAAAAAAAAAAAAAGAGGGTTCCTAGTGTTCCTGAGGTCTCTGGCCTCCCAGGGAAACTCCTTCCTTGGAATCACCAAAAACTCAGAATCTAGGACTTTATCCTGGCTGACCGAGAGAGTCCTGTCCCTTCCTCAAATACTTCTGAGGAACCCTGGGATTGTGCACATTCTTCCTAGTTCACTTCTCACTTCCTACTTCATAGACTTGCTTCCAACCTCTTCCACCATTTTCCACATACCATCTTGGTGCTCCTGTCCATGCTTGCAGCTCTTTTGAATTCATTCCATCTCACATTTGGACACTGACCCTTCCTTCCTTAATCCCCAAGACATGGTACCATCCAGACAGTTGTGTTTAAAAAACTTTACCAAGGATTTGAGAATGACATAAGGGAATTAGCATGCCGGAAGGACCACTCACTATTCCAGTAGTTCCTCAGGCTCCTACTGACTGTGCCCTTCATTAATCCCCATGTACTGCCATTTTGCTTGGCCCAGCACTCCTGCTTAAAGTTCACTTTATCATCTCCTGCTCTCCCTGAGTTCCAGAGGCCACAGTTAACACTCTCTGTCCCTTCCCTTACTTCCATTATAAGAATCTCTTAAAGATGTCTACAGTGAAGGTAGCTTTTCACATTAATAAACAGAAAAGTTAACATCTCTGTTTGAAGCATGGCATTTGGAGTACATCCCAAAGTTGAAGGCTAGCGCAAGGATGACAAATAGGTACTTGCCTTAAAATTACTTACAGAAATTACATTTGGAGCTCTTCCTATGGATAAATTCTATCTTTAGCTTTAGAAGCATAGGAAGTACATTGCTGGCATTTTAACCAGATGCCAATTTGTTCCCAGTTCAGGCTATCAAAGGTTCAGAAACACTGGGGTCTGGTCACAGGGCTTGCCAAATGCAGGCTTTGTGTATTCTAATATTATGCTAATAATATTGATATTATATGTTAATATTAATCATTTATAATATAATTAGATATAATTATATTTACATGTTACCATATTAAATTAATGTGATTATATTTAATGTTACATTAAATTTAAGGGAAACTAATTGTGACTTGAAATCTTCTTCCCATTATTTGCCACTTTTGCTTCTAGTTTTGCCCAATGAAATTAAGATTAGATCAAGTCTAATCCCTTTTCTTTTCCTTTTTTTTTTTTTTTAAGATTTTATTTATTTATTTGACAGAGAGAGAGACAGCAAGAGAGGGAACACAAGCAGGGGGAGTGGGAGAGAGAGGAGCAGGCTCCCTGCTGAGCAGGGAGCCCTCTGTGGGGCTTGATCGCAGGACCCCAGGATCATGACCTGATACGAAGGCAGATGCTTAATGACTGAGCCACCCAGGCGACCCTCTAATCCCTTTCCTATATTCAGATATGAAGAATAAACTCTTGTCTCTCTAAGTCTGCTCTTGAAGAAATTTAACCTCGATGGGGATTAAGGATGAACACAGGGTGATGTATGGAAGCGTTGAATCACTATGCTGTACACCTGAAACTAATACTACATTATTATACATTATATTTATATACATTATACATATATTGATAACTGGAATTTAAGTAAAAACTTAAAAAAAAGAAACTTAACCTCATGTTGTCATAGTTTTAGCATGGGGCTCAGGGCTATTTTATACTGTTATAATTAATAAAAAAAAAATAGAAATAGGCCAAATTAGGATTTAGGAGTAACCAGAATCTTAGAGGTGACTTCATCTATTCTAGGTGCCAGCTTTTTGGTATTCCTTTCAGGATGCCCTTGAAAATGTAGTATTTTTTGTTTTGTTAAAAAAATTAAAGATCTATTTCCAGAAAAATTCTACTGCAATCCTGTAAAGGTTGTACAACAACCTTTATCTTAACTTTGCTAAAGGAAAAGAGAGATTTCCAAAGTATGGCTTAGTAAATGTTATCGCAGTGCTTTCATATGATTTTTAAATATTTGTTATTGGTACAATGTGAATAAAAAACTTTATGATTTTTCTTAGCTTAGAAAAAGCCTGTAGCTCCATAGCTTATGTGAATACATGATAAAAAGCATACACAAGACAAAGTGATGACCAAAGTGATGGATTCTTTGTACACGTTCCTGAATTTTTTAAACTCTGAGACTTTCTGGTTATTTTTTTGTTAGTGATTTTTAGTTAAATTTCACTGAGTTCAAAGACCATAGATTATATTATTTTAATAGTTTGAATTTTGTTGAGATGTTCATTACAGCATAGCATATGAACATTTTTGATAGATATTTCTTAGGCATGTGCCAAAAAGTGCATGAATAGCATAGTGTAGTGTAGTGTAGTGTAGTGTAGTGTAGTGTAGTTTCTATGACAGTTACTTCATATTTGTTAATCATGTTGTTTCTATCTTCGTATCCTTCCCCCACCGTATGTGCTATTACATACTAAAAGAAGCTGTTAAAATCTCTCGCTATAATTGCACATATGTCTATTTTTCTTTTCAATATTGTCAATTTTTGCTTTATATGCTGTGAAGTTATGTTATCAGGTACATATTATTTTATTTGCTTTATCTTTCTCATGGATTGACCTGTTTTTCCTTATGAAATGTTTCTCTTTACCTCTGGTCCATCTTCTTGCTTTTTGGAAGTTAACTTTTTTTCATTCTCTAGCTGCTTTTCAGATTTTCTCTTTGTCTTTCATTTTCAACTGTGATGTACTTAAATGTAATTTTCCATATATTTTTATTGCTGAGTTTATATTATCTTTTAAATCTATAGTTTGATTTCTTTCATCAATTTCAGAAAATTTTCAGCTTTTACTTTGTCAGATGTTGCTCCTTCCCCATTCTGTCTCTCCTCCATTTCTGAGATTCCAGGTACATATATGACAGGCCTTCTCACCATATCCCACAACTCTCTTCTTTTTTTATGTTTCCTCTTTTTCCTCCTCTGGGTTTCAGGATGGACATTTTAAATGTTCCATCTTCAAAATCATGAATACTCTTTCTAGCTGTGTCTGTTGTTGAATGCATCTTATTGTTAATTTCAGTTATTGTATTTTTTGGTTCTAGAATTTCTATCGGATTATTTGAATACATTTCAGTCCTCTGGTGAGATTCTCCATATGGTAATCTGTTTTCTTGAAACCTAACAGTTAAAATTCAGGTCTCTTAACTCCCCATAGCTTGGATCACCTGTGGATATGTTTTTATTTTGTTTTCTTTCCTTTGGCCTGCCTCTTGACATATCCTAGTCCTTGGTATATCTTCTAGTTTTTTATTGAATGCTGGAATTTCATATACATTCATAGATGTTACGAGAAACTGTTAGAGCCTCTGAATGATGTTACCTTATTCTGGAGAAAGATTTTTTGGTGTGCAATGAGGGTAGGAGCATATCACTTCTATCCAAATGGGGACTGAGTTGATTATAGCTGATGTCTTTGTAAGATCTAATCTATTTCTAGTTTGCCCTTACTTCTAGGTATATGCCCTACAATATTTTCCAGGACCCCTCTACTTGGGCAGGGATTCATGCTTGATTTTTACTTCCCTAGTACTATCCAAGAGCTCTACCTAACTTCTTATCTTTTTGTAAGCTTTTTTTGTCATCCTCATTTCCCCACCTTGTTTGGCCTGCACATCTTAAATTTAGAGAGTGTTTAGAGGGAAAAGTAGCTTAGATTATTGTACTCAGTTGTCTTTACTCTCCTTCATTCCAGGAGCTTGGTCTCTCAAGTACTGGTTCCTTTGGTAGGCCTGTGGGTCAAATTTCCTTCTTCCTCATATAAAGATACCAGTTGTTGAATTTATGGCCCATCATAAATTTAGGATGATCTCACCCTGAGATTCTTAACTTAATTATATCTGCAAAGACTCTATTTCCAAATAAAGGTCACATTCACAGGTAGCTGGAGTTGGGATTTGAACATACCATTTTGGGGGATACTCTTCAATCCCCTGCACTCTCTTACACAAAAGTGAAGCAAATTATAGACCGTCTATGTCAACAAATGTGCCATCCCATGATCTACTGGAAGAATATGCCTAAGAATCTCATGCTCCCTAGACTGTCTATAGCAACTTGAAAGTTTCTTATAGGAAATGTGCTGGACAATATTTAATTTCTTATCAAGCTTGGCTTAACTTAGAGGCTGGTTTCACACCAGCTGGAGGAACTTCTTTAGCCGCATCTAATGCCAACTACGGTGTCTCTCCACAGTGCTGGATGTGGTTCTACCACCTGCTGCATAAAGCAGTGATTTAATCCAAGAAGTAAATGTACTTGTGAGCCCCAGGCCTGGCTGAATGGCAAAACCCAACCTCCTGCTCTGTCTCTTATAAACATCTACTGTTATGAGAGTTGAATTGTGTCCCTCCAAAATTTGTATGTTGAGGACTTTACCTCCAGCTCCTCGGCATGTAACTTTCTTTGGAGACAAGGTCTTCACAGAGGCAATCAAGTTAGAATGAGTCATTAGGGTGGGTCTTAATCCAATATGACTGAAGAAATATGGAGATAAACAATCACACGGGGGAATAAACACTCTGTGAAAATGAAAGCAGAGGTCAAGGTGATGCTTCTATAGGTCAAGAATCATGAAAGCTTATTAGAAGACCACCAGAAGCTCTGGGAGAGGAATGGGACAGATTCTTCCTTAGCCTGGATGACACCTTGATCTTGGACATCAGGCCTTCAGGACTGTGAACATAAATTTATGTTATTTAAACCACCCAGTTTGTAATATTTTCTTATAGCAGCCCTAGGAGAGTAATCACATGCACATTTTTCATTTTCAAATTCTAAGAGTAATGAATATTCTCATTAGAATTATATGGCAAAATAGTAAATGTTCAGAAATGTATAGACAGCTGTATTTTCCACATTTCTTAATCATTCAGATTTATTTTTCTGATACAGCAACAGGTTGTCATTGTTGACATGATGCCAGGGATTTGCCAGGTGCTATTCAACCAGTGGTCACCAGAGCACGTGGTTTGCCCGTCTCCCCAGCAATGGAAGAAGTGGGAGGATGTCTACACAGGCCCATGATGCATGTGTGATTCTGGCGGTCAACAAATTATACTAGTTTTGAAAAGAGAGAATTTTGCACAGTTTATGCCATAGAATGAATTTCATAAAACACTGCAAGGGATCTCTTACTGCCGGTGGTAGGTTTGCCAGTAGAGAGGTGAGTAATTAAAACAATCCAAATCTTACCACATTACTTATTGAAAAGTGAATTTAGGCAAGGCTTGCAGTGGTTTATTGTTGCTTCCAGAAAAAAAAAAAGGCAAAGTAAACACACTGCATGTTTTGCTTTTAGAATTTTGGAATGGTGACAATGAAAAGTCTGTCAGGTTAAGTTTTGTTCTGTTTCTGTTTCAGAAAACTTATCCAATAGTTACTTCACCAACTTTGGAGTTAAAAAAGAACAAAAATATTTGGCCATACTGAAAAAAGTTTTTTGTTTTGTTTTGTTTTTTGTCTATTTAGTTATGGATCCCAAACAAGTTTTGACATAGCAGTTTTACTTGATACTTAAAGGGAAACATTTTCCACATGTAGGGGTTATCTCAAATTAAAATGGCGATATGATACTCAACAAACAGGCACAGGAAATAGCATAGGGACAAGATGTTCACATATGCTCTAACGACATGCTTTCACGTGGAATTTTTGAGGTTCTAAGCACAAATCCTCTATTTGAATTTCCCTGAAGATCAATGAACTCACCAGTCGAAAGCAAAATAGCAGTGAAGGCACTTTCAGACGCAGATTCCATTTTGCCTCTCAAAAAAATGTATTCTAGAATAATACCACTTTGTCAGGATAATGCCCCTGGAAGTCCAAAAGTGGTCTTAAAGAAGCATCTAATGTGAACCCTAAGAAAGTGAGATCTCAACTATTTTTAAATTTCTCTGAAAAATAAAGGGTTTATTACCAGTTATGATTTCCCTGATGAATGGCAGGCATGGCGACAATAGGATGAAGTAAGATGAGATGAAGCCTCTCCTTGGCTAAAAGGAGTAAGGACTGATGGAGAACTGTTAGCTACCAGCCCATTGTAACCAGACACAACACAAGAGAACATGTAATGACTGAAATTATACTGAAATGCTAACAAAGAATCATTATATAGATGGAAATGGGATGGAGAAGAAAAAGGGAAGGACAGGTCTCCATTGTTCCTGGCTCTATCTTTAGATACACCCACCACAAACAGAAGTGCACGTCCTTCACCGAAGACTCTTGGGAGAAGCAGGAAAGGGAGTTCTCCAATTCTGATCTCTTACCAGAATATTCCTCTTGCCGAGGATAGCACTGTATGAACGCAGTCAGCCCCACTTAGTTCTCATAAAGAGGCATGTTTCTCATCAAATCTGTAAGACACCAATAGTTTTAATACGCTTTTCTGGTGATTGCTCAAGGCTTTTGAAGGTGGGACCTCTGGAGCTCTCATGAGCACAGTTAGACATACTAATTCCTGAGTTTCCATAGTGTTTTTTTTTTTTTTTTTTAATTTTACTTTTTCGGTGTTCCAAGATTCATTGTTCATGTACACACCCAGGGCTCCATGCAATACGTGCCCTCCTCAATACCCACCACCAGGCTTGCCCAACCCCCCACCCCCCCCCCCTCCAAAACCTTCAGTTTGTTGCTCAGAGTCCACAGTCTCTCATGGGTCATCTCTCCCTCTGATTTCCCCCAATTCACCCTTCCCTTCCTTCTCACAATGTCCTTCATGTTTTTCCTTATGCTCCACATGTAAGTGAAACCATATGATAGTTGACTCTCTCTGCTTGACTTATTTCACTCCGCATAATCTCTTCCAGTCCCATCCATGTTGATACGAAAGTTGGGTATTCATCCTTTCTGATGGAGGCATAATATTCCATTTTATATATGGACCATATCTTCTTTATCTATTCATCTGTTGAAGGGCATCTTGGCTCTTTCCACAGACTCCACCCTCAAACTACTAGAACTCATAGAGCAATTCAGTAATGTGGCAGGACACAAAATCAATGCACAGAAATTAGTTGCTTTCGTAAATATGGAAAGGGAAATTAGAGAACAATTCCATTTACTATAGCACCATGAACCATAAGATACCTGGGAATAAACCTAACCAAAGAGAAAAGGATCTGTACTCGAGGAACTACAGAACACTCATGAAAGAAATTGAAGAAGACACAAAAAGGTGGAAAAGCATTCCATGCTCATGGATCAGAAGAATAAACATTGTTAAAATGTCTATACTGCCCAGAGCAATCTATACTTTCAATGCCATCCCAATCAAAATTCCAGCAGCATTTTTCAAAGGGCTGGAACAAACAATCCCAAAATTCGTATGGAACCAGAAGAGACCCCGAATTGCTAAGGAAATGTTGAAAAAGAAAAACAAAGCTGGGGGCATCACATTGCCTGATTTCAAGCTTTATCACAAAGCTGTGATCACCAAGACAGCATGGTACTGGCACAAAACCAGACACATAGACCAGTGGAACAGAGTAGAGAGCCCAGATATGGACCCGCAACTCTATGGTCAAATGATCTTTGACAAAGCAGGAAAAAATACCCAGTGGAAAAAAAGACAGTCTCTTCAATAAATGATGCTGGGAAAATTGGACAGCTATATGTAGAAGAATGAAACTCGACCATTCTCTTACACCATACACGAAGATAAACTCATAGTGGTTTAAGGAAATAAATTTCAACCAAGCTTGGGAGAGACTGGCATTGCATGGTTTCCTTTGAATACCAAATAGAACTGTTTTTATCAATTCAAACCAACCTTGATAGGTTACCCCAGAAAGAAAAAAATGTACACATAAGCAGATGGTTAATTGTTGTTTGGACTTGAACAAACATCCTACCCGACATGTGAAATAATGTAGTTCCGTATGGATGGAGTCACACGCTTCAGGTTTCAAAGAGCTGCTCGGAAAACTCAAAATGAATAACCCAATAATCTTGCTTTACATCTTTACTTTATGCTCTCCAGAGGAAAGAGTTTAGGGAATCTGTTCAAAACCCTGGTTTGGGGGCACCTGGGCGGCTTGGTCAGTTAAGCATTTGAGTCTCGATTTCAGTGCAGGTCATCGTCTCAGGGCTGTGAGACTGAGCTCCGCATTGGGCTCCATGCTGGGTGCAGAGTGTCCCTCCCTAAAATAAATAAACAAATCGTAAAAAATTCCAAAAGCATTTCCAAACCTTTTTCAAACACATATTTAATGGAACTGTCATCAAGGCCTATTTTGTTCACTTAATATGATTATAAACATTTTCTGTATTTGGAAGTGGCCATCTTAATTACATTTTTAAGTCAGAGAAGAATATCTCTCTATGGCTAAATAATATTTCATTGTATGTGTATATATATATGGTATATTTTTATATATATATTGTGTATATATATATATATATATATATATACCATTGTGTATATATATCTTCTTAATCTATTCATCTATCAACAGACACTTGGGCTGCTTCTATAATTTGACTATTGTAAATAATGCTGCAATGAACATAGGGGTGCTGGTACCCCTTTGAATTAGTGTTTTGTACTTTTTGGGGAAATACCCAGCAGGGCAGTCACTGGATTGTAAATCAGTGATTGTAGAAATCACTGACTTTTAACCGATAATATATAGAATTGTTGAATCACTGTATTATACACCTGAGACCAATATAACACAGTGTGTGAGCGATACTGGAATTAAAATTAAAAAAAACGATAAAAAAAAGAAGACTATCTCATTGTGCAGATGCACCATCACTTAACGGAAGGAACATGTCTGCCTTTCTCACCTCACGCAGCTGTCTTTCTTCCCAGTGTTGATGAGGCTTCAGAGAACAGCATCCCATGCATGTTGCCTTCTCCTGCTGAAATACATTCTTGGATTGTCTTCTCTGGAATGATGGAACAGGCATGGGCATTTCTGGCGCTCCTTCTGTGTGCTGCCTGTCATCCCTTGGTGACATTCTGGGCCCATCAGCAATACTTTTGTGGTGGCACGATTTACTTGTTGTCTGTCTTCTTTGTGATAGCTCCGTGATGGAATTTGTTCTTTCTGTTCCTGTTCTCTTACCACACCTCTCTTCACCATACCTCTCCTCACCGTACCTCTCCTCACTGTACCTCTTTTTCTCTGTCTCCAGTTTGGAAAACCCCAGTTTGATAAGCGTCTTCGGTGTGACAGCCTTTTACTTCTCCAAAGACAGTGCTGCATAGAGAACAGGACACCCGCAGGCAGGGTGGGGTGGGGGGAGTAGAGTTGGGGAGCAGAGAAGAGCATTCCTGGAAATGTGCAATGTAATTGACGTCCTCAGACTCCCTGTGGAATATTCAGTAAAATCTCATTACTCACTGAGGTCTGGTGTGGCTAATTTTATTTTTGAGGAATGTGAGCACTGAATACCGCTTGAGGTCAGATGACTTGGAGTTGGACAACAGTCATATCTGTATCTGTGGCCACACCCTCAGCCTCAGGAGCCCCCCTCAGCCCACAACCAACACTCAGGGTCGGCAATGCTGGCGTTGCAGGAGGGTCTGTATTTTGGATTTATTATCACCCTCATGAAATCATTTCCTTTTGTTTGTTCCTCTTTGTCCACACTTAAGTTCATCCTGCAGACATCTTATTGAGTTCTTATTATGCGTTTCATGCCGAAGGGATGATAAAGGGAGCTAATGCTTGTATTCTTCTTTAGAGCTTCAAGTGCCATCATGTTTTAATCTCTTGGATATGATATGAGCTCTGCTCAAAAATAAATTAGGGTGACATAAGAAAAATGCCTTGTGTAACAGAAGTCGGGAGCTTGAGCCAAATGAAACGGTGTGGAGAGGGGTAGGTGTTAACCTTATCGTGAGAGCAGGCTCTTAAATGAGCAGAAGACAGTTCTTTAAAAGGGCAAAATGGATTAGACTTAATGCTTTGTATGAATGAAGGGATTCCGAATGAGTGGTCATATTTTTTTTAATAGACCAAGAAAAATATGCTATTCAGAAAAATAAAGAATTAAAATGACAGACAGCTTTACTCACCTATTTTTGTCATTTCCTAAATGTACTTCTTTATGGAGAAAAGAGTGATAATGACAATCCGCAGAAGTGAAGGGCCCTTGGGGTCATGGGCTTGCTCTGGGGCTGCCAGGAAAGCTTTTGTTTGCATTTGCTGCTCTGGCCTGCAGCAAAGCAAGTCTATAATTTTAGCTCTTGAAATAGCGTTCAGTTCAAGGTAAGTTACTAGAGAGAGAGAGAGAAGCATCTGTCTCTTCTGAATGCATTCTGTTTTTGACAAACTCTTCTCCGTTTTGTGGCTCATATGGGCTCAGGCTTGCATGGGAGCAACATAAACGTCCTTGACATTAACTCTGAAATTAAAGCTCTCGGGAAAAAATAATCCATGGGGAAACGAGGGTCATGGAGTAAGATGTCTATTCGGTGGTCCCTAGGATTCAAAAAAAATACTTTTGGCACTGCAGCTGAGACAGAACATGCCAGGACAATATATTGTGAGGCTATTTCTGTGTAATTAGGAGGATGCTTTGGAAATCCGCCTAAGATGCTGATGGCTGGCTTCCAGATAGAGCCTCGTGGCCGCGGACGTCCTGAGGAGGGTTTGGAATTGCTTAGTGGCCCGGTAGTCCAAGGAAAATCATCACAACCAGCTCTGGCAATTTGCAGAAGACGCATCAAATTCAGAGAAGTTGAGTGTGTTGAATATAAAAAAGGAGGAACAAAATCAACTTCTTTGTGGAGGGGAGAACTCTCTTATTTACAACGTAAAGGGGATGCTCTGTGTGCTTTCTGTGTAGACTGTTTGAATTCTTCCTGCTCCAGTTCACCAGCTAAGGGGATTGTTGGTTTGTAGCCAACCAGAAAAGCAATGGCCACAAGGTTTGCTTTGCTAAGTTGTCCCTCCTGTCACATACGCACGAGATTCCATGACTGCAAAGGGAGGGTAGCCAGTTCCTCATCAGCGTTTGTTCATGCCGGCAAAACAGCCAACACACACTTACTGAGAGTCGACGATACACTAGACATCTTGCTAGGGTGACTGTGCTGCCCACAAAGGCCACAGCCCCCGCCTCCATGGAGTGCACAGAGGGATCCACTTGTCTCACCTATAAGGGATGGTTCATTTTGTGCAATTCATTTAATGATGGGAAAGAGCAGACAAGAACACGAGGAGCGCCTAGTGGAGTGGGGCTTCCCAGTGAGTGTGCCAACACCAGCTGGCTGGCAGGGGCACTAAGACACTGCCTTCCTCCCCTTTGCAGTGGCTGGGTGGGGCCCAGAGCGCTCAGGGGCAGGGTCTGGTCTCACTGGCCCCTCCTTTCATCTCAATCTTTTCATGATGTGGTGCCAGTCAAGTGTCATCTCGCTGTCACTGCATGAACGTTGGGAAGTACTGTACAGAGGACTGATCCTGCAAGAAGATGATGGCTAATCTGAGACTTCGTATTCAAGAAAGAAAATCTAGGCAGAGGCGAGAGCATAGGGAGGCCATCAGAGATCGGCCGTATGTGATGTCTAGGCAGCAGTGAGTCTTTGATCCAGATGGAAAGAAGGGGTGGGGCTAAGATGGGAGGGTGGGAGGGGTGCCGACAAAGGCATGAAGACCCTTATAAGGTGCTTGGACTTTCTCTCCAAGTCTGAGAGGAGTCACTGAAGGATAGTAACCAGGGTGACCACTCAGGCTGGTCTGTTTCAGGGAGAAGAGGGAGGATGTGAACTGAGTGAGCCCCCTGGAAGGTTTGAAAGGGTCCAGGGCAGATGTGATAAAGGCCTCAACCAAGACAAAATAATTATTAGTTAAAGCATCTTTTGCAAATTGCACAGTGAACTGTAAAATCTGACTTTGAGGTATGCCGGGGGAGGAGAGCGCCTTTATGAAGTGTAGATAAGATCTGTATCTACCAATTAGGGCAATTGACATGTTACTGATTCTTTAATTTCAGGCCACAAAGAAATCATGACATGAAGTTAGGAGATTTCAGGCTTAATTTAAAGAAATCTTCTCCTTCTTCTCCTTCTCCTTCTCTTCTTCTCCTTCTTCCTCTTCCTCTTCCACAGTGGATTTGGCTCAGCACAGGAGAATGCTTCCCTAGAGCTGCACAGAAAATGTCTGACGGAGACACATCAGAGGTAGTTAGGACAGTCAAACTAGAAGGAAAAATGAGGAGGTGACTTCCCAGAAGCTGTTGCTTCTGTCCTTGGGGACTTTATTCCTCAAGTCTGATGGTTAATCCCATATCTTCGGATTTGTGCCTCCTTTCTCCTCACCGTCTGGTAACCCATCACTGGGATATGGCCGACTGTGCGTTCCTGGGCCTCACTGAGACCCTGGACGCTACTGGCGTGCAGATGTGTAGAATGGTGTTATGTTAGGACTATTCTGGAACTTGTAGGCCAACCTAAGGATTGGACAAAAGTGTATCTGCTTCTGAACTATGCTGTAGTGGAATTTCATAGAGTCTTGATGACAAATATACGAGTGTGAGGTTCCGTAGTTTGGTAGCATCTGGAGTTTTTGTGGTCAATGAAAGTGCCCAAACCAAAGAGGACAGCACAAGAAGAAATCATTGGGCTTTGTTTTGATATGAGCAGTGCTGTTGTCCCAGAAATTTCTTTTTTTTTCCTTAAATACGTTTATTTTATTTTTTCAGTGTTACAAGATTAATTGTTCATGCACCACACCCAGTGCTCCATGCAGTACGTGCCCTCCTCAATACCCACCACCAGGCTCGCCCGACCCCCACCCCCTCTCCTCCAAAACCCTCAGTTTGTTGCTCAGAGTCCACAGTCTCTTATGGTTCTTCTCCCCCTCCGATTTTCCCCCCATTCACCCTTCCTTTCCTTCTCACAAACTTCTTAGAGCAAGTGCTGATGTGTTCTACTCGGAATGTCTTTAAGGACCACACGGAATCAGTTCGTGGGCACACAGAGGCTAAACAGGTCTCACCTGAAGAAAACGGGGGGGGGGGGCTCGTGACCTCTTAGCTATTTTTCAGCCTAAAATTTCCAATTTTTTAATGAGCTTTTTATTCAGCCTAACACAGGATCCAACAGAATAAGGTTTTTGAGAATAAGCTTTTGAAATTAATATGTTGGGTTATTGCTAGAAGCTCTTTGAATAATGAAATGTTTTCTTTCAGGAGCCGGGAGTGAAACACTCACCAAGACATTTCTTCCAGGTGAAGTCACCACCTGTGACTTGTGTTACTTACAGTCACTGAAAGCCGTTGTAATTAACTAATTAGGAGGTAGCAAAGGAGGCTTGTCATTTTCATTATTCTCTGGGCACATATCTTTCTTAAGTTGTTGGATGTTGGCGTAGAGCTCCGGAAGACTTCAGTGGGGGTCTAAAATGGGGGCACATCTTGGAGACAGATCAAATGGAGGTTTAGTTTCTTTGCCTTGAGAGTGATATGCGTCATCTTTAAGTGAGCTTCGTGACCAGCGATGGGGTTTATAATCGCTCTGGAACAAGAGCTAAGTGCTAACTAGGAGCAACTTTTGACATGAGCTTCACACAGTAGGGTGAGGGGTGGGGTGGGGAGGGAAAAGATACATCACAGAGGGAACAAGCACATGGATGTGAGGTTGTTTGATATTTATTCCTTCAACAAAGCTTTACCATGGTTGACTAGATGCCAGATCTCATCCTAAGCTCTGGACACAGCAGGAGTTAGAGGAACAAGTTCATACCTTTCTGGAGGTCCTTTTCAAGTGACAGTGCTCCAAGAATGTTAGTCAGTGTGAAGCATATGGTACCAGACATGTGGGAGATACCTTGGGTCCCATGGTGAAGGGCCATCACGGGCTGGGACAAGGAACTCAGGTTCCACTCAGGGAGCTCCCCTACTAAATGACTCCATGGCCCTGGCTTTCATAGTCGCCAAACCTCTGGTCCCTCCCTCCAAATACACTCAGTTATTTCTGGGAGCAGATCCCTTGAAATTGCTCTTGGGTGTCTACCCAGGTTTTCAACAGCCATCCCCATTCCACATTTACACACTTCTGCCTTTCCTGTTACAGCTCAGGCTCACGCTGCCCATGCTACAGCCTACCATGTTACCAGAGAAAATGTAGGCTCCACCATTCAGCCCTTGCCAAGGTGGGGCAGGAGGGCTCTGATCTCTCCTGAAGTTTTCACTCATCAGGACCTGTCCATTGGGCTGGTTTCCCTGCAGACGTGGCCCAAGAAAACTGCTAGCTTCCTGCCCATATGAACTCTCTCCTTATCATTCCAGAACATGCTGGAGGGGCCCCAAGTGAGCATGTGTGTTTCAGCCTGAGAGCTTTCTTTTGGCTTCCTTGCACAGGTCAGAAATTCTGTGAATAGGGGCTCTAGGGGCAGCTCTCAGCTGATGATGGATGGAAGTTGAGGACAAATACCTTGACTTCACTGTGACTTAGATATTTTGCTCTGTAAATTCTAGCTGCACTGGCTTCCTGGTGTGGACCCCTGGTCTTGTCAACTCAGGGAGAATGCTGGGTTTATTTGGGTCCCCATTCCTGCAGACTTGAAGCTCTCTAGGCAGTAAGCTGGTGCCATTGTAGGGTTCTTCTCCCATGGTCCCAATCCTGAACTACCTATTGTCTCTTCTCTCATTTATGTTGTCCAGCTCTTCAGTTATTTAAGGGTAATTTCATTCCTTATTACTCCATCATGGTTAAAAGTGGAAATCTCTAATGTCAGCGTGCAGTGAAGAAGCATGCTCCTTTTAACAAAACGTGCTGGAACAACTAAATACCCGAGTGGGACAAGCTTTAACTTTCAACTTCTGTCCTAAATGGAAGGAAATGGAAATGTTCATCCCAAATGAACAAACAAGGAAGCCTCCAAAACAAACAAACAGAAACAAGGACTTGAAATGGATCAAAAACCTAAATATAATAGCTAAAACCATAAAACCCCGAGAAGCAGCTCCGGAGAAAAATCTGCATACCCTTGTGGTAAGCAAAGATTTCTTAGGACACACAAAAAATGCTAATCACAAAATTAAAATACTGATAAACTTCATGAAATAAAAAAAATTCGCTCTTCAAAAGACACTATTAAACAATAAAAAGACGAATTAGAAAGTTGGTAAAAATATTTCTGTGTATATACATAGCAAAGGACTTGCATCCAGGATTTGTAAAGCACTCTAATGACTCACTAACAAAAAGATACAATGCAAAAAAATTAAGGTCAAATATTTCATTTGTCTTCTAAGAGGAAAAAAAAAAAGATATTGTAAGAGCCAGTAAAAGCTGGTTGAAAAGCTCATGAAAAGCTGCTCGATATCATTATTCATTAGGGAAAAGCAAATTAAAACCACGTGAGATATGATTGGTCACTTACTAAAATGGCCAATATTCAAGAGCAGACAATATCCAATGTTGGGGAGGATATGGGACAGTTGAGGTTCTCGGATATTTCTGGTGGATGGGCACACCAGCAACCTCTGTAGAAAATAATTTGGCCGTTTCTTATGAAGTTACACACATACTTACAATAGAGCCCCAAGATTCCATTCCTACGTGTTAACCGCAAAGAAAAGAAAATATGTTCACCTCCCCCCACCCACTCCAAAAAACCTCTAGTACACAATATTCATAAATGTTTAATTCATAATGGCCCGAAACAGGAATCATGCCAAACGTCCGTCAACAGGTGCATGGGGCAAACAAATCTCAGTGTATCCTGCCGATGGAATACAATTCAGGGATAACAAGAATGAAGTCTCTCACATGCATTAGAGAAAAACCAAAGTGGAGGCCGCATCCTGAGTGCGCCCCTAACCCAGCCACCCCTGGCCACATCATTAAAACTTAAACTATCTGATTTCCCCAAAATGCTGACTCTGATCTTCCCCAAAAACTGCAAGACATTGAAGCTGCCCAGCCAATTGGCTACAGGCAAGGAAGTGTATGCCGTGTCACTGGCCCAGAGTCAATTTCTGGTTACCTGTCACAGCCGGAAGCTATGCACTTGCTTCCTCACTCAGGCTTTATAAACTGAGTGGGAACCGGGAAGAGATAGCTCTACTGGTCTCTGTTTGGAGGTCTCCCTATTTGCCAATCCTTGTTTCTCGTGCAACAATATTCCAATGTACCAATGTGTGTCAGAGACAGTGGGCTGAGCAAAGGACACAAGACGATGTACTGAATGATGTTATTTCTTGAAATTCTAGAATAGGCCAACAATGATCCATTGTGTCAGAAAGCAGATCGGTGGTTATCTGGGGTTAAGGGTTGATGGATAGATGGATTGCGAAAGAGCAAGATGGGTCCTTAGGGGCCTGATATTTTATATTTTGTTTGGAGTCATGATTACATGAGTGAATCTGTCTGTTGAAAGTACTCAACTGTACCCTTAGATGAGTACAACTTTACTGTATATAACTTACACCTCAAAGTTAATGTAAAAGGAATAAAAAAGTTGTAGGATCCATCTTTTTGTAATCTCAAATATTTTTGCTTATTAAGAATAATTGTAATTTACATAGTGTGTGTTTACTACCAGTTAGGTGCTAGGTACTTTCCATTAATTGTTCCATACTAGTTCCAAATACTATTATCATTCCCATTTTGTAGATGGAGAAACTGAGGCTTCAAGACAAAAAATAAGGCAGGAAAGGACCTGATGTCACTGTAACATGGGTAGAAGATAGGATATGAGCACATTCTTTCTGCCTCTGAAGTCCTTTGTTCTTAACCGCTCTATGAAACAGCCTTTTTTTGTCACAAAGGTTGTAATATTGCTTCCTCAGTGAAATAAAAAATAGCTCACTTCAGCTTCCATGCCCTGGGGTGCTGGTTGGAGCACTCTAGCCATGCTGGAGTTGGCCAGCCAGGCACAGAGGACATGTATAGTCCTTGGTGAATTCGTCCTGACACGGACCCAGCGAGCTGGAGGAGCCACAATTCATGGCACTTGCAAGACCTCTTGGGCAGAGAGGCTCAGATTTCCTCTGCACCTGAATTGCCACCTTCCCCTTAGTGGCATCCTTCTTCACCTGTGGCCAAAGCTGCCTGGGACTGTCCCTCAAAGTGGGGCCAGGACGAGACTGCTATGCTTGTAGGGACCGAGGCTCTGCTTCCTTCACTGATCATCCTGTAAGGCATGAGCCTGAGTGCATTTCTCACCCTGGGGGAGACAGGACCAGATCTGGTGCACTCTTTTCTTCCCCCACCCTGACTCCTGCCTCTGATTCCACTGTCCCCAAGATGGACCGGAGGGCAGCGATGTTCTGTAGCCTGAAGATAGGCCACCCTTACCACCACCTATGAGGAATTGAGGGGCACTTTGAATTGAAATCAAGTTGGATGCAGAAAAACTGTTACAGTTCTTGAACACCATCTCTATCTACTTAGTGGCCTGGTGTGCTGGCTTTGGGGATTTTGGTAGACCATGAAGGGATGGGCCTTCTACAGTGCACCTTCTAGATTCTAGAAGGGAAAATGCAATAGGACATGTGTTGGACCCCTTGGGTGAGTTACAACATGACTGCAATAGCCCTGAGGCCCATGGGGAGGGATGAAGGGAGGTCTCAAGGAGGCTCAGGGGCTAGAGAGAGAGAGGATCACAACTTCTTTAGCAATGCCTAGGCTGAGCTGGAATTGTGTATTCTGCCAAACCTATAAGCGCACCCTAAACCTGACTAAATGAGAGACACACAGAGGTATCTGGAAATGGAGATCCAAGAAGATTTGACACACTAATCAAATGTCCTTTGAACTGTTTCTCTACATCTAACTTAATCTGACTCAAAGCACAATGTACCTGAAATATACTAAGAGACAGTGGCTTCTTTGAGAATGTTGGCTCAAACTCTGCAATTCCTCTTAAGGCAACATTCCCATGGGAAGATCCCCATTAC
The DNA here is from genome assembly GCA_028646535.1 of Procyon lotor. Lineage (NCBI taxonomy): Eukaryota > Metazoa > Chordata > Mammalia > Carnivora > Procyonidae > Procyon > Procyon lotor. The sequence continues at coordinate 5,508,838 of CM053607.1, forward strand.
TTACCTCTGCACTCCAGCGCCCAGCCTTGCGACTTATAGCAGAAACGATGGAAGAAGGAAGGGAACAAGGAAGGAATGAGGGGGTCGGTAGTTACAAAAGCAAAGATGAGAAAGAGGAAGGAACGAAAGAAGACAGGTCTATGTAGGATTGAGGGAGACTGAAGAAGACTACAGGTTTAGGAAGAACTCAGTTGTGGTCTCTTCCGGTCTCTCTCGAAAGGGGTCACACATTTTCCTCATAGGCCCTTTTCCCGGCCACCCCTTCCATCCAAAACTCATTTTCACTGGTTCATGTTCTTTCTTTTGTTCCTCTTTTTATTTGTTAAGTGAAGTTCGTCACTCTCCTGCAACGGTAGGGGAAGAAGACAGGATTGTTAAAGAGCCTTGATTCAGCCCAATTACCGGGCCACTTCCGGTGGTTCTGTGTCTTTGTGTCAGCAGTTCTGAGTGTATGTTTCTCTCACCAGGAGCTATTTTTTAATTAAGTTAAGGTTGTCCACTGTCTCACTGTTGATTTTCATTTTTTTAATTGTGCCAGACCTTCCTGTAAGCAGCTTCAGAATATCCTCCTTTCACATTTAAGGTGGCAGTAATTAGGTCCAGATTTGCTGAGCCTGTGGGAATCTTCCAGCCAGTGATCTTAATGGTGTTTTAATGTCTGAACTCTTCTGTGCTGATGTGCGAGGTTACCAGCTGCGTAAAAGAAATGGCGTGGAAGTCCTGGTGGTTAAGGGAGTTTGGAACCGTGCCCCTGAAGCACGGAAGGCTCGCAAGTGTTTCTTACTAACTGAGAAACAGTTAAACCACCGAACCTGTATCAAGATCCATAGTGCATTCGGGTTTTTTGGGTCTGTTCATATTTGTGTACATTGAGATATTCTGGGGTAAATGCTTACGTCAGGAGAAATAAAGATCTTATGGATGATAATGTCTTACAAATCAAGAAACAATAAAAAATGGAATTTTTCAATGGTTTTTAATAGGAGATATGTTGTGTCTTCAAAGGAGAGGTTCGTGTCCTTCAAATGGAGACAGTAGCATTTGAGACTTATTTGAGTAGACTTCACATAAGATTTATTTATTACTTTATAACATCTTATAAAAAAAAACCTGGCTCATTGAATGGAAGCTAGTTTTATTGGTGTTACCTCCACATGTGATTTCTGAGCGATAGTATGAGTAAAATGGAGACTAAGTACAAAGAAATTAACCAAAGTATTAAATCATCATTTTTTTCCAGACTGTTACTTCACTTGAAATCTTTCCTATTTTAGAGAACCAACAACTGTTACCTAGCCAATTTGTCTTTCAGAGGATGCTCCTGTTACCCAAATTTTAGAAACTTCACTTCCAGTTAAACAATACTAAAATCCTTTGCTGGTTGTTTCCTTTGATAGGCCTAAGTCTTTTCCAAGTGTGAGAGTTTCTGAGCAGAGACCCACCTCATTATTTTTGTGTAACCAGTCATTATCTCGGTAACTTTCCTGCCTGAAACGCACAACACCTTTTTGTGTCACCACATGAATTGAGCACCCATTATGCACCAGGCATGTATGTACCGGGAGCTCAAGACATCAGTGTGCCCAGGTTGGAGCTCAAGTTGCCTTCTCTCGAAACAGCAAAGCAAACCATCGATTACAATTATAGAGTGGGGAGGACATACTAGAGGTAGGCAGTAGGTGTGATAGGAGATGAGGAGAGAGGGGTCCAAATCAGATTATAGCATCAGAGAATCATTCCTAAAGGTGATGGTATTTACTCTGAACCTTGAAGGATGTGTGGGGAGCTGAGTGGTGATGTGCATTCCAGATAGAAAGGACAGCAAGTCATGAAGACTTTGTGGAATGGCCATTGATTGGAATGGATGGAGGGACAGGAATGGTAGGAAGTTACAGGAGCTGCTATAGAGCAATTGCTGATTGTGAAGGGTCTTGAAATTAAAGATTTATGCTGAAAATTCTCAGAAAGGAATTGAAAGGGCGGCAATATGCATGGATTTATGCCACAGAGGGATAGATCTGGCCAAATTATAGGATACAGGTTGGGAAGGGGAACCATTTTAGAGAAAAGGAAGCCAAAGAGGATGCTATTTCAGTAATCCAAGGGAGAATAAGTGCTTGATAAAAGCAAAGACAGTGGAAGAACAAGAAAGTGTAGGACTGAGAAATATCAAGACAATCGAATAGGTAATTGATATGGGCAGGGGTGAAGAGAAAGGGTTTAGAGTGACTCCCACTGCTGCCTGGGTGGTAGGGCCATCCATTGAGCTGGGGCATGTAGAGAAGGGGTGATTTACGGGAGGTTGGAGGGATGCAAATGAACACGTATGTGCAAGAAATTCAGGGGAGAAATTATGAAGGCAGACTCAGGTTTGCCTGAGTCTGGACCTCAGGGCATGAGTCTTGACTGGAGATATGGAGATACAGGTACTCAGCATTTGCTGATGGTTGGAATTATTGATTTATATGAAGGGAGGGCACGGACAAGAAGAGGAGAGTTTTGAGGATGAGCATATTTAGGAAGCAAATGGAGGAAGGAGAATCCAAGGCAACACCAGGAAAGGAGTTGTTGGGGAGCTAGAGGGAGGACCAGGATTGTTCCAGAACTTCAACTTCATATCCCAGATGAATCCCTGTGGGGCTGACGTGCTTCTCTCCACTTCTGACAGCTCTGTTTCTTTTCCTCTTGTGGGTTCCTCAATGACAGTGGAAATATTTCCTTTTCACTATATAAGTCCTCAAATTTGGTCAACATTCTCTATTGTGATAGATCCTGTCTGTCAATGACCAAGTGAATATGTAGGTCTTCAGTTCTATGCCTGAAATCCACCCTGTTAGACTGGGGTATAATTAAACTTACCTTCTACAGGAATAAAGTGGGCAGGCACATTTCTGATCACCAATAAATATTTTTAAAGAATGGTGCACAGTTTAGGGAAACCTTTTTTTTTTTTTTTTTTTTTTAAGATTTTATTATTTGAGAGAGACAGAGATACAGAAGAGAGCACGAGCGGGGAAGAGAGGGAGAAGCAGGCTCCCCACTGAGCAGGAGCCCAATGCAGGGCTCAATCCCAGGACCCTGAGACCATGACCTGAGCAGAAGGCCAGATGCTCAACTGACTGAGCCACCCAGGTGCCCCTAGGGAAAATTTAAACAAAAACACTCAGGTACAGTTTAATGTACCTTAATACATTTCACCTTATTGTGTAACTATTGTGAATCACAGTCTTATTTTAAAGGTAGTTCTGTCCCTTTCAGAAAACTTACCCATTCCAATGTATTTAACCTGAACAGAGTGACTTAAGTAAAATTCAAAATAGAGGTAGAAAAATATTTCCCACTGTTACTCAGTGTGTTTTAATGTAGTCTAGATAAATTATTAAATAGGCATATGCAAAAGGGGTGCCTGTGTGGTTCAGTTGATTGAGCAGCTAACTCTTGATTTTGACTCAGGTCATGATCTCAGGGTCCTGGGATCGAGCCCTGCGTCGGGTTCTATGCTCATTTGGGGAGTCTGTGTGTGGATTTTCTCTCTCCTCTCCCTCTGCTCCTCCCCTGCTCTCTCTCTCTGTCTTCTCTCTCTTAAATAAATAAGTAAATCTTTAAAATAGGCACACACAGGAGGAAGTCTAGTGGGCCCAGGTGGGTTGGAGTCTGTATTAGTTTCCAGCTGCTGCTGTAACAGATCACTACAAACCCAGTGGCTGAAAACACGACAAACTCCTGATCTATCAGTCCTGGAGATCAGAAGCAGGTGGTGAGCCTTATAGGGACAAAATGCATCAATCAGTACGACTGCGTTCTTTCTGGAGGCTTCAGATAAGAATCCATTTCCTGTCCTTTTCTAGCTTCCAGAGACCAACTATATTCTCCATCTCTCTCCACTTCTGCCTTCCACTTCTGCTCATGTCTTCTGTTCTTATTCAGTCGTGTTAAGAGGACTAAGCAGGAGTAATGATTATATACCTTCAATATTTCAAGGGAACATACAGCCTGTACACGATAGCATGAACTCTCAAATCTGGATGAGTAATGAGACAAGATAGGGGAGGATACAGGGATCATGGCGGCCTGATGAACGCTGCATTGTTCACTCGGTAGCCGGCACGACAAGTAGCACAACACCACATCTCCACTGCAGTCCCAGAGCAAATGCATTTATTGATTTTTATGTTTAAAAATCTCATCTGTTCAAGTAGCATATTTGATGTTACAAGTGCAACTGAAATACGTTAAAACTCCAACAGACAAAACAAGTCTTATAATGTCTTGAAAAAGAAGTAGCAAGTTTTTTTTTTTTTTTTAAGATTTTATTTATTTATTTGTCAGAGAGAAAGAGATCACAAGGAGGCAGAGAGGCAGGAAGAGGGAGGGAGGAAGCAGGCTCCCTGATGAGCAGAGAGCCCAATGTGGGGCCTCGATCCCAGGACCCTGAGATCATGACCTGATCTGAAGGCAGAGGCTTAAACCACTGAGCCACCCAGGCACCCCAAGAAGTAGCAAGTTGTATCACTATCTGCAAGTTGATTTCTCAGCAATCCATCCTGTTTTTCTCATTTCTTAGTAAACAGCATAAATGCTCTGGTCCAGTTTAAGAGCAATCACTCTTAAAATCACACAAAATCTTGTTGCTGGAGAAATTTCTTCCTACTCTGATGGTTTGAGAGTGCCAATCATTTATCTGAGTTTCTAGTGGAATGAGAAAGACCTTTGTTAATAAACATCTGTTTTTTTTAAAGTCATTTAAGTCCAAGGACTTGGACTTAATGAGATTGAAGTCCAAAAAGGGAGACACTGGTCCTCTTACCAATAAATATTTATAGAACAAGGAAATCTCCATTCGTATGTTATTCCCACAGAATAACACAGTGTGAAGTGTCTCCCCATCTTCCCTTTCCTGCTCTTTGTTTACCCTAATTCCTACTTCCTCAGGTGTCCAGTGTTATTATGTAGAGCCTCCCCTGGGCTTTCCCTTCTCCTCTATTCTCCTCCAGCATCTTCCATGAAGCTTTGAAGATCTTTCCTGGAGAGTAATGTCAAATTCTTTCCAATTATCACACATTTTGTAACCCAGTTCTAGTCAGTGTACCTCATTCTATTATTCTTTCTGGAGTGGCTGGAGTGAGGTATTATAATACCTTAACTAGGATTCTTTTTTTAAAAGATTTTATATATTTATTTTGCGAGAGAGAGAGCAAGCATAGCAGGGGGAGGGGCAGAGGGAGAGAGAGAATCCCAAGCAGACTCCATGCTTAACGTGGAGCCCAACATGAGGCTCCATCTCACGATGATGAGGTCTTGCCCCGAGCAGAAATCAAGAGTCAGATGCTTAATTGCCTGAGCTACTCAGGCACCCCTAACTAGGATTCTTTAGAATGCAATTTCCTAGCACGTAATAGTTGTCATGTGAAAGATATGTTTAGTTGCCAAACAAACCTTGGAAATTCATGATGTACATTGGCATGTGTGAAAACAAAATACCCCAAATAATTTGTCTAATATTATTCATCACCTCCCATCATATAGTTTAAAGAACCAGGGACACTCTGAGACCATCCTTAAAAGAAAAGATCTTTAGGGGCTCCTGGGTGGCTCAGTGGGTTAAAGCCTCTGCCTTCAGCTCAGGTCATGATCCCGGGATCCTGGGATCAAGCCCCACTTCGGGCTCTCTGCTCAGCGAGGAGTCTGATTCCCCTGCCCCCTGCCTGCCTCTCTGCCTACTTGTGATCTCTCTCCCTCTGTCAAATAAATTAATAAAATCTTTTAAAAAAAAAGTAAAGATCTTTAAAAATGAGCTGTCTTCCTCAGTGATGAGCAGGCAGTGAAGCATTTTGGGGAGAATCAGCATAAAATGAGGCAGAGAAGTTACTCATCTAGTGTGTCAGTTAGGAGGATTTTAATAGCAAGTTTTGGAAAACACAACTCAAACTTTGGCAGAAAAAGGGAGATTATACACATTCACGTATTGAAGAACTTAAGAGTTAGACCCATTTCAGGTTGGACTTGGCTCTTCAGTAACAAGTGATTAAAAAAGTCAACTCAAAGTTAAACCAGAAAAGGGGTAAAGGCGGGTCATTTATTAAAAAACTCAAGGTGAGGGGCACCTGGGTGGCTCAGTGGGTTAAAGCCTCTCCCTTTGGCTCAGGTCAGTCATGGTCTCAGGGTCCTGGGATCAAGCCCCGCATCAGGCTCTCTGCTCAGCAGGAGCCTGCTTCCCCCTCTCTGCCTGCCTCTTTGTCTACTTGTGATCTCTCTCTCTCTATCAAATAAATACATAAAATCTTAAAAAAATTATTAAAAAAAAAAAAAACTCAAGGTGAGGCTTGGCCGAGGCATTCTTTTTTCTTTTCTTTTCTTTTCCTTTTTCTTTTTTCCCTTCTCCTCCCTTCCCTTCCCTTCCCTTTCCTTTCCTTTCCTTTCCTTTCGTATTTCTTTCCTTCCTTCCTTCTTATTTTGGTAAGATTTTATTTCTTTATTTGACAGAGAGAAAGAGCACAAGAGAGCACAAGAAGGGGAGTGGCAGGCAGAGGGAGAAGCAGACTCCCTGCTGAGCAGGGAGGCTGACAGGGGCCTCTATTCCAGGACCCTAAGATTATGACCTGAGCTGAAGACGGACACTTAACCGACTGAGCCACCTGGGGGCCCCAACCAAGGCATTCTAATATGGCCAGAAGAGTGAGGTTTCTCTTCATCTCTGGCTCTGACTTCTGGCCACTTTGGCTTCATCCTCAGGACTCTGTATGGTGATCTGTGCCAGCAACTGTCTTGAGTGTCTTCCTTATTGCTAAAGAGCACTCACGAAAAGTCTTGCATTTCCTTGGATCTGACTGGATGATGTGATCATTTCTGAGCCAGTCACAGTGACCAGGGAGACAGCATGCTCTAGTTGGTTAAATCTGAGTCCTGGGGCCTGGGCCTGGGCCTGGGCCAGCTGCACCCAGTGCACAGCATCAGAGGGTGGGGGAGGAAGTAGTATCACCAGAAGCAGAGTGAATGGGTGCTTGGTGACCAGAACCCAACAAGTATCTACTGCATCGGAAAGGGAAACATTAGCCGGCATGAGTCTTGGTCTGTATGTACTTAAAGCAATTAAACTGTACGGATGAGTACAAAGTGGCTACTGAAAATTCCCAGAGTGCATTAGCAAGTGGGTGCTGCCGATAGTTAAGATGACTATAGTTAACAGAAAATTCTAGAGAAACAAGGTATTCCTAGGATATGGAGCGAAGGTTACCCTCTGAAAAGATTACCACCCAAAACTTGCCTCATAGACTGAGTCACAGCTGTGTTCCTTACTAGGCTGCTTTCCTTAAGGGTTAAGGATGTCATCTTACTCTCTCCACTTAGCATAATTCTTGGCTCAGAAGGGCTGATGAGAAGAGCATTTTGGACTGAATTAATGAATACATTTGAAGAAGTAGCCTAGGAATGATCTTTTTTTAGAAGTATGTCTTAGATGCTTGGGAAACACTCATGTCCAGTCAAAAGGTATACAGTTTTTGGGCCACACTGTGCTATTGGAGGAAATCTCTAGCCTAATAGCTGTTCTCTGACATGTCTGAAGACTGTGAAAATAAGGGGATTGGTCCAGGAGGAGTCTAGGAAGGGAGAACAAGGGCCAGAACTTTTCGGGAGCAGTGGGAGAAGGGTGCTGTCCAACCTAACTCCATGCAACTGCCTTCTGTCCCATATCTGTCCTTCAAATTCAGGCCTAGACTTGGAGCTTTCCTCGACTTACCCAGGTCCTGTTTTCCTCTCTGCCCCCAGGCAATGTGCTGATTTTAATCACTGGGCTCACCTTGTTTCCTTCTTCTCATGGACCATGATCCTGTGCAGGCCTTTGTCCAAACTCTCTGCATATATTTGGTCCAGTCTTCTAGGTGTTTAAGGTTGGGGGCGGGGGTGGTAAATCCAGCCCTTGTTACTCCTTCTTGGCCCTGGATATTTACAGTGGACCCACTGCATCCGACCGGGAGGGAGGTTGGGCCTCGGGAGACACGTGGGATGGACAGAAGAAGCAGGAGGATCTGGTTGGCTATTGAATTCTGACTACTGGATGTCTTCCTCAGAGCTTCTCCTGGTTCACTGATGAATGCCTGTGGGTAAATGTGGGCCTTTGTCTTGTTTTCTGCAGGATGGCACACTATTAAGAGAGCTTTCCTTGGACTAAATCTAAGTCCAAGCCTTCCTAAGGCAGAGACCCAAACATTAGAACCCTGAATAGTTTTTGAGGTAGCAGTATAGACATGTGACCTGAGTTCAACCCAACAGCCTCTGCCATGGGATGTTTCAGTTGGGAAGTGTGTAACCCAAGGAGGGAGACTGGGAGAATCCATCCTCCCAGATGAGGGGGCTGCACAGCTATCTAACAAGGTCGCTCTTTGGTGCAGAAGTTGCAGGGGTAGACTCTGCCGTCACGGCCATGTCCTCTGTGCCCAGAGTCATCAGCAGAAGCAGGGGTTCTTCACCGGGGCGCTAGGTGTCTGGGTTTTAGGCATCACATCCTGAGTGTTACCCACAATTCTGTTTCACTAGCCCTCCCAACGGTCCTGCAAACACCTCCTACTTCTCCTCCAGTGGCCAGAGCTGGCTGCGCTTATTTGCAAAACTCATTGTCTTGATTGTATCATTATTTGACTGAGCATCGGATTATCACCAAAGATGTACACAAAAAATTGGATATTGCTTTATCAAATAAAGGAAGGCTAAGTTTAAATAGCTTCTTTCAAGTAGATCAGAGTCCTTACATATATGCCATCTGTGTATGTCATGGACTAGTGCCGAAGACCAGAAAAAGAGAAGGCATTACTTATTCGGGGCCTTATCTCAGGCTCTTGTCAACTGTACACATTTTTCTGTTTGAAATAAAACCTCTTGTTAGTCAGTGATTGTTATTGGATATTTTAATGACTGTGTCACCACTATACAAATCATATATTTTCTGAGCAGGTTTCTAGGCTTCGTCAACACTTCCATGGATGGACATTTGTAATCAAGGTATGGGACTGCTTCAGTTGACAAATGGCTTTCTCTAATAGGAGGTTTGAAACAGCATCTTGTTTCATTAATTTTATAACTTCTCATTCCTTGACATTCAGAACATGTGCCCACTGCACTTGTAATTCTTTCTTTTGAAAGATGAGCACACTTGGCAAGGTGCGGAGACGAGGACCATTTTTAGGGATAAAGGCTCATCCTTTGAAGGCAGCATGGTGGCTTATAATGGAAATCCTGACAGACTCTCGAGTGTGTCAACTCTGAGCCAGGATGCGAGTGGGGAAAACAGCTCCCAGGAGTCAAGTAGACAAGGTTTGGTCATGGAAGATGGGAAATGCCATTTTAATAGAGTACCATTGACTTTTTCCTCTTTTTAACAGAATATAGTCTATTTCTGGCCTGCAATCGAAAGCAGAGCACTTGGAATTTCTGGTGTGAACTGCTTGGGGCAGAGAGGTATATATACAAATGTCTGAATGGTACACTTCACTCATCCCCAGGATTTACACGGTGAGATTTTTATGGACAAGTCAGAAGCAATGTTTGCTATGCAGAGCTTTGAAAGGGGGTGAGAATGAAAAAAATCAACAAGCTAATAAATGGACGGGTTGTGAATGTGGGAGGTGAGATCCTGAACTAGCGGTTGTTTATGCTTACAGGAAATTGACGGTGTTTTCAAAATCATGTCTAAATTCAAAATGAAGGCAATATAGCAAGAAGCAAACACTTTGTTGAGGTTTTGGTTATGTGAAAAGCAAAACTGTAGGTATCAGAATAAATTCATGGGAAGGGACCTTAGATGTTTGTCTAGTACAGTAGTTTTATTTTGCCAATGGGGGCACACGATAATCTTTAAACAGTTTGTGTCTCCAGAACTTTCCATTCTTCCGTCTATAATAACTCATTCAGGAATGAGTACATGACCCCATAATGACTAAGGAGATGCCCCAAGACTTTTGCCGTGGCTTCCTAGAGTTATTCTTGCTTAATTGATTTAAAGTTGAGAAGATAAACTTCCTGGAGTATTTCTTACATCCGAACCTGGATATGACAGGCAGGACAGGCCCATGATGATTTTATCTGGTCCCTGAATCCAACCATACCTGGTGTCTGCTGACTTCTGGACCTTTCATTTACATGAGTAAATTAATTCCATTTTGCTTACTGAAGCCTGGGTCAGGTTTTCAGTCCTGTGTAGCAAGACGTCTGTGAAGATGCCATCCTGGAGAGAGACAGTCTTCCATCTTCATAGATTTATTATTATTGCTTAATGTAAAGCCTCAAGCTGGCAGCCACTCCTTCCATGCAAGGAGTCACGGAGCCACGGAGAGCCCTGCTTTCCTTAATCATCTCTGCTTAGAGCCCAGGGCACCAACTTTGACACGTCAAGGACCTAGGACATGGAGACCTGAAGAGTTTACCTATTATTTTTGGTGACTCTTATCTTAGAGATGGTACCTTTGAAATCATAGCTGCTGCTTCTTTAGTTCCTCCTCCAGGTGCCAAAAAGCCCGATCAATAATGAAGACCTGAAATGTCTTCAAGCTTTCAATTTAGCATCTGGCCGGAAGAGGAGAATGCCAAGTCTGGGTCTTGTGGCAAGTCAAATTTGGAACAAAAACAGAAATGCTGAGATCTGCTCAGTCACAGAGTAGATTCACAGGACTTTTTGTTTTTTCTTCTTCTACTTCTCCTTCTTCTTCTTCTTCATCTCCTCCTCCTCCCCTCCTCCTTCTACATGTCACCTTGTGCCATCATCTGCTTGCCAATTGAGTTAACCTTGTCAAATCTGATATGACTCCAGGTCTGCGGTGCCATCAATGGGCAAGGTTGTCAGATCCACTCTTTTGGCTCTTTCTAGTGTCAGCTTGATTTAATGACCTCTGGGATTCTTCTCACGAACTCTGAGGAGACAGGTAGGTCTGTGGTTGACTTGCACTTGAAGGCTGATGGTGCAGGTGCTGGAGAAAGAGCTTTGGGATCCTACTGGTTTTGGCACATGACAGTCACTCAGCGCCTGTGTCTTTCCCAGAGAAGTCTCTCCTCTCTGTTAGTGTTGTAGAGTCCTCTGCAAAAGCACCAAGTTCCCCCCACCCCAAATTTGGCTTGGATATTGAGGTCGATGACTCCCGTGCACCAAGGGAATTTGAGAGGCTTATTACTCACTCAAAGGTCTTCCAGGAAGAGCTGGGTGGGCACAAGGAGGTCCAGGTTGACTGAGGCAGAGCAGAGGAAGTGGGTTTGAGCCTTTATTAATAAGTGGCTAAGAGGTGGGTCTGCAGAAAATCTCCCAAGTACGGGAGGTTTGAATTTCCGCTGTTCCAAAGGAGCATGTGAGCTCAGGGTCTTCTTACTGATCTGGAAGGGAGAGTGAGACTGTAAAGAATAAGGTCAGACCCTCCCTTACAATTAGATGTAATCTTTCCTAAACAAAGTATGTTAGTTTCCTGAGACTGCTGCTACAAATGACCACAACTGAGTGCCTTCAAACAATAGAAATGTGTCCTTTTGCTGTTCTGGGGGCTAGAAGTCAGTAATCAATGTGTGGGCAGGGTGGTTCCTCCCAGATGGACACTAGGAGGGAGGATTTATTCCAGGTCTCTTCTTAGCTTCTGGTGGCTGCTGGCGATCGGTGGTATTCCTTGGCTTGTGTCCCTCCTGTCTCTGCTGGAACCTTCATGTGGCATTTTTCTCTGTGCTTCTAAAAGGACATGCTCGGGGTGCCTGGGTGGCTCAGTTGCTAAGCATCTGCTTTCAGCTCAGGTGATGAGCCCAGGGTCCTGGGATTGAGCCCTGCATTGAGTTCCCTGCTCGGCAGGAAGCCTGCTTCTCCCTCTGCACTCTCCCTGCTTGTGTTCCTTCTCTCCCATATGTCTCCCTCTGTCAAACGAATAAGATCTTTAAAAAAAATAAAAAATAAAATACAAGGACATGCTCTTTGGATTTGGGGCTCACCCTAATTCTATATGACCTCATCTCCACCCTGACTTTGATTATATCTCCAAATAAGGTCACATTCTGAACTTTCAGGGGAACATGAATTTGGGGGGCACTATTCAACTCAATACACAAAGTTAAGGCACTTTGTTAGCAAATTTAAAAAGAAATCACATTCTTCATCACACTTATCACATTGCAAAATTTCTGTATCTCCAAGTGGGACTGGAGAGAAGCTTCCCAGGCTCCTGGGGTCCCTAGGGAAGGCATGATCCTTGGAGAAGGCTGGGGCTTAATGGAAGGGTTTGCACAGGGGTGGAGTGGAAGGGGCAAGGGAGAGACGGGGATACCATCGCTCAACACTCGCCTAGGGCTGGGGGTGGAGAGCATCAAGGACCCTTCTGGCCTGGCATCTCAGCAAGAACACGGGCTGAGTCAGGGAACACTGTAATGTTTGGGGAAGCATCAGGAAGCCCAGTTTGGGAGCTGGCATGTTCCTCTGTCGCCTGCTGAGTAGCCTCAGGACGAATGGTCAGTGGTGCCTTCAAATACAGTTCTCCTGGTGAGCACCCCAGCAAAACTAAGATTTGTTGCTCGAGGGCATGTTCCATTTTAGACTTTTCCAGAGGCTGATGGGCTTCATTGGTGCCACCTTTGATCCCTGTGTTAGTCAGCTCAGGCTGCCATAGCCAAATAGCACAGAGGCTGGCATTTGGAGGCGTCGGCAGGGTGGGTTTCTTCTGCGGCTTCTCTCCTTGGCTTGCAGATGACCATCTTCTCCCTGGGAGCTCACGTCATTCCACCTCCGTGCTTGTCCATGTCCACGTTTCCTCTCATTTCATGGACTCCAGTCATAAGAAACAAGGTGGATTGAGGTTCACCTCATGGACCTCATTTTAACTTACTTACCTTTTTAACAATCTTATCTCCAAATAAGGATACATTCTGAGATACCAGGGTTTAGGGTTTCAGTATATGAATGGCGGGCAGATTTCAGGGTAAAGCAATCTCTTTCACATCTTGGTGCTGAGTGAGCACAATGCATCCTACCCCCTTCTTTTCTGACACGCTTCTCCTACTGGAAACTGTTGTCTTTCAAAGAAGCATTTAGACATGAGGTGGTAGGGCGATGAGGCAAAGCCAGAGTGAAGCCCCAGAACCATACTTCCAGTCAGAAAACACGGGCCTGCAGGACTGGTGGGGGGGGATTACCTCGGGGTGCTGTGAGACCAGCTCCTCACCATCTTCTTTTAGAGAACCAGGCTTGAGGGATCCCACTGGGACATTTATGCCTTGACTTCTGCCCATGCTGGGAACTTTCATCCACCTCTATGGTCCGCAGACCAGACTGCAAATAAGTTGATTTCATTGCCTGAGACTTAAAAATGGAAGACTCCTCATTATAGTTATGATTCCAGTTCTGAGCAGAATTTAATGCAAGCCACATTCATCAACTCTATGGGGGGGATCCTTTCACAGAAGATACATCATGACATTATACACTTTCAGTATCTTAGAATTTTGTCAATTACACATCAATAACACTGGAAAGAATTCAAATGCTAGACCTTTTGTTACACTTATGCAAGGGCTTCCTTTTCCTTCTACCTCCTGTTCCTTTTGTTTTATTTGCATTTAATCTCTCCTGCACCCCCACCTCAAGATGCGTGAATATTAATTAACATAAATACATTTAGTGACAGAAGTCTTTTTTTTTTTTTTTATCAGAAATTTGTATGAGAATTGCCACCCGTTCAGGGAGTCTAGAAGTATACTACTATAGGAAATAAATGAGCCTATTCCCCTCCCCAAGAATTTAATATAAACTAGATTATTTTAGGGCCTTATTTTAGAAATCTAGGGATCAATACAGCAAGAAACTATTTTAAGACTCTCTTAATTAACATATAATTTATTATTTGCCCCAGGGGTACAGGTCTGTGAATCCTCAGGCTTACACATTTCACAGGTGAGCACACACCCTCGCCAATGTCCATGACCCAGCCACCCTGTCCCTCCCCCCACCTCCCAGCCACCCTCAGTTTGTTTTGTGAGATTAAGAGTCTTATGGTTTGTCTCCCTCCTGATCCCATCTTGTTTCATTTCCCCGCCCTGCCTCTCAAATTCTTCATATTAGAGAGATCATATGATAATTGTTAAGTTTCTTTTTTACATGAACTCTGTGATGATATTATAGCAAAATCCTGGTATGAGAGACAGAATAAAGACACCCTCCACCGTCCCCATATGTTCAGGCTGTAATCTTCAGAACTGGTGAATATGACACCTTACATGGCAAAATGGACTTTGCAGATGTAAGTTAAAGAGCTTGAGTCAGGGAGATTATGGATGTCATCAAAAGGTTCCTTAAAAGAGAAAAGAGGGAGGTGGGAGACAGATTGAGAGGAAATGTTTGATGGAAGATGCTACTCTGTGGGCTTTAAAGACGTTGCCATAGAATACAGGTGACTTGTAGTCGTTGGAAAGAGCAAGGAAATGGATTCTCCAGTAACCACCCGCCCACCTCCCAACACAACACAGCTCTGCCAACCCATCTTGGACTTCTGACTTCCGGACCTAATAAATACCTGTTGTTTTGAACCCTTAAATGTGTGACAGTTTGTTATAGCAGCCATACCAAACGAATACATCAGGGAAATTTATTTACCCGAAGCAGCCGGAAGTAACTGTGTAACATCATTACTGGTAACACAATGGTAACACAACATTACTGGTAAACAATGGCCAGAACACCCTCAAGGTTGTGAATCCTGTTCTATTTTATTTTTCTAAAATAAGACGCGTGGCATGTCATTTTCGTGGCTGCTTTCTCTTCTGTGGGCTGTTCCAGAATCCGAGGCTTACAAGCCCTACAGGATGGGTGGGCTCAGGCTGGGGACCTGTCCTTGTTCCACCTGCTGCTGGCCCAGGGTGGGGGTGGGGGCAGGGAGGTGTGCCTGGGTGTCACCCCCCCCACTCTGCCAGTCCCTCTGTAACATGGAACCTCTCCTGAGTTCCTCTTCCCCTCCTGCCACCTGAAGGCTTTCCCTTCCTCAGTCACCCACAGAGCCTGCAGCCCGGCTGACTGCTGTACCCCCACCCCAGGGGCTCCTTGCCTTCACCCTGTTTGGTTTCTCCTTCCGGGGCAGTGCATCTGACTTCCGGGCAGGACACCTGCCCCATCCCCGCCGCTCGGCACTAGCGTGCTTAATGACTGCCTTGCCCTCCACCTGCCCGGAAGCGCTGTCCTCCTCCACGCAGACCTGCCCCCTTAGAGAGCTTCTGGGGGCTAGTCACAGCACCACTTTCCTGGTTGCATCTGTCTCCCAAGGAGTTTGATATCGTGCCTCTCTCATGGCAGCTTCAGTAAAGGTTGGCTGAGTGAGTGAGTGTTGCCAACGCACGTTCGGACAACCCGTCTCTGGTATCATCTCAGGGCCCTGCAGGGGCTGCCGACTTGTACCGCTCAGCTCGTGAGACCAGATGGTTAGATTTTCAGGTATGTGCAAGCCGGTTGTTAAATACAGACGTTATTAAGTAACACATTACATAAACTTGGGGTTAAATGAATTATACTAAAAAATATAGGTAGTCAAGGTAAAAAATAAAGGTAATAAATATTCAGTACCTTACATAGTCTGATTATTTTTACTATATTGTATTGCCTGTGCTCTTGGAAGTTTTCCTGCCACTTGTGTACTTTTCATAACACAGCTTACTGTACCCTGGAGATAATGTGTTACTGTTTGAAATTGGTGGTGGTGTGTGCACTTATGGCACAGACATCGTCAGGTGTCTGGATCAAGGAGGTCTGCTTCCTTCCCTCCGTCCCTCCCTCCCTCCTTCCTTCTCCCTTCCCTCTTTCCTTCCTCCTTCCCTCCCTACTTTTGTCTTTCCTTCCTCCCTCCCTCCCTTTCCCTTTCTTTGTTTCTTTCTTCCTCCCCCCCTTCTCTTTCTTTCGAGACTTCATTTTTTTTAAAGTTTATTTTAAACTTTAAGTTTATTTATTTTAGAGAGAGAGGGAGAGCGCACAAGCTGGTGGAGAGACAGGGGGAGAGGGATAGAGAATGTCAAGCAGACTCCACACTGATTGGGGAGCCCCATGTGAGGTTCGATCTCACGTCTTTGAGATCATGACCTGAGCTGAAATCAAGATTCAGCTGCTTAAATGATGGAGCCACCCAGGCACCCCTTGAAACTCCATTGTTAAACATTTACCACCATGCCATTGGTCATTAGCCCAATGTGATCGTCACAAAAACTGAAAAATGGAAGAATAGGTATTATCACCCCCGATATATGAATAGGGAGATAGAGACCCAGAAATTAGTTTACACAAACAGGGCTTCTGAGTCCTATTCCCATTTATTCACCATTATATAGGTATATTTTTGCCACATCTATCATGATTGAGATTAATCAAGTAATTGATTCTTGAATTTCTATTTTATTTATTTTTATTAGCATATAATGTATTATTTGTTTCGGGGGGTATAGGTCTGTGAATCATCAGTCTTACACATTTCACAGCACTCATCATAGCACATACCCTCCCCAATGTCCATAATCCAGCCACTCTATCCCTCTCCCCAAGCCCCCAGCAAACCTCAGTTTGTTTCCTGAGATTAAGAGTTTCTCCCTCCCAAAATCTCCCTCCCCGGTCAGATTTTGTTTCATTTTTTCACTCCCTACCCCACACGACCACCAGCCCTGCCTCTCAAATTCCTCATATCAGAGAGATAATATGTTAATTGTCTTTCTCTGATAGACTTATTTCGCTTAGCATAATACCCTCCAGTTCCATCCACGTCATTGCAAATGGCAAGATTTCATTTCTCTTGATGGCTGCATAGTATTCCATTTTATGTATATACCACATTTTCTTTATCCATTCATCTGTTGATGGACATCTAGGTTCTTTCCATAGTTTGGCTGTTGTGGACATTGCTATGAACATTGGGGTGCATGTGCCCCTTCAGATCACTACATTTGTATTTTTAGGGTAAATACCCAGTAGTGCGATTGCTGGGTCATAGGGTAACTCTATTTTTAACTTTTTGAAGAACCTCCATACTTTTTTCCAGAGTGGCTGCACCAGCTTGCATTCCCACCAACAGTGTAGGAGGGTTCCCCTTTCTCCACATCCTTGCCAACATCTGTCTTTTCCTGACTTGTTAATGTTAGCCATTCTTATTGGTGTGAGGTGGTATCTCACTGTGGTTTTGATTTGTATTTCTCTGATGCCGAGTGATGTTGAGCACTTTTTCATGTGTCTGTTGGTCATTTGGACGTCTTCTTTGCAGAAATGTCTGTTTATGTCTTCTGCCCATTTCTTGATTGGATTATTTGTTCTTTGGGTGTTGAGTTTGAGAAGTTCCTTATAGATTTTGGATACTAGCCCTTCATCTGATATGTCATTTGTGAATATCTTATCCCATTCTGTCGTTGTCTTTCTTTTGGTTTTGTTGACTGTTTCCTTTGCTGTGCAAAAGCTTTTGATCTTGATGAAGTCCGAATAGTTCATTTTTGCTCTTGCTTCCCTTGCCTTTGGTGATGTTTCTAGGAAGAAGTTGCTGCGGCTGAGGTCAAAGACGTTGCTGCCTGTGTTCTCCTCAAGGATTTGTATGGATTCCTATCTTACACTGAGGTCTTTTATCCATTTGGAGTGTATTTTTGTGTGTGGTGTAAGAAAATGGACCAGTTTCATTTTTCTGCATGTGGATGTCCAACTTTCCTAACACCATTTGTTGAAGAGACTGTCTTTTTTCCATTGGACATTCTTTCCTGCTTTGTCGAAGATTAGTTGACCATAGAGTTGAGTGTCCATTTCTGGGTTCTCTATTCTGTTCCCTTGATCTCTGTGTCTGTTTTTGTGCCAGTACAACACTGTCTTGATTACAGCTTTGTAATAGAGCTTGAAGTTTGGAATTGTGAGGCTGCCAACTTTGGTTTTCTTTTTCAACATTCCTCTGGCTATTTGGGGTCTTTTTTGGTTCCATATAAATTTTAGGATTGTTTGTTTCATTTCTTTGGAAAAAATTGATGGTATGTTGATAGGGATTGCATTAAATGTGTAGATTGCTTTAGGTAGCATAGACATTTTCACAGTATTTGTTATTCCAATCCATGAGCCTGGAATGTTTTTCCACTTCTTTGTGTCTTCCTCAATTTCTTTCTTGAGTACTTTATAGTTTTCTGAGTATAGATTCTTTGCCTCTTTGGTTAGGTTTATTCCTAGGTATCTTCTGGATTTGAGTGCAATTGTAAATGGGATCAATTCCTTAATTTCTCTTTCTTTTCTCTTGTTGTTGGTGTATAGAAATGAAACTGATTTCTGTGCATTGCTTTTATATCCTGACACGTTACTGAATTCCTATATGAGTTCTAGCAGTTTTCGAGTGGAGTCTTTTGAGTTTTCCACATAAAGTATCATATCATCTGCAAAGAGGGAGAGTTTGACTTCTTTGCCAATTCAGATGCCTTTTATTTCTTTTTGTTGTCTGATTGCTGAGGCTAGGATTTCTACTATGTTGAATAGCAGTGGTGATAGTGGACAGCCCTGCCATGTTTCTCACCTCAGGGGAAAAGCTCTCAGTTTTTTCCCTTTGAGAATGATATTCACTGTGGGTTTTTCATAGATGGCTTTTATGATATTGAGGTTTGTACCCTCTGTCTCTACATTGTGAAGAGTTTTGATCAAGGAAGGATGTTGTACTTTGTCAAATGCTTTTTCAGCATTTATTGAGAGTATCATATGGTTCTTGTTCTTTCTTTTAGTAATGTATTGTATCACATTGATTGATTTGCAGATGTTGAACCAACCCTGTATCCCAGGAATAAATCTCGTTGGTTGTGGTGAATAATCCTTTTAGTGTACTGTTGGATCCTACTGGCTAGTATTTTGATGAGAATGCATCTGTGTTTATCAAGAATATTGGTCTCGGGGCACCTGGGTGGCTCAGTTGGTTAAGCAGCTGCCTTCGGCCCAGGTCATGATCCTGGAGTCCCGGGATTGAGTCCCACATTGGGCTCCCAGCTCCACGGGGAGTCTGCTTCTCTCTGACCTTCGCTCCTCTCATCCTCTCACTTTCTCTCTCTCAAATAAATAAATAAAATCTTAAAAAAAAAAAAAAAGAATATTGGTCTCTAATTCTTTTTTTTTTTTTCAGTGTTATAAGATTTATTGTTTATGCACCACACCCAGTGCTCCATGCAATACATGCCCTCTTCAATACCCACCACCAGGCTCGCCCAACCCTCACCCCCATCCCCTCCAAAACCCTCAGTTTGTTGCTCATAGTCCACAGTCTCTCATGGTTC
>CM053607.1:5528591-5597420 GCA_028646535.1 Procyon lotor
AGGTCAGATCCCAGGGTCCTGGGATCGAGCCCCACATCGGGCTCTCTGCTCTGTAGGAAGCCTGCTTCTCCCGCTACCATTCCCTCTGCTTGTGTTCCCTCTCTCGCTGTGTTTCTCTCTGTCAAATAAATAAAAAAAATCTTTAAAAAAAAAAAAAAGATGAAAATTTAAAAAGATTATAAAAAAGGAATTGATAAGAAGTTGGTTGAAAAAAGAAAAAAGAAAAGGAGGAAAGAGTATGATCAGGCTGGAGACTAGAACAAAACCTTGTGCTAGGTTTAGGGTATATTTTGATCTGTTAGAAGAAATGGTATCCCAAAAGTTTAAAGAAAGAAAATCTGTATGTATACAAAAAATAAGGTTAAATATGAAAATGAGATTGATAAGATAAAATAATTAAAAACGTTAAAATAGGAAAGAGGAAAAATTAAAAAAATAGAATAAGAAAAAAATAAAATTAAAAAAATTTAACTTTGAAAGACTGACGAATCATGGGGAAAAAACCGTGAATTCTATGTACTGTATTCCTGTACCTCTGAAGTTCCGCAGTTCTCATTGATCGGTGAACTTGATCTTGCTGGATGTTCTTGCTAATCTTCTGGGGGAGGGGCCTGTTGCCATGATTCTCAAATGTCTTTGCCAGAGGTGGAATTGCACCACCCTTGCCAGGGGCCGGACTAAGTAATTTGTGCGGTTTTTGCTCTGGGGAGTTTTTGTTCCCTGAATGCTTTCCGTACCCCTTGGGAGGAGGGGAATGAAGATGGTGGCCTCCCAGTCTCCAGGCCCGCAGGAGCCGGGAGCTCGGTGCCCCCTTCCTCAGCACACCCTCGGAGAAAAGCAGTAGGCCCCTCTCGTCTCCCTGGTCTCCAGTTGCGCTCCAAGCTCACCTGGCCTGTGACTGAGCATTTCTATCTCTGGTGCGTTTGGAATCTCCAAACCCAGCAGATTCCTGGCCCGTGCTCCCACGCCGCTCCTCCCGGAGGAGGAAGGTGAGTCTCCCCGGATCTGTCCCCTCTGGAGTCCCTACTTGAAAAACAGTGGCCCGACTGCCTTGGATCATGGTTTAAGAGCTGAGAGCTCCCCCCCTCCTTGGCTCCTTCTCTGCCGTCCGCTTCTCCGCCCTAATACCTGGGAGCTCTGCTGCACTCAGACACCCCCGGTCCTTCTGTGACCCCATGTGTCCTGAGACCACCCTGTCCCTGCGAGGGCTCTACTCCCACTTAGCCTCTGGAGCAACGTCCCTCAGTGGAGCTGACCTAAGAGTTCCAATTTTGTGCTCTGCTGCCCCACTGCTTTTCGGAATCCAGCCCCTCCCCCCGCGGTCTCTCCTCCTGTATATCGTCTCGGATTCACTTCTCTGCATGTCCTACCTTCCAGAAAGTGGTTGCTTTTCTGTTGCTAGAATTGCTGTTCTTCTTCTCTTCGATCTCCTGAGTTTGTAGGTGTTCAGAATGGTTTGATAACTCTCTAGCTGAACTCCTGGGACCCAAGGATATTTAGGTCTCCTACTTCTATTCCATCTTGCTCCTCCCCCTCTCTTGAATTTATTTTTACTTTTTCCTATAAAGAATTACTCCCTAGAAAAATAATCGCTGAAATTAAATTTGTATTTCAGATAACAATGAAAAAATTGTTTAGTGTAAGTATGTTCCAAATATTATTGCATGGGACATACTAAAAAATTATTGGCTGTTTTCCTGAAATTCAGTTTTAACTGGGTGCCTTATATTTTTATTTGCTGAATCTGGAAACCCTAATTAAATGCCATGTATGTATACATATTAACGAGATGGGAAGATTTCTTGCTATAGTCCTATTCTGTTTACAAAATCTGATCTTCCCTCTTACTTACTCTGCTCAGCTTGTTCCCACTTTGCTGGGGTCAACATTACGGCATACAGTTGCACAGGTTACTTAGTAACTAGGCTAGTAACTTTGAACTCCCAGTGAACCTCCACCTAAAAGGGACTGCCAATTTCGTTTTTGACTTTTTTCAGCATCTGTGGAATAGTCTAAAACAAAATGGAACCACTTAAAAACACAGTTTCTGTTCCACTTATGTCCATTTCATAACAGTTTACTGGCCCTTTCTCCTAGGTTCTGACAGCATGTCAATGCCATTTAGCACACGCTGGTGTAGGTCCTGTTATTGCCAGCTGTTGCTTTTTAAGTTTAAAAATTATTGGGAAAACAAGTAAAGCTGCCCTTCAGAATTCTTCCCTGAATGTATCAGGACCCGGGAAGTAGTTATTGGTGGACCCAGGGGAGCACCTGTCTTTGGGCACCTGGAAATTAGAAATCGAAGTCATTCATCTGTATCAATGTTTCATTTGCTGTGAAGTTCTGGATGCTCTTGATTAAGGACCAGTGTTTACTGAGCTCATCTCAGAAGTCGTGGGGCTGGGAAGTGTGGAAACAGAAGGTGGTAATTACACTGCATTGATAATGGAAGGGGTGTTTGCTAGCATAAGAGGAAGTGGCAAAGTGCCATGTAACTTGGAGACATTCTCGTTCTCAAAACTGCATTTCCAAAGACATCCCAACCCAGAGAAAAGCTGTGTCATTGCTCAGTACACTGGACTTGTGCTCCTCCTCACTCCTCCAAGCCTTTAATCATCCTCCATTTGCTCTCTTTGTTGTCGATCACGAACACATGAAAAACATAATTGCTTAAAAACCCCAAATCATCTGATATTGATAGTGTACTGAGGCAATGACATAATGTCAAACCCATCCAATTATGTATCTGTAGCATATTTTACTAGGGTTAAAAAATAAGATCTATTGGGACAATGGCTAGAAAAAATGTCTGTGGAATGCCTTTATGCTTAAAAATTGGTACTTGGGTGGTTTTTTTTATTATTATTAATTCTATTTTACTAAATTTTAGGAAAAGTAAGCTTTTATTCTAAGGAAATGGTGATATGAATAACTCTTTACCATGAGATTGCTTTCATCAGGCCAGCTTTTGGTTACTTCCTATGTGAGGGCAGGAGAAAGTCTCTAGAAACGTGGGCATGAGTACTTAATGATTGCCTGTTGTAGAATATGCTGGGGAAATTGGTGGTTCTTATGTGCTCTGAGAAGAGAGCCAGGTTCTTTCTATATCTCCACCCTGCTTTCCTCAGCTTTAACTTCAGCTTTTTCTGGGCCCCTCATGTTACAAGATGGCTGCCAGGAACAAGAGTCACCACATGCTTTCTTGCTCTCATTCAGCTGGAAGAAACACAAACCCAAGATCCAAACCCTTCTTTCTGACAAAATTACATGGCCGTTTTATCCCATTTTTGTGAGTTATATTATTAGTTTCTAATTTCTTATAGTAAAACTCATTGCTTTTGCCACTAAGAAAGACTGACCAAAGTTTGAAAGAAGTTAAACCTATTAAGGTAAAGTGCTATCAGTTTTGTAGAAGATTTTTTCAAAAAGGCAACAACAGTGTTTCCAACTTTGCATGTTCTTTCAGAATCTTGCCTCCTTCCCATATCAAGAGATAGAATCTATTTTCTCTCCCCACCCCCTGAGAACTGAGCAATATTTTGCTACGGTATTGACTGCTGGAATGCATTTTGACTTTTGTGATGGGTTCTTTCTCTTGGGACAGACTTTGGGCAACTGGAGGCAATAGAGAAGAAGTCTGGCCCCATGAACCATCTCCACTGGATAGGCATGTGGAGATAGTTCATAGGATTCCTGAGGGGCTGCAGCTCTTCCTGCCCCCCACTACTTGAGTCTTCCCAGCACAAGTGCTAGATACTTAAGTGATTGAGCCTTTAAGTGGTTCCAGCCCAGTCTTCTCGCACCTCCATGGCTGATTCCGACTGGAATGGAGCTGAGCTGTCCTCATGGGGCCCAGTCCAGACTGCAAATTCTTGAACAAAATAAACCCCTCTCTTGCTCTCTTTTTGAAAAGCCACTAACTTTTGGAGTGGTTTAGTTCAATTGTTCAGTTGTTACATGTGTGATTTTCAACTCTATTCTTCATAATTAAGAGTTAGTCATATATACACACACAATCAGTGGTATTGTGATAATTTTTCCATTCATGACAAGTTAGGTCATGTAAATCAAATGATTTGGGTTTAATTCCCAAAAAGGCCAATTCACATTCCTCTGCTCTGTGACTTAACTGTGTGGTTATCTCACAGCTGTCTGCTCTTTCGTACGAGAGCATGAAGACACGCAGCCATTTGGAAATGGACACCAGGCTTCTGTGCTGAGCTGGTCACTAAGGGAGGCTGTGAGCATGGAATGGACATGCTTCCCAACTAGAATTTCTGAAAAAAAACATCCTGTTGGCTCCACAAAGTTCAGGCTTAGGCACGTTTGAGCAGATGGAGGTGGGTGGGATATTAAAGACGAACATCCGGAAGTGAAATCAATAGCAGCAGTAACTGACATGGGAGGCACTGGTTGTATAAGATGTATGGTGAACAGACAGACTCTGGGCTCAGCAGACAGACATCCTTCCTCTCGGGCCTTGGAGTCCCACTGCCTGAGACGTGGTGGGACTGGTGC
Source organism: Procyon lotor (assembly GCA_028646535.1). Lineage (NCBI taxonomy): Eukaryota > Metazoa > Chordata > Mammalia > Carnivora > Procyonidae > Procyon > Procyon lotor. Next base: position 5,533,110 of record CM053607.1, read on the forward strand.
TGGGTAAAGAGTGGATCCGGGGGAATCAGGCTTTCCTCTCGCCATGGCCTCTTTGCTTAATGGACTCCTGATCCTATCTGAAGCCACTGGTGGAAGATCATCTTCCCTGAAAGAGGCTTCCTGGTATTATGATCTGTGGTTGAAAAGCCTCAATTTTATGTCCAGCTGCAAAATTTGCGAACTATGCAATATCACTGTATCTTACTCCCCTCAGCTCAAAACCAAGGGCGGGGGGTTGTAATAAGAGCCTACATGGTAGGAGTGAGGAGGACGAGCAGAATGACCATTAAAACCCAGTGAAAGCAAGAAAATGCTGCACGCAAGGAAGGGTTTGTTTTTAAACCATTTGAGCATGGGCCCTTGCTTTACAAGTTTCCTGTGCTGCCCTAAAACAAGCCTTCATTCCATTTGTAACTGCCTCGGGACAGCGTCTCATCATAATCAGTAGCTCACTGCCAAGCTTCTCAGGCTTCTGCCCCTCCCCTGCTATTCACTCTCCTTAACCTACTATTGGAATGACCCACCGAGGCCCTGCATGGTCTCCGAATTACCATACTCAACAGCTTCTTCTCAGTTATCTTCCTCCTTGTCATCATTCTCTGTGCTCACCAGTGACACTTTCCACTCTCTTCATATGACATTCTCTGATTTTGACTACAGTGCACTGGTCTTATTCTCCCCAAACCCCACCTCCAACATGCTGTTGTGTCCTTCCGCATCACGCTGGTTACCCATGAACCTTCCCCATCCCCAGGATGGTTGTCTCTCTCTATCCCCCTTTCTATGGATGCTCTATCAATGCCACTTTCCACTTCTCCACCCCATTTTGATGATGCCTAATTCTGTGACTCTAGTTCAGAGTCCTGGCTGCATTTCCACTGCCTGCTGCAATGTTCTCCCTGGATCTACCATCAATCTCTGTAACATGTCCAAAATGGAGTGGATTTTCCTTGCCAGAAAGATCTTTCTTCCTTTTTATCAGTGGGATCATTGGGTTCCTCCATCACTACTCAAGTGGTCACCAAGTGCTGGGATTTTACATCTGCAACATTTCATCTTAGTTTTGTTCATTTTATCTGCCATTTTTCTAGCTCAGATTCTTACATTTTCTGGATTACTGTTCTCAAACATTGATGTTCTTATGAATCACCTAGGGATTTTATGCAGATTCTGATGCGGAAAGGATGGAGTGGGACATTTCTGCTATGCTTCTGGAAGGTGTTGATGCTGACAATCTCCAGATTATACCTTGAGAACAAGGTTCTAGATTATTCTAATCATTGCAGAAGTGATCTCTTTCTAGACCAGGGGTTCTCAAAGTATACTCCCAGACAAGTAACATCAACATCAACTTGGGAAATGAAAATGTCAGAAATGAAAATTCTCAGCCAGCCCCAGCCCTATCCAATCATAGACTGAATGTTTGAACACATTGTTTGGATGTGCTCCAGGTGATTCTGATGCATGGAGTGAGAACCACTGATCTAGACCTTACCTTTACAACCACCGTGCACCCCCAGAATATCTGCAAAGATGCTGTGAAACATCTTTATAGAGTTTCTGTAATATGGCTTTCAGGAGCCTCAACTTCGTTTGCAGCCTGACTTCTCTCTCCAAGCTCTCCCTCTTCCTCATTTTAGAATTAATTTTGTTGCATGTTGTGCTCTGTCCATTCCTTATACTTCTTGCATCTTTTTCACTCATGTTTTTTCAGAAACTCTTGCATTATTGTTCATCAGATGTCTATCCATTCTTTAAGTTCTAGCCAAACACTGTGTCCTTTTTGTGGTGTTCTCAGGTCACCCAGCAGGGAGTGTATCTTGTTGCTTTCTTGTACTCAGTTGTGGCAAGCACCTTGTACATTGCACTAGAGCAGTGGTTCTAACTGGGTGGTTCTGGGCCCCCCCAGGGGACATCTGATAGTGTCTGGAGACAGTTTTAATCATCACAACTGCAGGTGGTGGTGCTATAGGCCTCCAGTGGGTTGAGGCTAGGGAGGCTGATCAGTAGCCTTCCCTGCATCTCACCCTTTCCCCCAATTATTCAACCCCAAACATCAATAGCACATTGGTGCAGAAATAGCTCTAGAGCACTGCATGTATCTTCTACCATCTCTCACGATGGCCATCAGCACCACCTGGGGTGCCGTCTCTCTTACATATGCATGTTCTAGTGGAGCACCAGGCACGTCATCGAAGCTTTGGTCTTCATCTGATTGGGGAACCAAGCACTGAAATATTGTGGAAAAATGTTAAATATGTGATGCTCATGTAGCGCATTGTTGGGAGTTCCTGTCAGGAATTCCATTGTCTTCACTGAGGCTCAAACTCTTGACTTAAAACCCCATTTTCACCATTTCCTAGTGTGCTTTGTTGGTTTGCTTGCTTTTTTAGCTCCTTCTTCCTCTGTGGCTGATGAGCCAATAGGTGTTGCCTGGTGGTTTGTAATTGAACTGATGGGAGACACTGAGATCAAGTGTCTGCCTTGCCAGACCCAAACTGGGCATTGTATTCGTTTTCTGGTTTGGAGAAGAACGTGGGCTCATTGCTTCGGAGTGCTGTTGATGTTGTGTGTAAGTAACTGTTTAACTCTACAGCTTACAAAACAGTATGTTGCCTCAAGAGGAGGTGATGCGCAGGCCTTCGAACGAGCTCTCTCCAGGGAATGGAGACCATCACATTTTAATGAAGATCCTGACCTGAGAGGTGCCACTTTCCCTCTGAAGGAACAGAATCATCAGTTGGAAGGAAATTGGTTCTCAAAGAGGAGCTGAAGTAAGTGGAAGAAGCAAACCAAATAAATTGAAATTTATTTTGCTATTGATTTTAACATAGCTTTTTTTTTTTAACAGCTGTTTTCTGTAATATGTGAATCATGCTAGTATGAAATGGGTCATCAGTGGTTACCCCTCACCTAGTTAGCACCAAGTGTGATGTGACATTCTGTGTCACCCTATTTCTTCTAAAACTGATATTTTATTGTCAAACGCCCAACTGATAATTTGGATTAAAGCATCAATGTGTGGTATTTAACCTGAATCAATATTGAAAGATCTTATTTTTAAATATTAATATCATTCAAGGTGGTAATAGTTTAAGTATTCCTTTCATCAGTCCCTGGTGATCAAAACTCTCAAGTGAAAAAAAAATGGGTCTATTTTTCATACATAACGTCAAGATTTTACAACTTATTAAATGCATTGGGCGTATGTATATGGTTCACTACAGGGATTGAGAGGGAAAAAATTTCTAGTTTCTTTTTTTCCCTCCTTTGCTCTGAAAAACACCATTCTTGTCTTAGTAGAGGATCCAAGATCTGGAGGCTCTTGTAGACCCAAGAGGCAACTATTTGCAGGGGGCCGGGGGTGGGGTGAGGGGTGTCGGACTTGGTCACTTCAGTGCCATGAAAACAAAAACAAAGATTTCTGCTAAATCTAAATTCTGCTGGGGGCTTTTATCCAATACAGCACTTGTTATAAATAACAAATCACCAGCTGATTGACCTTTACTACCAAGGGAGCCTATGGGGGCTTTAGGTCATTTCACGGTTTATGTGAAATCTCATCTATCTGTCTAGGATCTGTCTACCTACCTATCTCTCATGTACCTAGATCATCTATCACCTTCTATCTATCAATCCCGTCTCATGCTCTCCTTATTTACTTGTGTGTATGTACATGTGTGTGTACATGAAAAGGAGAAAAGGATTGCTTTGAACAACAACACTTCATTTTCTTCATTCTACCTTCGTTCCTGGCTGGAATTAGCCATCCCAGGCCCACACAACATGCCGTCAAAGAATCACGGGCCGCAGAGGCATCTTTGTCTTCCCAGGTCACAAATGCAGGGAATGCATGGACCCAAAAGCATCAAGGAAATGTGAAATTCTTGCTAGGAGGCCATTTTAGCCCATGTATAATACCCCTGTGCACAATTCCAGCCAGGAAGGAGTCCCACTGTTTACTTTTGGACAAGTTCAACAAGGTTACGCATGAGTCCTACTGCCTCAACGACCTTCACTAGTTCGTTCTATGACACGGATGAAGTGGACATGTTGTTCTCAGTGCTGTAGATTTCTCTTTCTCTGCACAGGGGCTGGAGCATTCCTGGGAGGGAACCCACAAAAATGTGGATTCCTGGAGTAAACAGTGCAGCGAGGTCCAGCTTGTAGGTAATTTGTAGCACAATTCATATGTAAATTTCTGTATCCTGCTCTATTTGGGAAATTAGCTTTTCATTTGCAAAAATATGCATGAGCAAAAATCTTTTGATTGTTGTTAAATTTGGAGAAGGAACTGCTGATTTTGGGCTTTGAGCTGAATTAAGCTATGTAGCGTGAAGGGGAGCAAGTTGTAAAGGAAGATGGCAGCCAATTTCTTTTGTTATTTAATTTTTATTTTTTCCAAGAACAGTTAACATTTACTTAGGCACCTATTGGCCTCAGTCACTTGCATCTAAAGAGCAAAGCTAATTTACCCACAGCCCATGTTCTTTTAAAGGGTTAGCCTTATTTCTTAGCTCTGTTAACCACTAGTCTAACATTAGCTTCAAGTTCAATTTTAATAATCTAATCCGTAATGGTCCACTGCTCCCTGCCACATGAACAAAAAGTTTGGGGGTAATAAGGCGAGCAGTTTACATTTTCTGTTGATACTTCAAGTAATTGGCCCCAAAGTGAAATTATTGAGTTGGTCATGGTTTATTGTGTTCTGAGGGCATAAAACGTGGAAGGAAATGGACCTGTAGAAAGAAGTGGTATCCAGGAATGTGTGAATGTGTGAAAATCCTATAACTTCACTTCAACTGGCCTAATATCCTGAGTCACTAGGTGGTCAGAAGAATAGAGGGAGTACAGGAGGAACAAACCGATGTACATTTAGACCCAAAACCAGAAACGAAGCTTGTACAAGATGAACAGCAGATGAAATAGCTTCTATCAAAATAAAATCTCACACAGGTCATTTTTACACGTACGTGGACATACACACACCCACACACGCACAGACACACAAGCAAGAATGTGTATTTTGTAAGATAGGTCCTTGGAAATAGACATTCTTAGCAAATATGGATGACAGATCAATCGTAATTTATTTTCTTTTAACACTGTATCATCATAAAGAAAACTGGTATAAATGAAAAAATCTATTTCAAATATCTACATCTAAAATTTTAGGCAGTGAAAAAGCACTTTGTTGACAAGGAGTGTGGAATGATGGATGTTAATCGTCAGAAACTGCTGAATGCCTTGCTTAGTTGCCACAAATTCACATATCAGAACGAACAATACTGCTAAATATTCTTTTTTTTTCCCATTTTTTTTTTGTTAAAACATACTGGGAGAAAGAAAAGAAAAGAAAAACTGGAAATCCATACATCTTTCAAAAGTTTGAAATTGAAGCAATATTTAGAACCATAGATGAGGAAACACTGCCGCATGGTGTAATATACACAATGCGCTTTTCTTCTTTAATCTGTAATGTACATCAAATACTTTACAACAATGCATTAACAAAAGGCAAGAAACATCTTGCTGTACAGAGGAACCCCAATGCAACTTGAAGCCTAGAATCACAACGGATGAAGAGAGTAAACAAAGCGTGAGAAGCCGTCCCTCTAAAGTGTGTGGACTACACCGCCCCTTGTGCTTAACGGTAACCTTCACGCCCCACCACCCCGCCCCCTCCTCTGCTGCCTTCGGCCACGTTCAAGGTAAAGCACTTTTTTATACTCTACAGCTCCAACTAGAAAGGTGTCGTACAATGCCATAGCCAGGTTCACTTCAGCTTCCTATTGACTTCCAAGTTAACGTTCGGTTCATTTAGCTTCCTAAAAGAGCTCTTAATAGGTCCTTACTGGTTATCACAGCCTTCCTACGGAACAGGCTTTAACAAACTAAATTTGCAGGGGGGGAAAAGAAAAGCAATGTCTTGTGGTATGCATGCACATGCATTGTTCCCGGAGCGCCTCGGGCCGCCGGCTCCTCACACCCAGGAGTCGGGGGAGGCGGGGTAGTGGCTCGTTTCATAGTTCAGTTCACTGTAGGGACGGGCAGCGGAGTAGAAGTCGACATAGTTGCCGGTGGACTTGAGTCCCAGGTGCATGGTGTACTCACTGGCGGGAGGACGATGGTGGACCTGGTCCTCAAAGAAGGACTCGTCGTAGTTTCTCGTGGAATTCTGAAATGGCTGGTAGGTCTCGTAGTCTTTCCTGCTGGGCTCCTGTGGGACTGGCTGTGCTGGCACCTGTGCAGAAAAGAAGATTCCCCCTGGGCTGGTTCGCTTTCCCTGGACGCAGCCCCCCCCCCCACGCCCGAGGCGCCCGAGCCTCCCAGGAAGGCTGCACCCCGCCCCCCGTGTCCACCAGCGCCGTGAGTCTCCCAATACTGCCTGCTACTGATTGCCCTTCCTTCTACAGGTTGGTTCCTGGGTCCACACACTAGCATTCTTGAACAGTCTTCATTAAAAATTATGATTACGGTAAGACAGGCATCATGTAGAATTTGCCTTTTTGACCGCATTTAAATGTACAGTTCGGTGGCATGAAGTACATCTGTGGTGTGGTACGCCCATCACCAGTATCTCCTTCCAGAACTTTGTCATCACCTCAAACAGAAACTCGATACGCGGGGAACATACCTCACCACTCTCCTCCTTGCTTCAGGCCGTGGAAGCCATCATTCTACATTCTGTCTCTGAATTTCACTATTCTGGACACCTTGTATGAGTGAAATCATTTAGTATTTGTCTTTTTGTGTCTGGCTTCTTTCCCTTAGCATAATGTCCCCAAAGGCCATCCATCTTGTAGCGTGGGACAGGATTTCGTCCCTTCTTAATGTTGAACAATATTCCATTGTATCATTTTACTACATTTTGTTTATCCATTCACCTATTGATGGCCACCTGGGTTGTTTGCTCCTGTTGGCTGTTGTGAATAATGCTGTAATGAACGTGGGGGCACCAGTACCCGTTTGAGTCCCTGCTTTCAGTTTTGGGGGTACGTACCTAGAGGGGGCATTGCTGGACCCTTTGTTAATTCAGTGTTTAACCCTTGAAAGAATTGCTGAACTGACCTAAGTGCTGGACTTTTTGCTAGATAACCTGTTTTAAATGGAAGGGGTATAGACTAGAAGCTGTAGAACACGAGGGGTTGATATTCCTCTTTCCTGCATTTGCTTACACCTAGGTGCTACAATTTCAGACAGAGAGACCATGAAGGTGTACAAGATCTAATGGTCACTCGGGGATCTTCCTGCCGGCGCAGTGAGCTGTGATCAGTACCTCTCTGGAGGATGGAGGCTTCCCACTGGTAGGGCCATTCCATCACACCTGCCTAAGTGATTAGGTACCGTAGCCTCAAAAGAACACACAGAGAAGCACATCACGAAGAAGGAATCCACTCTAAATATAACATACATACTCTGAAGGACCGACATGTTTCCCAACTTGGTTTAATTAAGAATTGATTGAACTTGAGAATGTTGTGGGATTGTGAAGCTCTTGGTTAGCAGGGAAGGGTCTTTAGGATTCTCTGGTGACCCTCAACCCACCCCTGTACTCCTTGTTTGCCCTCTTGTCCTTTGCACGTTACTGTCTGATGTCCAGGAGCCTCTGAGATATGTAAGGTCAAGGATTAGTTCCCGCTGCTTGGTTTTAAGGACAGTAAGACCAAGAGTGTTCACGGGCTGATAATTAGGACTTGTATGTGGGGGTTCTGGCTAGCCCCTTTCCTTCTGATTGCCTCTGGGGTCCCTTTTTAAGCACTGTGCCTCTTACCATGAGCAGAACCTCCCCACAGCTAGCTCATACAGTCATGCATGAAGCTTGCTTGTGACAATACCTGGGGAAGAGGTCTGGTGTGAATGATGGAACACTCTTAAAGAAACACGATTGGATCAGCTCCAAGCAGATGCAGTAATTCCCTATTAATTTAACTAAGGCTCAGCATGGAAACGTCCTATAGAAATTGGTCCTAGTTAATAGATAATGATTTGTAATTAGCACGTTGCGTGTAAATGAATGCTTCTAATGACCCGCACATAATTCTTCTCTCAAGTGAGTGAAACTCCCTCTTTTACATGTAATTGATTTACACTAGTAATTGACCTGTTCTTCAAAGAAGTGGTGAACTTCATCATAGCCGCCACCCGCTATGTCCCACACTTCCAGTTAGTGGTGGCTAATGAGTGAGGTGTCAGGCTACCTTCGAACCATGTTAGCCTAAGAGCCTGGCTGTGAGAGGGGCATCTGGAATTAATCTTCAGCATCTGTAATTAAACAAGACCAGGTATATGAAATTACTTGGCTGGGCTGAGGTGCCCTGTGCTGTTCTTTGAAGAGCTGGGTGCTACACTGAACTGCACTCCAACAATGTGTTGCAGCCTAAACATTGAGCATACGGAGGGTTGGAGCTGGTGGTGTAGAAAAATCACACGTGGAGAGAGCTAGTGTTTACTGTGTTTCTATGTCAATAGGCACTATATCCAACATTTAACAGATCCTCTTTGTTTAACCTTTAAATAGTCAGAAACACACACACACAAAATATATCTCTATATATGTATGTATGTAAATGTTTGTATCTATCATCTGTATCTCCTTCCCTTCCTCCCTCTATCTTCCTATCCAACCATCCATCCATCTGTCATCCATCCGTCTATCCATCCATCCAATTTCTCCTTTATAGATGAAGACCCTGAAGCTCAGGGAGGTAAAGAAACTCATCCAGGATGTCATGGCTACTGGGGCTGTAACTGGGACTTGAACCCGTGTCCTGCTGACTCCGAAGTCCACATTCTCTCCACTACAGTGGAGCCAAAGTGGCTAGTCCTCAGGGGGCCAGCCTCACTGAGATGATTCCAGGCCCTATAATAAGAAGGGAGGCCAGTGGACAAAGGAGCTGTAGGAGAACTCTCACTTCTGTGTTGGTCTCAGTGGCCGGGGGCGGGGAAGTCTGCAGGGGAAATAACTCAGGCTTGTGGCTCTCCCCCAGCGGCTGCTTCTTTCAGGCTTTTGCATGACCTGTTCCAATTTCTTACTGTCACCATGTTCTCTCTGGTTGGTGGGTGTCTTTAGGTTGGGCAAAAGTTTATTTTAATCTCTACCTTGAAGAATTGCCTTTTCAATTCATCTGTATTGGTCACAGTCTCATGTCAACCCCTTCCGTTTAGTCCTGCAGTTCTGAGAGTGTGTGTAAAGGGACTCTCCAGGACTGGGGTACAGGTAACAGCGCTGTGTTTACAGGGATTAAATTTGCTCACTGGCCTGGTAGTGCAGATGTCCACTGTGGATGTACATTTGCATTGGAGGAATGTGGGCTGTATTTTATCATTTAAGGGATTATCTGAAAGTATTCAAAATTAGATAAAATGCTTTCTAATGTAAGCCCTCCCCATAGAGGAGCTAAAAATAAACGCATTTTTTATGTTGCACTGTTTGCATAAAGCAGACTTGTATGAAGGAAGCAGAACAAGGTATAGCAGTGGTGCATTCCGAATCTGCGTGTCTGCTGCGGTTCAGAGAAGCCCCGATATACCCGGATCCAGCCCAAGCCTGTTGCCTGCTCTTGCCCTAAGGTGGCATTTGGGGTGGGGGTGGGGGGGGGCAACCAGCCGGCTCATGTAGGGATACTGGCCGGGGCCCACGTTCTTGGTGCTCTGTCCTATGACTCCTGCTCCCGTAAAGTTATTGAACTTTTTCCCCAACAGGATGATGTTTAGTTTAAATTATGAAGGACCCTGCCACTTCTCCACCCCTCACTCTGTTAGCATAATGAGAGAAACTGTGTACTCCCCCTGGGTTTGCCTGCAAACTGGATTGACGGCTAATACAAGGAAAACAGCTGCCCATTACAGATCTTTAAACTTCACCAGAGGGCAAAAGCTGAAGACTCAGGCTCTTAATAGACAACAAAAAAGGTCACGTGGTAAGGATTCCAGGTTCTCAAAGTCTAGTCCCGAGACCAGCAGCATCAGTATCACCTGGAAGCTTGTTAGAGATGCAAATTACCTACCAAGTCAGAAACTCTGGGGTTGGGGGCCAGTGATTTGTGTTTAGCAGTCGTTCAGGGCATTCTGACTTGTGCTCGAATTTGAGAACCACTGGTAGAGTCTACGGCCATACCACCCTGAACGCGCCTGATCTCGTCTGATCTCAGAAGCTAAGCAGGGTCGGGCCTGGCTAGTACTTGGATGGGAGAACCACTGGTAGAGAGGAGGGCTAATGGGCAAGAAGGCAGATGAGACACATTGGAGTCTTTGCCTTTTCTGAGCTGCGTGACCAAAAGCAAACCCTTATCCTCCCTGAATCTTAATTTCCTCATCTTTGGGGACAAGCTTACCTGCTCTGCCCACTTGGCAGTGAAACGGAGGACACCGACCAGGACCTTAAGATGCTGTTTTGATGTAACAATTGGATGGTCATCATCAAAACACCAAACCCCTTCACCTCCGGTTTATGAACACAAAATTCCGTTGCTAGATATGGCTGTATACATTATAACTAGGTTATACATACAGCCGAATACATTTTCTTTATAAGTAGGGGATAAACTAGTAGAAGCTCAGTAGGATTTTTGGAGAGTTGAGGTAGTTAGCTCTTAAAATGATGTCTGCGACCAGTTGAGTGGAGACATAAAAACTGGAGACCGCGAACCTCACTTCACGGTGATGTCTGTTTGCTCTAGGCGTACCGAGGCTCAGAATTCAAGGAAAATGAGACTGGAGTCCCAGGTAGTCTCATGGGGAGTGTTACAGCTGAGTAGCCGACTGGCTCCCTTTCCACTGAGTCATGGAAAGCCTGGCTTATGGTTATTGCCCGGGACCCTCGCGTGGCCATGCATCCTGGGCTGAGGCCTCATCCCCAGCTCTCATTGCCTCTGTCTCCTCTTATAGACCCTACCTCAACCCGTTTCCCTCGGTGCAATGCTTCTTCTTGGAGATGAGTTGCTGTCTAGCCTCCTCTCTGAAGCTCGGGAGACCCAGCTAAGTTCGGAGCAGCCTGGAGACTAGAGCCCTCAGCAGAGGATAAGCAGCAGCACTGACATGGAATGGACCCTGGCACATCCCTCCTGGTTACATTGTTCAAGCTGGTCTTTCACTAGCTGCGGGATTGTGAGGTCACTCTAATCCAGAAAAGTGCCAAAAATGAGAGCATTCCATCCATCTAGAGTATTGGCCCTGCCCACATGGCCAGAAAATCCAAATTGTGAAGTCTGTGTACAAGGTTGTCTCTAGAACTTCCCAACTGGAAGAGAACCAAATCTCCTCCTCTTTGGAATGGTTAGGACGGTCATACCTTCCTGAGTTCCCGGCAAAGAAAGCTGCAAGGAGAACCAAAGTTGATTCCAGTAATACCAGAGCTGCCTGGAGTGTCCTAAGGATTTACTTGGAATTTTTTTTTAGGGAAAAAACAGATCTTTCTAGTGGATATTTTTCAATGTTGCTTGATATTAGAATGGGGTTAATAGTCCACTCACCTACTTCCCTTTACTAGACTGCTCAGGGATTAATGATGGCCCCAAGCTATCACCTCGGGACTCAGCTCAACCGGTGGCCTGCCAGTAGCACCCCACCTTGTGTTGACAAGGGGCACTGAGCTTGAACTCCCTCCAGGCTGGGCCTCCCAGCATTCGCCTGGGGCACTGTGGCCTTGACATTCCCACTGAGGCTGAGTACGTTCTGGGGCTTGCTGGGGAAAAGGCCACGCCAGGTTGTACTCTCTCTCGGCAGGGATTCCATCTTAGCGCATTAATTCCAATTTGCTTAATTGTTCAGCACAGGCTCAGGTAAAAAGAATGTGCCCCTTAGAGCCACTGGGACCATCTTGTAAATCTAGACTACAAGCAGTCCTGGGGAAACCAAGGCAAGCCACCCTCTAAGATCCCGAGGACCTCTGGGCCACACGAGCGCATTTCTTCACTGCCAACAGTAGTAGAATCCAGGGAGAGAAAGCCTGGTATAGAACAAGCCAATACTTGTGATGAGCTTCTCTTAACCTGCAGAGACTAAAGACTATTCCTACACTCTTGGATGCAAAGTCAGGGTCCTGTCACATCCAGACCAGTATCGTTAAGAGCTATAGACAGTTCTCATTGTACCTGGTATTTACTAAAAGGTAAAGGTTGGTTTTCATAATTGCAATTGGCATTTCCAATACACTTTGTTTCCATTTCCTTTGTGTTTGGGCAGGCACGTGGATAGGCGGCTCGCTGGCGGTCACCCCTGGTGAGCATTTGTCTAGTGCTCATTGACCTCTTTGCTTTTAGCAAAGACCAGAACTGAGGGAGGCGAAGTAGATATTAGCAATGTGTCAGGCAGGCCGTGGGGCCTGGGCATCCACCAGGGGGCTACAAACAACACCAGACGTCTTCCAGAGTGCTGCACAAGGCCTGGAACACTCAGAGCAATGGGATAACTCCTCTACCCGTTACTGCTTCTCTTGTTGATGAGTGATTAGAGAAAAAGGAAATTTAAGGTCGAGGAGATACTTTACATGCCCTCCTCCTTCCTCTCTCAGAAATGGCCCTGCACAAGATACTCTCTCTGCTAGGAGCAGGTCCCTTCCCTTTACAAAGACACTGCCCAGCCAGGTGTTGAGGAGTATTCAAAATCAGCATATTTCCCCCCATGTTTACTGTCACCTGGTTACTGCGATCAAACAAACAGCCTTCAGATGTATCTTTCAGCCCAACTTTCCTGACTCAGAGCAGGAATTTGGAGCATCCACAGAAGCTCTGGCAATGGTTATTGGTAGCCAAAAGTTACGAGGAATGCCTGCCTTTCTGTAGTGACCGCTATAGAGGACAAACGTTTGAAGTGATCATCAGCGAAGCAGCCAAGGCTGTGTCTCTGCCTTGTACAGCTCCCACAAAACCACAGAGAAAAAACCACGCAAGCCTCCATGTTTGCCGAAGAGGACGAACACACACACTGAGCCCAGTGCTTGAAGGAGCTACTACTTAGCATCCCTCAACTTGAAAATGCACATGAATCACCTAAATGTCTTGATGAAATATTGCATCAGATGGATTAGGGGGAGGGATCCGAGAAGAATCTCTTTCAACAAGCTCCTTTGGGGCACTGATGCTGCTGGTCCCCCAAACAGACTGAGTAGCAAGGCACACCTCAATTCGCCCCATTTAGTTGTTCACTCTTGAACTTGCTGTCTCTATTTTATTGGTAACTATCATGTATTATAAATGCTTTCTTCCAGATGAGAACTGGCTGGGTTACGGGAGCGACCGAATCCCTGTCTAGTGCTCACACAGTATTATGTAGAAACCAGAATCGTCCACTCATGTATTTGAGCTTTTCGTTTTGGGTCATAGTAGAGAACTTGCTTGCTACCACCAAACGATGTGAGTGGTTGTAGCAAAGACTGTTTTCAGATTTGAGGCCGTTCTGATGACTGCCACCACCCCACGCACACACCGTGTTAAACGTGAGTGGAGTGCAGCAGGGAATGTTATTTTCTTTTTTCAGTCCTTTACGTGTGCTGGGTAGCAGCTCATTTGTTTTTTCCAATTCCAGGATATTTCACGCGAGTTGAAGGGGAAAATGGACACCAACGTGCCCGTCTCCTTTACCTGATTATGTTTGATATCTTCAGCGGGTGCACCATAGGAATTCCTGTACAAAGTTGAGATTCCAGTGTTTTGAGCTGAAAGCAAGAGGGAAACAAAAAATATTAGCAAAGAAGGCAAGGCTTCAAGTGAGGAATGACGGTGACGGGGGCAAGTTCTTGCCCTAACAGGGCTTGGTTTCTTGGGGCACAGTCCAGGTGCCAGGGCACGTGGAAGAACCCTTTGGCTATGGACAGTTCATTTTGTACGCAGACAGGAGCACAGTTAGGCACTCTATCAAACCCCCCAGCTCGGGAGTTTCCTGCAGTCACGTTCAGACTGCACACAGGGTCAGGGCAGGGCTGCAAACACACGGGCGGCTTGCCAGGACTCTCGCCTCCTTCTCTGGTGAGAACCGGCGGCTAATAAAAGCTTGTCTCCCGCATTGAGGCGTGCAGGCGTCTTTATGAGCGGCTCCGAGTTGAACTGGACAAGAATGAAATCTCTAATTTGGGCTCACGGAGTGCTTAATCATCACACAGACAGTTCATTTCTCAAAGGCCCAAAGGCCAGGCAGGAAGCACCGTTGGCATCTGTCCTGCATGTCTTGGGGGCTGCAGCTCTGGAACCCGGCTAGATGGGCGGGGGGGGGGGGGGGGGGGGGGGGGGGGGGAGGAGCCCCGCCCCCTCTCCTGAGACTGGCCTGCAGGCTAGCTGAAAGGAAGGAAGGTCCGCTCCGCTGGCCAGCAGCTTTCAAAGTCACAGGTGGGGTTTGCTCCCTTCCTCCCCTAGAGCTCTCGGGGCTCATGCCACAGGCCCAGGGGAAGGGCCCAGGGCGCCACTGCCCTCATAACCATGAAAAGGTCATGATTTAGGAATGTTCTGGAAAAAAACTGTCAAGTGCCAATGAGGGTATAAAACACTCCAGAAACTAAGAAAGCCTTATCTTTTGCTTTCAGTATCTACAGAGTAGTAAACTTGGAGGACACACCGTAGCTACTGCCTTACGGATACAGTTCCTGGACACCCAAAGTCAGTAACATCGATCACTCCGCCCACGACTATTAAGTAAAGCACTTAACAGCTGTGCAGGAAAAGTCCTCTTGGAAAACTGCTTAAGAAAGTGAGGGCTGAGCTCCCATTCTGAATTTTAAAGGCCCCCTAACATCTCTGGTTGGGTGTGCCTTGCTCTCGTCTGTATTTCCACCTGGACCCCAGCGATAGGATCTTCCTTGACAGCCCAGTGGCCACCCCGCCGACCTGGCTCCTCCGCCCTCGCCGTTCCCAGGAGCCAAGCCATCGTGCTGGACGAACTGGATTATGTCACTGCAGTGCCCTGCCAAGGTACGAGCCGCAGGATTGGGGCCCTCATTGATTTTCTGCGGTCTCCTCCCTTCTTCTCTTGTCTGGGGAGCCCTAGCCACGCTGGCCCTCTTTCCTTGCTGGACTGGGCAGCTGGTCTTGCTTCCGGGGTACTGGGTTTGCTGATCCTTCTCCCTGGAACTCGTTTCCCCTGGGCTCTGCACTGCCTCTCCCTGTTGGTGTTCAGAATCTTGCTAGATCACGTGAGAGCAGCCCTCCCCGCCCAGGACCCCGCGGCTCCTGAGCCCACTTATCTTCATCATACGCAACCCCACGCGGTACTGTCTTGGTGGTGAGCACGTTCTACTGTCTACCTTGGGCAGCACCTCTCTTCACCTAGGACAGCAGAAGTGCCGGGGGGCCAGAAATCGGTCTGTCCTGCCACCTTCGCCGGTATGTGGGCATCTGGGATAGTGCTTGGCCTCGGCGGATGCTCACAGAGTCAGTGCTTTATTTGCTGAGCGAATGAGTGAAGAGTAACCCTGAGAATATATGTCCTCAGTGCTGCGGTTTGCTGATGAAAAATGTCACTGCAGGGTGAAATTTTGTGTTTTTTTCTGTTACTTGGAACAAAATGCATTTTTTTTGATTTGTTGGAAGACGCACAGTTAGAGCCTTGTGCTCCTCTCCCTGTCTCACTGGGGGCTCCTGAGCTAAAGATGCTTCTACGGGAAGTTCTTCTCTCCCGCTCTTTTGGTCCACTTCACCTGTTTAAAAAAGGGTGTGTAGCTGAGATTGAACTTGCAGCTTTTGCAAACACACCAAGCAGGTGTCTTCGTGGACGCTCTGCCCTTGTACGTCTGACCTAGGAGGACAGTCGTAAGGAAATGTCTTTCTTCTTTTGTATGAGCCCCGATTTCCAACCGAATCAACACACGAAGATGAGAATGGCTCTAACAAGGCATAAGAGAGCCGGACACAAACGGGCTAGACCGTTTGATGTAAAGGCCTCTGGGAAGCTCAGATGGGAGGGCAGATCCCCGGGGTGAGTCTTAAAGTCAGGCCGTGTAGCCGCTGGGATCGCACAGCCCTCCCCTGACGCATGCTTCTGAACACATCATATTCCCGGGGAATCATGACCGCAAGAAATAGCTCTCACCAGCCTGCATGCCTGAGTGAACAGCTGATTCCAGCTCTCTGAGGGCTCCACGACGGCAAGAGAGCACTAAGGGGGAAGACGTTTTGAAAGATCCCGTCTCGGTGAGATAATGAATCCAGAAAAGGCAAGTGGGGGGAGCCTGGCGCAAAAACCTAAATGGGGGGCGCCTGGGTGGCTCAGTCGTTAAGCGTCTGCCTTCGGCCCAGGTCATGATCCCAGCGTCTTGGGATCGAGCCCCGCATCGGGCCCTCTGCTCGGCAGGAGGCCTGCTTCTCCCGCTACCATTCCCTCTGCTTGTGTTCCCTCTCTCGCTGTGTTTCTCTCTGTCAAATAAATAAAATCTTTAAAAAAAAAAAAAAAAAACCTAAATGGATCTGCATTTCCAAGGGCTCAGCAGGGGAGATTCAAACCCAGGCAATGACCTGCTTTCCCTTTAAGCCGTCCCACGTTATGTTTAAGGGTGAAGCTTCCCATGGCTTTCCCACAGCAGACGGAGTGTTTTCTTTGGGGGAAACGGTAGGACATCCTCTGATGTCTCAGGAACAAGGGAGATGGTGGTTTTCAGGTATTTTTCAACATACTATACGGGAAGCGTCCCCTTGGATATTTGTGAATGGGACCAAGTACTGCTCCTGATGCGGAGGTCACAGGAAATCTGACCTGCGGGTCAACGCTGAAATGATGGGCACGTGCAAAAGAGCCGTGGAGCCGGAGCTGGCCATTCATCCCTTCCGTTCCAGTGTGAGAGGTGGGCTTCCACCCGAGAGCACTGGAGACTTATTCATGCCACTGTGGAAGGTGGTAAGGAGACACTCCCTCCATCACCACCTCCACCATCATGACCTCCCCCATCAACACCATTTCCTCCATCACCACCTCCACCAACACCACCTTCAACTTCTCCATTACCATCTCCTCCGTCACCACGTCCTTCATCACCTCTCCCATCATCACCACTTCTTCCATCACCATCACCCCCTCCTCCATCACCACCTTCACCATCTCTTCCATCACTTCCCCCACAATCACCTCTACCTCTTCCATCACCTCCTTCACTATCACCTATCACCTTCTCCACCTCCTCCACCAACTCTCCCTCCACCATCACCACCTTCACCATCTTCATCACCATCTGCTCCATCACCACTTCCACCATCACCTCCTCCATGATCACCACTACTTCCACACCACCTCCTTTACCTCCTCTATCACTTCCTCCATCACCACCTCCACCATCACCACCTCTTTCCTCCATCACCTTCACCACCTCCTCCATCACCACCTCCACCATCACTGCTTCCACCTCTTCCATCACCTCCTCCACTATCGCCTTCTCCACCTCCTCCATCACTTCATCCACCATCACTACCTCTACCTCCATCATCACCACCTCCTCCATCACCACCTCCACCATCATCACCATCACATCACCTCCATCACCACCTCTCTCTCCACCATTGCTTCCTTTACTTCCTCCACCTCCATCACCTCCTCCACCTTCACCACCTCCTCCATCACCACCTCCACCATCACTGCTCCACGATTACCACCATCACCTCCAACTTCACCACCTCCACCTCCACCAGCACTGTCTCCACTACATCACTCCACCACTACCATCACTACCACCAACACTGTAGATAATAACGACTAACTTTTACACAGTACTCGCTGGCCTAAAGGGAACCTTCCTGTATACACATATGTTCAATGTCTTTTCAGGACTTGCTAGATGATCAATAGTGTAGTTTTGAATTCCTTTTTTTTTTTTAATTGCTTTTTAAAGTATATCAGAGCAAAGATGTTTAAGCCTCTTAAATAAGTTCAAAAAGTGACATTTATCTCACTACTGGAATTATCAAGATCCCTGTCATTAAACATCTAAAAACAGGTTAGATTTTATTTTTTCTTTTATTATGCATGCAGGGCATGATTATGTACCATTGGAACTATGTCAACAGAAGCACACGCCCATTCAAAAGCCTTTTGAGTGACTCTGCTGGGCAAGAGAGAAACATTACATAATGATACAGTCAACTTCAGACTTGTTCTTCTAATTATAATCTCAACTGGTCATCCCAGAGTGCCAGCGATGTTGCTGCCGAGGGCAATCATAATCGCAGAATGAATGGGCCAGGACACTTGGGTGTCACTACTCCAGAGTAACTGGTACAAATCAGATTTTCTGCTGAATGTGTTGACTCTAGGGAATCGGCATTTAGATTCCCAGCTTCCTCTGTTCATGCTTTGTCTAGCACAGGGACAACACTGATGGCAGGAAAAGCAGTGAATAAGAATAATAAGGTATGTTCTGTGTAATGAGTGTAGGCGTGAGGCTGCGACTCTCCCTGGGAGGTGTGTACGTGGAGGGCAGAGTGCTGACCCCGGGGCTGTGCATCAGGAACGTCTGTTTACTGTGCTTTTCTCTCGCAGTCATGCAGAGTTAAACCATGGAAAACACGGCCTTGGGGGTAAACACATTTACCATTAGAAAAATTTATCTTAAATGGCCTGGGACTGGAAGACATCTTAATAAATCATCCAATTTTGTCTATTCTGCTTTTCTGCAGGTCTATACCTAAGTAATATCTGAGAAACTCACACTTTTAAGATCCTCTTGATAAGGTCTCAGTGTCTGTTGAGGATTATAGCCTTCACACCTGTTTCATGAATGGCCTCATCTGGCTGTGTTCTGCTAAACCCTATGCCTTGTGGCCTGTTTTCATGAGGGACCCATCTGCACTTCCACGTGGCAGAGAAGGCGACGGAATCCCTAATAGAGAACCTATTGGCTCTGGCAGCTCGGCTTTCAAGGCATAACCCCCTCTACACCAATACCCCGAAGTCCTGCTTCTTGAAGGAAGGAAAAAACCAGGACAGGGGAAGTATATGGAGAGGAGGGAAGGGATGATGAATGGGAACAAGGAGAATTGTAGAGAACAGAAGGGAGTGAGGGGCAAGGCTGGTTATTAGAAATGCTGGGCAATGCACATTGGATGGGTGGCAATGGGCACCGATTTTGGCCTTGCTAGAGTCCCAGTTGATGAGAAGGGAGAGACAAGGGGTACAATTGGGGTATGGAGGGCATAAAACCTAAATGCATCCATATGAAATTTGTGATTATTGGTTCTAATGAATCTCCTTGGGAGTCTGTCATGGTAAAAGATGGGTTTCATGTCAAGAAGAGAAAATGTCTCAGCAGGCGTTTTGGGGGACCTGAAATCCTCTTTATTGTTCCCTTCCACTCGCTTCCCCTCCTTTTCTCATCCACTCCCTCTTCCTTCTCTTCATGATGGCTGAGCTTGGCTACAGCGTACCCGCCACCTTGAATCCTCTCCACTCGGGATTATGGCCGTTGAGAAGAACTCTAGCGTGACTCCTCTTTCTAATTTGAGGGACTATCATGAGCTGGGCAAGCAAGAAGGGGAGGGGGAGGAGAGAGGTGACAGACAGAATAAAATGTGCATAGAGAACATTTTCTCTTAGTTATTTTCAGGTATAAGACACTCAGCTTTTATTCCTCTGGCTTAATCTCCTTGCCCCCAGTTCCTGAGACTCCTTGCTGTCAAGCTCTCAAGTGACTTGCTAGCTAAGTCCCGCTGAGCTGCTGCGCGTGGCTTGAAGTCTCACGTCCCGGCCCTCGGCCCCGTCCCAGATCATGTCACCGGCTCTGAGGAGAAGAGGCACATAGCCGAGCTCACCTGTCATGGTGTCCTTCCTGGAAGCGTGTTCTCCTTTAGTTCCGTGGTAAGCGGCATTGCTGCCGGTGGATTCATAGTCTGTTTTCCTTTCTTTGAGGCTGATCATTTCCCGAGGTGAAGCTGGGGCACTTGCTACATAAAGAAATCAAAAGGAAGACTTTCTGTGTCTCATTCCACAGCCTGGATAGCTTTTCACACCAACAGCTAAGGTCACGAGGACCCAGGGCTCAGCCTCTATCAGTGTGCGTGCACCGACCTGCCGATCCTTTGTTCCTCTGGCTCTTGTCTTTACCTCTTCCTGAACTTCTTGTCATTTGCTGCTTTACAGTGAAGGGGGTGCTCAGCTTGGGGGCTGGTAATTAAAGACTATCTCCTGGGGCCATCATTCTTAGAAAGACACACACCAAAGGTGTACGGGACAATTTTAAGAATGAGATCAGACTTGTTTTCTTTATTTCTCTTTCTCTTCTCTTTTCTTTCCCTTCCCCTCCCTTCCACTCTCCCGCCTTCTTCCCTTCCTTCTTGTCTTCCTTTGTTCCTTTTCAAATATCAAGTGTGTTTCAGAGGAGCTGTTACTGATCTTGGAGAATCCCTGATTAAAATAAATGCAGACTTGCTTAAATACTTGTCCTAAAGGAAGCCAGATGAATGGTTAGGATGTGTTGTGGGGCTGAAGTCACCCAACCCGCAAAGATCAGCCCGTGGGGTGGGCTCGTTCAGAGAGCTCTTTGCAGAGAGCTCGTTCCCTGATGAGATATCCCTGATGAATGCTCCCGGCGATCTCTCCCTGACACCTGGCACCCTGGCCACTTGCTGCCTATTGGACCCAGGGAGGGAGCCCTGTCTTCTCTTTAGGTCCCTGTCATTAAGTTTAGTATCTTCTATGGGCAAATCCCTATGCTAGACACTGGGGAGCAGAAACATGAATCATGTCACTTTCTGAACTTGTGGAAGTCAGGAAATGGACAAGCAAATAAACAGAATCCGGGGCAGATGACTTTAGTAGACACTGTAGCCACATGCTGGTGAGAGAAACAGGGAGCCTTTGCCCATCCTTTTCTGAGAGGCAGCCTGCCTACTTCTCAAACCTACCCAACCAAACAAAATCCAGGCTCGCTATTCAGCAATCAAAACCCTGAGAGGTTCCCAAACCTGGCTTCCCATTAGAATTAAACCCTTAGAATACTTTCAAAAACACCGATACTTGAACCCCACCCAGAACCAGTGGGATCAGAATCTCTGAGTGTAAGTCTACTGGGAAGACAGGGAAGAAAACGGCATTTGCTCCACGTAACAACTGGGCTGGGCCGCGTGTCCTGTTCCCGCTTCGCGTGTTCTCAGCACACGGGCCGCTGGCTCTCGCTCACCTCCTCCACCGCTCTCTTCTGTTCTCTGTCACCCTCTCTTGGGAGAGTCCTTTCCCTGCCGCTGCTCCTTTGCTTCTATGTCCTGCAGAAAACTAGCCTTTTATAAGTCGCTGCCAGGCAACCACGAAGGGACAACATTTTGGAGCCTCTTGAGCAAAGCTTTCAAAATTAGCATCTAATAGTGCGCAGATGGTGGAGTTTATTAAGCTATGTCGAGTGCGTAATTATCTTTCAGGACCTCATACACAGTGGTCTGAGTCCCGGTAAACTAAGATTACACTCCTGGAGAAAAATCAAATCGCACAAACAATTGTTCACTTGGTGTCTTCGATGTGCCTCCAGAGGAAGCCGCAGGCAGTGCCCTCGCCGAATGGCTGGGGGAGCTCTAGGAACTCTGCCCCTTCTTCCAGCACCTACTGATCTACGGTGTCATTTCATCGTTCTATCACTGATGTGTTCACAATAATTAGGGCTTTTGAAAAGACACCATCTTCGTGCTTCCCAGACTCACTATTCTTTATCTTTTTAAGATGCTGGGGTGTAAGACCTGTGAAAGGTAACCCCTGTGCTTCCAAAGGTGGAAATTTCTTCATCCCACGGTGGTGTCCGAGTCTATCTAGTGCAGGACGGAATGTTACAAGCGGTTACACCACGCTAGAAACGAGCTTTCCTGGAGAGAGTCATTTATTTCAGTCAAATGTTCCCCATTTACATCTGGTTTTCGTCATCATTCTGACAGTAAAGTGTGCTGTAGAGTTTGATGACCAGTGAGCTCAAGGGCGGAGGGCACTCTCCTCCCTGCCCTCTGAGACCCGGTTCCCCAGCAGATGGAGGCAGCAAAGAGCAAGTAGGGACTCCTCTTAAGTAAAAGCCTAGATAGGGGTGTGTGTGCGTGCCTGTGTGTGCGTGTGTATGCACATAGGCACGCACACACATGCACGCACGCGCGCACACACACAACCATCTAGGCTTTTAGATAGTTACTTATCCATCCTTCCTTCTCACAACAGAACCTGAAGTGCAGAAATCAAAAGCACAGTTTTTAAACTTACACTTGCAATAAAAACAATGAAGACTATGCCTTTATATTAAATGATGGCTCATATTTGGCCCTTAATTTTTTCCTTAATTTTAGGCATTATACAATGTGACTGAAAAAAGGTATGAAACTGAAGTATTTTTACAAGTAAATAAGAGTAGTTAGTTGAAAATTCAAGCGACAGAAACATGACAAATTAGAAAAAAACTCAACTGAGTGACTTAATAGTTCCGAGTGGTTGTGATAAGACTTTATCAATGATTTATTGGCTGGTTTAAAGGTAATACTAGGCAGGCTAATCAGATCTGGAGGAGTAATGCAACCCTCAATGGGATGTTTCAAATGTATGCCACTTTAAAGCAAGAAAAGCATGACCTTTCTCCCTTACTCTGTTATTCAATTATAATCAATACAGTGCAGCTCAAACTATTTCAAGTTGGAAAGCGTGCACAGAAAACCCCAGTTTGCAAACATCTGACAGCAATCTTTATTCTTGTTGTTTGCTGAATCCAGGCCCATGACATACATTTTGTGTGTATGTCACCTATTGGAGATCTTTAGAAATCTATTAGATTTGTTCCCAGTCTGTGTAAACATAACACAAAGCTACCACTGCTAGAAAAGAAAATGGACTCATTTGGTATTTCTAGCCATTGTCCAACTGGGTCGGCTCTCCTTCCCTGGGGGAGGGAGGGGGGCTGGAAGGAGGGCCCTGGCGCCAAGGGAAATCAGGCCCGGCCGACTCTGGGCGTCTCTTACCTGAGCGGTTGTTGGGAGACACTCGCACAGGGGAGATGGAGGGCGTGCGGGAGGAGGAGTAGGGCCTTTGCCGATCCCTCTCGATGGTTGACGATGAGGCTACGAAGTGATACTGTGACCATCCATCCTGCAATAGACAGCACACTCCCATTAACTGGGCGAGGCGGAGTGATCCTTCAGCCCCTGACATTTCGAAGTTCCCAACATCTGATTTTGTAAAACATTTCTACAGTCTGTCAAAAGAGATCATGGATCATCAAGGTCAGTGGAGAGGGTTGTGAACTGAGTCACCTTGCTCCCTCCAGACCGTCTGCCACTAGGAGGCCTGCTTTTAGAGCTGGCTTTCCTTTCCAGATGATGAATAAATGGTCTCTTTATTTAAATGAAAATAAGATGCTCGGAATGTGAGATGACCCTGAAACCATTCTTTACGTACCTGGTTCCCGCTCTGCCTGGCCCTCTTCTCAAGACTGTCACTGTGTATTCACACCCAGATGGGTGTGGTATGTTCTCTGGTTTAATCCAGGAACTGAATTTTTCACTTTCCCATTCCGAATATGTCCTACCAATTAATCCTCCATTAAGCTTTCTTTTTTTCTTTTTTCTTTTTTTTAAAATATTTTATTTATTTGACAGAGAGAAACACAGCGAGAGAGGGAACACAAGCAGAGGGAGTGGTAGTGGGAGAAGCAGGCTTCCTGCCGAGCAAGGAGCCCGATGCGGGGCTCGATCCCAGGACCCTGGGATCATGACCTGAGCCGAAGGCAGACCCTTAACGACTGAGCCACCCAGGCGCCCCTAAGCTTTCTTTTTTATGAAGTTTTATTTATTCCTTTGAGACACAGAGAGAGCGAGTGCACGAGCAGGAAGGAGGAGCAGAGGGAGAGGGAGCAGCAGACTCCCTGCTGAGTGGGGAGCCTGATATGGGGCTTGATGCCAGGACCCTGGGATCACGACCTGAGCCAAAGGCAGATGCTTAACTGACTGAGCCACCCATGCGCCCCTCTGTTAAGCCTTCTAATATCTAGCAAATATGCAAAAAGGCACATATACCGCTTTTCATTAAAATAACCAAAGAAGTACATTGTGGATCATTTCATCAGTTTAGAAAGCATAAAGAAGAAGAAAAATTGTCAGTAGATCCCCCTCGCCCAGAACTCCTGTTAACAAGCCACAGTAACTCCTTCCAGTGTTCTCTCCTTTTAAATTCAAGTTTCTACGTATCAAAGTCAGATGTCAAATGGCAGTGACACTACCCCAAGGAAGAGAAGACATGTGCCCCCCCGCCTTCCTGCTTCACAGAGGCAACCGGTTCAACTCTTCTGACCTCTTCTTTTTCTGGTTATATTTAGACTTTTAAGGGACTCGACGTTCTATTAAAGAACCGTTGCAGACAGAAATCGATGGGAATGAATGAAGACCGAAATTCATGCTCATTTCAGTATTTGTGTCTTTGTTTCTCTAATTCTGACTCCTGTTTGGCTGATAGGATAAAGCCAAGGTTAGACATGGGCTATTTTAAAAGCTATTACCTAGCACTTAATTGAGAACCTACCACAAGACAGTATTTTCTCAACAATCGCATGGGCTTGATGCTATTAGTGTCCCATTTCACTGAGCCTTAGACAGTTAATAGACCACCTAAAGTCAAACACTGAGCAAGTAAGGAAATAGTGATACTGAAATGTGGCATTCTTGTAAGTACTCGAAGGTGAGAGGATCAAGGAATTCAGGTGGGAGATACTCGTGTTTTTGGTTTATGGGATGTGGCAATGGAATGTGTGTCGCTCTCTAAACAGTTAGCTTTGCAGCAGGGACCCGGAGGATGATAAAGACCCGGACACCCAAGCCAAGGGAAGGGCAGATGTGAAGGCAGGTGGACGTGGGCTAGGCACACAGGAGAGCCATCAGAAGTCCCTGTGGCTGAGGAGTGATCAGGGGGCCCCAGGAAATCGAGAAGCCTTCTGAGTGTCTAGAACAGTTTGGGGAGAGTAGAACAGAACCAGGGATACCAGGTAAGAAGCTATTCCACTGGAGGACGGAGACACAATCCTGGCTTGGATGGGGGCCGATGATGAGCAATGGGCAGATCTGGCGTCTGTGTTGGAGGATTTGCTGATGACTTGGCTATTGGGTGAAGGAGAGAGGAATTACGCTTTACCCCAGGGCTTCTGGTGTGAACCACAGGAGCCTGGAGGTGCCATTTACTGAGATAAGGACTGCTGGGAGAGAAGTAGCTTCAGGTGGTGAAATGAATACTGCCATCTGGAACACGTTGGGTAGAGTTGCCTATCGGACATGAAAGAGAAGCTACAGAATAAAGCAGAATCTGCAAATTGGGATTTCAGGAGCAATGTCAGGGCTGGAGATAACATTTTGGAGTTCAGCACAGAGATGTTATTTAGAATGAGGAGAACGGATAGAAACCTGAATGCAAATAAATGTAAGCAGGAGACACGGGGTGAGCCCTGGGAGACTGTAATATTTAAGGGGTGTGCAAAGAATATTCAGAGGAGCCTGAGAAGGGACAGAGAGCTGGAAGGAGGGCCAGGAGGGTGTGAGGTCAGGCAAGACAAGGAAAGCAGATGCCTAAAGGAGAAGGAGACCAACTGAAGGACAGGTAGGACCAGGAACTGACCACCAGGCTGGCAGGTGTCTAACTCAGGTGGGCTCCAAAGATAATGAGGATTGGTGACAGGGAAGAGTAAAGATCAGACCACCGTGACAAGGTTTTATTATCACAGAGAGTGGAGAAATGGGGCTCGGAGAGATTGAGTGACCGAGAAACGTTTGCGGAGATCACCTGGGAGATACTGAGTGTTTCATTCGCCATTGGGAGCGACTCAGCAGAGAGGAGCGAGGAGCTGGTGATGCCACAGAGGAAGCAAGCAGTTGCAGGAGGGACTCTCAGGGAGGAGTGCTTAGAAGATTAGGGAACGACGGGCTCGTGGGCCACGGAAGAAGAGGGAGGCCAGCCAGGCTGTGTGGCCACAGC
The DNA here is from genome assembly GCA_028646535.1 of Procyon lotor. Taxonomy (NCBI): domain Eukaryota; kingdom Metazoa; phylum Chordata; class Mammalia; order Carnivora; family Procyonidae; genus Procyon; species Procyon lotor. Next base: position 5,558,991 of record CM053607.1, read on the forward strand.
CGAGGATGAGGACGTTCTCTTGTGTTTTCTTGCATGTTCTCCAGGTGGGGTGAGAAGTGAGGACATCTGCTGAGTGTGAGGGAGAGTTGGAGCTTAGAGAATAAGAGGGAGGAAGGGGAGGGAGGAGGGGGACAGAAGGGAAGGTGTGAAACGGTTCTGGGGGGGCACGTTGACCAGAGGCCAGAGTGCCCAGTGGCAAGGAAGTGACCGAGACAACAGGTTAGCGTGTTGCTTGTTTTTCTCCAGCCAAGTTCAGCTGCCCTGTGGCAGGTGTGGAGCAGATGGAATTGGATGGGAGGGTCAGGAAGTAGCTCGGAAGGAGACAGGGACTGCAAACAGAATGCCATGGAAGCCCATGGGCCCCAAGCCAGGGATAGAAGAAGGGGAAGATGTTGGGGGAAGAGATGGAGAGTGAAAACTAGTTGGTGGGCTACAGATCCTAAAAGCATCATAGGCTGTTGGGGTGAGGGTACTTCAGAGACCCTCTGTCTCTGTGGGGTGTTCCCTGGGGAGGGGGATGGGAAATGAAACAGCTACCACAGGAGAAGGCAGCAGGGGGACGGGGAGGGAGCATGTGTTCAGGGACAGCCCGGCGTCAGAGCGAGAGGACGGAGTGTGCGATGCATGCCGGGGATTTTTCTGATAGCAGACCACGGTTTAAGAGGGAGATGAGTGGAAGGCAGGTAGAAGAAAGGTGGGAACATTGGGGCAGATTAATAGATATTCCAAACCTTTAAATGACGAGTCCAGTAACCAGAGATGACTCAGGAGTCTTGACTGAGGCGATGAGGGGTGTCAGGCTTCTGTGCTCCTCAGGGAAAGGTGGGAGTGTCATGCTAAGGGTTAAGCGTCAGGACCGGAGGAGAAAGTGTCTCCACGGGAATTCTGTGCTTTTCCCTTCAATCCTCCGTGGGTGGTGGCAAGGACGGGGAAGGAGCAGTCTTACAAAAGCATGTGCAGGATGGGAACCATTTCAAAAGTGTATTTGGGGGGCGCCTGGGTGGCTCAGTCGGTTAGGCGTCTGCCTTCAGCTCAGGTCATGATTCCCAGGGGCCTGGGATCGAGCCCTGCGTTAGGTTCCCTGCTCAGCGGGGGGTGGGCTTCTCCCTCTCCCTCTGCTGCTCTCTCTCTCTGTCAAATAAATAAATAAAAGCTTTAAAAAAAAAGTATATGTGCATCCATTATTCATATCTGGGAACAATCTGAAAAATTGTTCAAACAGGCATTTCTTTCTTCTGAAGGTAATGCTTGGTTGACCACAAAAAATCCTTAAATATGACTAACAGAAGTGGATCATGTTAGATTTGTCTCACAGGCTGGAAGATATGCTCTGGGGTTCCAAGTAATGGCTCCGGGAACTGCTTTAATCAACACCTTGGCTTCTTTGGTTGTGAATAAGTCATGACCCTCTGTATGTCATCAGGGGCAAAGTATTTCACGATAAGAACATCAGCTAACATTTCATATGTTCTAAGACCTCAGGAGACGCTGGACACCAATGTGGCAGGACTCTAGGTTGGGTTTCGTTTTCCTTGGCGAGACAGCGATGGATTAGTCAGCATCTCTGATGCCGACGATCGGAGATGTGTTTCACTCAGTGGTTTGGGTTCCATGATGCTTACATTACACCAGGACCATGTTAAGTACTTCCATCTCTGGAAATGTCAGGAAAGTGGATATAATACTAAAGCTGCTTATGAAGGAAGAAACCCTTATAAGGATGCACCAAAAAAACCCTCTCAAATCCTTCATAAGACCCAATTCCCGGCATACAAAAGCATGGTGGAGGGTGACTTTGCAGGTGACCTGCCTGCGGGTGATGGAATCAGCACATACTTGAGGATGATGCAGAGCGTGCTTAGGGGCATTGAGAATGCCGCCCCGGGTCTGACACCTCTGCATATGGCCCTCAACTGTATGCCTATGGGCATAGAGAATTTTTTTTATTTTTATTTTTTTTTAAAGATTTTATTTATTTGTCGGAGAGAGAGACAGAGAGAGCACAAGCAGGCAGAGACAGAGAAAGAGAGAAGCAGGCTCCCCACCGAGCAAGGAGCCCGATGTGGGACTCGATCCCAGGACCCTGGGATCAGGACCTGAGTCGAAGGCAGTGGCTTAACCAACTGAGCCACCCAGGCATCCCGGCATAGAGACTTCAATGGAGGTGGGAAGGAGGAGCTTAGGGAACATGGCCAAGTGGAAACCCAATGAAGGCTCTTGATGAGAGGAGTTTCCTGAGCCACAGCAGGAGCCAGGAGAGGGGACTGGTTCCTGATCATGGCCATCTTCCTTCTCATTCACGGATGCAGAGCGGGAGGCGCCATGACCGAAACATGGAACTCCCACATTGCTATTTCACTCAACAACGCCCAGGAGGGGCCCCGCAGTTTTAATTCTGCGGTAGGAATTCCCCAGTGTTACAGAAAGCGGTGTATCTGATGCTAGACAGGAAAGTGCAGATCAATAAGTTACACCAAATAATTAATTACCTTGAGGATAACTCTCAGGACCCTCCACCTCTTTTTCTGTGTGAATTTTTTTGGCATTCAACTGGAAAAAACTGCTTTGCTTTCCAAAGAAGGGACACGAAGACATATTTTCTTTGGGAAGTTATTGCTAAGCTAACATTCCTTTTATCCAACTGGCCATGTACATACTTGTTAGCTAGCCAGCTTGCAATCAATTCATTATTCATTTACTTCCCAGTGTCACTCAGGAAGGCTTGAAAGTGGTTTCCATAAATAAAGACAACTTGGGCACACATTTTTTTTTTTTTTTTACATCATTTGCCTCTTTGATCCTTATTTTTTCTTCTTAAAATTTTAACTCATTGTAGACCAGAAGCTTTTTCCTGAATTTAATTCTATCAAGTGCTCAACCCGCCATCCCCTTCACTTTATCCCTTTGCCTTCTTGGGGTTCGATAAGAAACCCCCAGGAAGAAAAACAGAATGAAGAATAACCACAGCACCTGGCAGAGGACTGGTAATCCTTAATACGGACGATAAGGGACCCTTGTGATCTCTATCTTTCACCTCCAGCGGAATGACCGAGAAGTTGGCGCCCTTCAGCTTAAGACCCAGCCAAGCTGTCAAAAATGTGATATGATATCTGCACCTCAAATTGGTTTTTATTTTTAACACATTAAACCTAAAACTGGAGGTTGTTAAATTGTTCCAAGTAGATAGAGATAGAAATCCGGAAGAGAAGAGAGTTCAAAGTCATTGAACTTTAAATTGCCACCAGGAATAATCTGATTTTCTTTATCTTCTCCTTTTACTGTCCTTCCACCCATTGCAGCTTCTGTGTTAAAGTCCCCAGCCTGCTTCTTGGGGAAACTCTATTACTCCCCAAAGCTTCTCCCCTCCGCATCAGTACGTTCAAGGGTCCAGAGTGCGTGAGAATGAAGGTAACATCGTTCTTCACAGGCTCGCATCTGTTTGGTCTTCACCGTATGTCCACCCGCTGGTCACTCTGTTCCCTCCCGACGCATCTTCCCCTTAGTACCGGAAGGTCCCCGCATTCACAGCAACCTTCATGTTATGTTTTTGCCCATCCCGGAAACATCTCCAAGAAGACCGCGCTACAGGAGAGACTGTCACAGAGATTCCCGAGGACGGGACCAAGCAGCTTTCTCACTGGTCTACACGAGGTTAGTGTGACCCACGCTTGCCCCACTGCTTCTTACTCTGGCAAGTGCCCAGGCCACTGAATGCAGATCAGTGCATGAATCTGGGAGGTCTGCATGCAGAGACAAGCCAGAGCTGTGGCTCAAGGCTGAAAACTGCTTTGACCTTGGGTCTCTGTGTGGACAGAGCTGAGACGAGAAGGCGGCCAGGACAGTCAGCTCTTCTCCCCAAGTCGATGTCAGTATCGCAGTTACTGGTGAGCTCCGCCTCGGTTCCTTTTCCATAAATCAGGGGCAAAAATAATCAGCTTGGAGACTTTTAAAAACAGAAATGCCTGGGCCTCAGGCCCTGAGATCCTGTCTGGATTGTTCTGACCTTCTGTTTCCAAAAGCCCCAGGGGTGATGTGACTGGAGAGCGAGGCGGAGATCCGCTGGCTTGGGGTTTCTGGGCACAGGCTGCCGTGCCCAACGAGGACGCAGAACGCATTTGCAAGGGTCCCCAAAGGGTCTGAGTCCACCGGGAATGTCAGATAAGGCATTCTCAAGACTGATTTCTACAGAACAAAACGAGGTCCCAACGTCTGAGCAGAGAGCTGCCGCATACACACGCACTGGGCCCCAGCCATACCCGGTGACCCAGCAACCACGGGTGGTGTGATTCAAGGTCACACGTCCACACCTCTGATCTGGCAGCTCCGTGCCCGGCACCGCCCCTTTCTGCCGAGTCTTACTTATCCCGAGCTCCGCAAACAAGAAGCAGGCAGCGCGTGCTCATTAAATCACGATTGTTCAAGGAATCACGCCTGCCAGGTTTAGGGGAGTTTTAGCTGGATTTTTTCCCGCCCGCTGTGAACAAAACTCGGTGAGACCACACTACAGACCACTGTAGTCGGCGCAGCAGGCTTGGGCTTTATTTATGTCTGAGGTCCTGGTCCCTGGCACAGTGCCTGCAACACAGAGATGCTCAATAAATTCTTGTTGGATCCAGTGATTAACATGACTGCATTAATTACTGGAAAACAAAATAATAACGTCTTCGGCTTTGCAGCTACCCTCTATAGCTCCTGTTTGTCCTGTATCAAACGAAGGTGATCAGAATTGGTTTTTTTTTTTTTTTTTATTTTACCTTTGAGCAACCTCATCGGTATCATCTGCTGCGGGTATATCTGTCTTTTATGACTTGCTTGCTGCTGGGCTGAAAGCTGGCTTAGTTTAGGTAAAATGGTCCTTAAAAAAAAAAGGAGAAAGGCCTACAGCTTGCCTGCTCCATTTTAAACGGTAATGTTTCCCCCAGCTGCTGCTGTTTCAGGGTGAGGTATATGAAACCGCCTGCTCGTTAAGCAGTCTCGTAGATAATCGGAAGCGCAGTTCTACCTGCTGCATCTGGCCCGATCGGTGCCGATCCCCCTGCAGCGCCTCAAGCACGTCCCGCACCCCATCTCTCCTGCAGCTCAGACAGCAGCAGCCCCTCTCCACAGCTTAGGCCCTGTCCCCCTAAACGCCAATCCTTCGGAGAGCCAGGAAGAAAGGGGAGAAGGGGAAAGCGCCTCCTGTTTTCCATTAGCTATGCTCTGATTTCTTTTGAAGTTGGGTGCCCAAGTCCACGCCTACTGCCGGAATGTGCCCCCCAGACCGGAGGGCTGGTTTCTGAGTGGGTCACCTCTGGGGACATTCCCGGGCGGGCGCCGACAGGGGGCGTGGGGAACAGTCTGGTAAGAGGGAATGACCTCCAACTACGGGGCAGTGTTCACAGATTTACCGCCCCCTCCAGCCCAGGTCCCCCTAACCCGAACTGCCAGGAAGCATCCTGTCACCCAGCTGAGCCCCCACCCCCGTGGCCCCCACCCTGAATCAGAGGAGTGAGGCACAGGGACAGAAAGACACGGCGGGGGGAGGAGGAGGGAAAGGGAGAGAGGCTGCTCTGTCTATATACTTGGGTTTACAGAGATGGTGGAGAGGCAGAGAAAACATCTCAGGGGCTGAGAGGACCTGGTGATTAGAGGGAGAGAAAGGGGTTAAATCCTCAGTCACGTGCTTCAGGAGATGTGATGGAAGCAAATGGAATTTCACCTAAGTTCTGCTGTGGTCTCTGACCTCTGGAGGAGGGCGCCCTTTGGGGACTAGACAGCGATGGGTGGAGGTGACGGGGTTGCTGAATGTCCGTTTCATGATGCGTTAAATGCGATGTTCCCATTTACAGGTCCCTTTCCAAAGTGCGTTCAGGAGGTTTTATCTTCTATGCTTTAGGATTCAGAGTTAACCAATCTTTTCTAATGCCAAGTGACATCTCTGACTTAGTCAAAAGTTTCAATAAATAATTAACTTTGAAAATGGAAAAGAGCTGTGATTTGCCCCGAGACAGATCTCTGTTGGAACCCAAAATATATACGAGGACACTGTGAGTCTGTCCAAATATGGTCACTGGCATTTCCCCCCCCTTTTTGAAAACAGCTCCAGAACCTCCTTAATCTGGTGAGATTTTCTCGGCCTCTGGACAAGGATGTCCCAGTAGGCACACAGAGACTATTTGATTCTGGAGTAACAAATACAAGTTTTTGGCGTCAGCTGTCCTTGAAGGCTCTTAGTCCATAAAGCTTGTCAATTCTAATTTGCTGTGAGTGACTTGAGATAGAAAGCACGGTAGAAATCCTTCGGGCTTTCAGCAACCCAAGCTCATCCACTCATTCAAACTCGAACACTTACAGCTTGTTACTCGCACTCACTAACTGGACTTCTTCATCAGGAACCTATTTTTCAGATGAAAGTCAAAACAAGACGTTTTGTCGTCCTCTGAAAAAGGTAACCAGCTAGGACGTTACGGCTGGTTTTCTAGTCGTTTTTAAGGGGACGAAACCTATTAATGTAATCACACAGGAAGCAGAGAAAGAAGAGATTACAAATTAGTGGTTGTTGTGCAGACCACTTCTTATTTCAATAAAAGGTATTATGTAGAAAAAAACAGGAGTAGGGTATCGACAGGCTGTGTGATTGAAGCCGAAGCCAAATTTTCCATGTCAGTGAAACCTCAGCTTCCATTTGCTGTAATAAAACAAGCTTCTGCCTCTTTTTAAGGCGAAGTGTTTGTTAAAGATTCATTAAAACGAATTCCTTCAACAATTCGACAACAAAAGCTAGTAGAGTTAAATGCTGAAACGAAATCTTAAGGGCCAAGAGGGAGTGTTTGCAGTTTAAAACAGAAATAAATACCCCCTGACATACCAGTTGCTTTCATATTAGTTTGTTTCAGCTCTGGTGCTTCTAATGGAATTTAATTAAATTGATTCGGGGGCTTGAAGGTACAGTAAATATGGAAAGAGTCTTTCATTGTATAGGTTTCCCCCATTATCTGAAAGTTCACTTTATGCCACTTTTCTCTTACGAAAGACCTACCTCAGTAACCTGTTTTCACTAACTAAAAGAAATCTGACCAGGATTTTGGCTTTTATGAAATGATAATTGCTCTTTCGCTTTACATGATTTCGCTTAGAAAGCTTTCGTAGGAGCATTCTACTTTCGAATAGTAGGGGAAACTGGTACCATCTTTTAAAAAGCAAGTACCAAGTACATCCATTTCAGGAATTCAATTTACTGCCATGAGTCTAATTCTAAAGAATCAGTATCACTGAGAAGATTTGACCAGTTGGAAAGAAATGTATGTAATTTGATCAAAGAAAGCACACCATCGTTAACTACCAGGAGTAGGCTGATACCGATGGAGTGTGGAAAAAGCACACAGGAAATGAAATAAAGACCATTCGGTCCTTTTGTTTCCTGGTGTCACTTCTGAGGCCTTAAAACAAAGACCTGAAGTGGATGATCTTTAATAATGCCCTTTGTGTTCTGGTTAGTGCTGCAAAGTTGAATTTGGGGCGAAGAGAAGAAAATCTAGTCTTTAGGTTTATCGAATCCAAACGTCTCACTTCTAAAATGCCCAATTCTGACATCTGAAAAGCCATGTCTCTTATATCTATACTCATCAGTGGTCAGTAAGTTCAAAGCTCACCCCAGGGCCTAACGTCGAGGTCTCTACATTCCACCCTACTTGAAAGTGCTGCAGACCACGGACACGGAAGGAGAGTCACTGTGCGTGTCCTCTGCTAAGCTTCAACTCTGGGGTAGTGACCTTGTTGGATTTATTTCATAAACAGGAATAAGTACCTGGCACTGTGCTGGGAATGGGGCTAGAGCAGAGGGAAGTAGGAAGGACTCCTGAGAGGGAGATGGAGGGGAGATGGACATTCAAAATGTGATCGCGTCACATTACATTTCCAGTAAGAGCCATGAAAAAGAAGTACACATTAAGATAAGGGCTCTTTCCCAGCCTTAGAGGGTTGGAGAGAGGGAGATTTCCTTGAGCAAGTGACAGTTAAACTGAGATGGAAGGAGCCAGATTTGATAGGAGAGGAGGGAAAGCCTTTTCTGCCAAGGAATGGATCTGTGCCTGGGCAGTGCAAAGGCCCTGAGGTTGGCACAGCCCTGTGCCTGCCAGGAAGAACAAGGGAGACAGTGTGGCTGAAAGAAAGTGATTGAGGGGAGGTTAGAGGGAGGTGAGCTTGGAGAGATGAGTAAGAGAGATACTGGAAGCTACCAAAGACTTTTAATCAGGACACTGATGAGGTTAGATTTGGATTTATCAAAGTGTATTCGGAATGCTTAATGGAAAAATAGATTGAAGATGGTAAAGTAGATTCCACAAAACCAATCAGGCAGCAATCGGACCAGCACTAGTGACAGATGATAATGGAAGTAAAGACAGGAGCGCGAGAGTCCACAGGGCTTGGTGCAAAATATAGTGGAGGTAAGGGAGGAAGATGTGCACACTTAGATAATTCCAGGATTTCTGAGAAGAACAACCAGGTGGGCTAGGTGCTATTTGCTGAGATGGGCAACAAAGCGAGAACAACGGATTCCGGGAAGGTCTGAAGAGTGGCTTGTCAGGTGGGTGCCCTGTCAGAGCTTGTCATCTACTGGAATGGAGACATCACACGGTGGCTGCAAATATAAACTTTGAGTTCAGGAGTGAAGACCACATAGAGAAATAGATATGGAGGCCACTGGCATTCAAATGTGTTCTAAGAGCTTGGGAGCAGATGAGATCATCTACAATAGAAGGTGGAGCATGGAAAGCAAAGATGCCTTGGGGAAGATCAGGAGTCTGTAAAAAAGACCGAGGTGGAGGGCCCTTGTGGGGTCAGAGACAAACCAGGCAGGAAAGAGTGGTGGCAGAAAAGCCAGGCGGAGATCGAGTAAGGGGAGGAGGTTATTGCCGGGACCTTTCGTGGCTCTTCCAAATCCATTTCCTTTTGTATCCAGACACGTATCTAGACCTCGTGTCCCGGCTTTCCTTGCAGCTTTGTATGGCCATGTGATGGGGGTCTCATCCGTGGAAGGTGAGGGGATGGGGATGGGCCATCGCCAGGTATGGTGGCGGGCATTACAGCAGGTGGCGGGGACTCTGGGCTCCTGAATGTGCAGAGAAGAGCTGAGCAGCTCACATGAACACCTGTCCAGAACGGTTGCATGAGCAGGAAAATAAACTTCTATCACGTTGCATCACTGGATGTTTAGGTCTGCTTGTTACAGCTGGAAGTCCTCCCTGATTAATATAGACAATGGAGCTAGCTGAACACCGCAATTAGGAGCGATTTCAACAGAGGCGTGGGGATGGGCATCATCATGTCAGACCGCAGTGGCTGAAGCATAAAACGGAAAGTGAGAACTCCAAACTTTCCAGAAACGTGTCTGTGAAGCACGGGGAATATGAGGACAGGAAGTGGGAAGGCGGAAATGGAGGAGGATGGTCAGGAGAGGACATTTCTTGTTTTTCAGATAGAAGTACAAAGAGAACCTGGCCCTACAGAGGAGGAATGACCAGTGGGGGAGGCAGATGAAACAAGAGGAAAGTCAACACAGTAAGGTTCTCACTCAAAGAGAAAGAGAACAAAAAACCTGGTTATTAAATAGGAAAATTTTTAAAAAATATTTTAGAATAGAACCCAAGAAAGATAAGCATAAAATAAAACCACCATGGAATAATGCGTGAAGTGCTATTATGTATATGGGAAAGTTAACCCGATAGGTAGATACTCGCTTCTGTATTTCCAATACCTAAAATGGGGCTTAGGGTAGAGGAGGTACTCGGTAAACGTGTGTTGAATGAATGAAGTAACTAGGAATGGTCATTAAGAAGATGGCTCCCGTTTGTTTCCTAGAGTGAAGAGTCCCTTAGGGTTTGTCTCCCTCTCTGATTTCATCCTATTTTATTTTTCCCTCCCTTCCCCCATGATCCTCTGTTTTGTTTCTAAAATTCCACACACGAGTGATATCATATAATTGTCTTTCTCTGATTGACTTATTTCGCTCAGCATAACACCCTCTAGTTCCACCCACGTACGTCACTGTGGGGGTCGCTGGAGGGGAGGGGGCGGGGATGGGGTTATGGGGGGATGGGCATCGAGGAGGGCACGTGATGGAATGAGCACTCAGTGTTCTATGCAACTGACGAATCGCTGAACTCTACCTCTGAAATAAATAATACACTGTATGTTAATGAAAGGAATTTAAATAGAATAAAATAAATTTTAAAAAAAGAAGATGGCTCCAAGAGGAACTGCATGCTATTCTACAAGGAGGGAGAGACATGGGGCATGACAGTGCAGACTGGCACAGAGGAAAAAACTATTGGTGTGTAGGTTATATTTCTGATGCTGCAGGTTTTAGCCTCATCACAGGGGACTGCAGACCGCCTGTCAGGGGCGCTGTACCTACCACAGATCAAGGAGCAACCACAAGACACATCCGAGGTGTACCCCCATCCTGTGACCTCCTCACTGCTTCCCTGGGGCACCGCTAATGTACCTTCTACAGCTCAAGTGACAAAAAGAGTCTGAAAACCTACTTGCCACTGAATGGGTCTCTCTGCAGGAACTAAGGAGACTCGTGGACTTGCACAGTTTTCATAAATGAAGCCAACTGCAAGTTACTGTAGGCTCATTTTCAATGAAATGAAAACACCAGTGGATCTCTCAGGAATGTGGTTTTTACACAAACCAATACCAAAAGGACCATTGGTGTTGGTGCCCACATCACGTGAACGTTGTAGGCATAAGCATCTCGGTGGCCCTTTCTTTCATTTTTTCCACTTTGCAATAAAAACTCTGTTTTTTTCAGTTAGGTTCATTCCCAGCTCCCCTGGAGGGAGATATGGGCACGTGGTGAAGACCTATGAGTATTTAAGCTCTGCCCTCCTCTGCTTTTTTCCTTTCCAGCTGCTTGGAGTGTGGACAGGGTGCCGACCAATGCTGGAGAATGCACAGAGACGAAGAACACTGATAGAAGGAGCTAGAATCCCCGATCTGGGAGGTGTGATGGCAGACCAGGACTGTTACACTCTTACATGAGACAAAAGACAAAATAGAGTCTGTAGGATTAGCACCCGTCTCATCTCCTGATTCTAGGAGATAGGGCTGAGAAAGAGTGGAAGAGCTTGCAAGTGGGGAGAGCTTCCTTGGAGGTGGTCGATACACTGGGTATTCCTGATCTTCCCTCTCCTGAAGCACGGGGGGTGAATTCCCTATTCACCGTGACCATGAACTCCCTGGAGGGTGGGGATTGCAGGGACTGGTGTCTTCAGTGCTCCTGGCAGGGGGACACACAGACTCCGTGGCAGAGTTGAACGCTCAAACACCTTACGTTTGAGACATATCCACCTTGGCCCCCTTCCAAGGCCTGTGCAGAACTGAGTATTCCCAAAGTGTACTCTTCTCCAACCAGACATCCAGAACCACATGTGTGACAGGGGATGAAATCTGCGTTTCAGCAGAATCCTGAGCCTGATGGAGAAATCGGAGTGGTAGCTGGAGAAGACAGTTCCAGAACAGAGGTTCTCGGCTGGGAGGTGGTACTTCTGAGCAAACCACACCACTGCTCCCATGAGAGAAGGAACTAGAACATGAGCATCTCCTGAAAGCAGAGTGGACCAACGCCAGGCTACAAATGCACCAGGCAGGCTCAACTCTGCTGTCCTCCCTTCCTCCTTCCCTGCCAGAGCCTGGTGGATGAGTGGCGTCGGGACACGGCAAGGAAAAGCTTAGGTGAAGGGGAGATGGGGCAGGGGAAGAAACTGACCACACTCTTCCTGCTCAAGCAATGAAGGTTCGCATGGACAGAACGTTATCCCAACTACTGCCATTCGCTGAGAAAGCTGGTGGTGGGCGGGGGCACAGGTTTCAGTTATTGACTTCAAGTTCAAAACAAGAATGCTTGTAGACTTACATTAAACTTCGTGAGTTTTCTAGCACCTGATTCAATCCTTTTGTTCCACGTTTTGTCTCTGGTGTGTAGTCGTAGGTTTTGGGTTAAAATGTAATGGGTAAAGCCTTGTGGAAGAGTGGAGGCATGGGGGAAGTGTTCAGGTTGGGAGCTGCTCTGCAGGATTGCCCAACGTGGAGATCCATCCCAGGAAGGGCGATAACTTAGTCACTTCTTGTTTAGCAACTGCCATGTGCATCGATTTCCACTTTTGCACAATTGATTTTTGCTTCTGTTCCCATTTGTGCCTTTGTTTTTGGACAGATATCATATGATGAGTGCCTGAGAAGTGTCTTGGAGAGGTCAGGGGACCTCATGAAGGAAGACCTTATTTGTCGATACAAATGTCAACAAACAAACGCCCGGATTTATGGAGGAGACATTACCAGGGCTGAGTTTAATCTCTGCCTTTTTGTGTTTTTTTTTTTTTTTTTACCCTAACTTGACATCGAGTGATTTAGAACAGAAAGAGCACGAGGAGTTAGCACGATTACGTCTTGAGGACATCGGACCTGGGTTGTTTTAAAATCTGGCTGAAAGTCCTTCTGTCTTTCCATTCATCTCATGGTGAAGAATCTTCTGGCACAGTAGAAAGATTAATAAATTCCTGGCAAGCAATTTCCTTGGTAAAATGAAAGCTCTACATTCAATGGTTTGATTTAGGTCTACAGAGGATTTATTGCTTCTCCATCGCCATCTTAGATACTCGCAAAGAGAAAACCTATTAATTCTCAAAATGGCAACATGCGAAAGCCCTCTTCACCACAAAGCTTAGAGAACAAGATTTTGAATTTGGACCATGTGTTTTTTTCTTGACAATCTTTCAGAACATCTTTCCAGTTCTCACTGGGATCCAGTACTGATTTTTTAAGTGTTCAGAAGATGAGGCTGGCGAAACGATGTTAAGCATGAGCCCATGACTTCTGTTTGTGGGCATCAAGACTGTGGGCTCCTCTGGGCATCATGGCCTCTGAGAGCAGGCCGTGTCCACTCTCTCTCATCCTCCATGGTTTGGACATTGGAGGAAATCCGCAGGCATCCCTCACCTATCCATAATTACTTATTGACTTCTTGTTTTGTGAGTGCGGTGGTGGCAAGAGCCAATGAAGTGAATACAGCGGCGGTAAGGGAAGGGAGTTGTGTGTGAGACAAGCCGTGAAGGGCATGACTCTACTCCTACCCAAGCTCATTAGTCACCGGCTGAATGGCGCATGCAATCAGAGAGTCTATCTTCCCGACAATAAAAGGAAGGACATTTAAAGATTAGTTTTATGTTTTGCTTCTTTCATCCAAATGGCAAGAATGAATATAATATCTCTGTCCAGAGAAACATGACCTTACTCTGTCTCAAGCCCAAGCAGCCTGGCCTTCTTTGAGACACGAGTTCACTGAATGACACAGATGTTTTCGGTGGGGGCCACTATGGGAGCACAGTTATAAAAACACTGGGCGAGGAATAGTGGTGGAGAAGACTTAGCTTGCTTTCTAACCAGATGATTATCAGCAAGAGTTTGATTCTGACGTTTCATCTGGCTTCGATCTAACTGGAAAAACTGTGACCCTCCCTCCTTGCCAATAGGGATGGCCCTATCCCTTTCCCGTGGCAACTTTATCTGTTTTAAGAGCCCAGCGTGTTTTCTCAGCAGAAAGTCCAGGCAGAAGCCAGAGGATGAAAGAACAGAAAGTCCCCTCCTTCCTGATCCCCGTCGTCCAGGACCCAGTACTCAGAGGCATTTCCGCTGTGGTGCCCGAACCTTCCCGCTCTCTTTCCTTCATCTCAGGACAGGGCTGTGTCTCTGAGGACAGAGGAGGTCCTCTGTACCTGGAGACCCATGATGTCTCACTAAGTAACCACCTTGAGGACGATCCCCTGGCATCACACAGGATGGCTTGGGATGACTCCAGGTTGCTACTGATGCTTTTCTCAGAACTCTCTGGGGGTATTTTTTATGGGGCCACCTTCCCAGCTGTGCACCACTGAGACCTGGAGACCAGCACGTGGGCCTGGAGGTGCAGAGAGACACAGGAAAATAACAAGGACCTGCTATGCTGAGCTGGGGGTCTAGGAATGAGTCCCACACGAGACCGATGGCATGGGAATTCCTTAAAGAGGTTACTTTGCCCCAATATAAGTGCCAACAAGATCTAATTTGCTTTTTAAATGATTAAATATTAATGTAATACTATTTAACTATAATTGAAGAAAAATTTGGATCCAAAGCCTAAAAACAATGTGCTAAATGTCATTCAAATCTGAGCCCCAGTAGTAAACAAGTTAACGTTTTAAGCAATGGCCAAGGAAATAACACTTGAAAGCAAAACGGGCCACATACATTTTAAAGCCAAATCCTGTTATTACTGAATTTTGTGTTCAGGAAGATCCCCCTAATTGGTCTTGGACCTGACGCCTCATGAAGACCCATAAAACAATGGTCTCTTCTGGCTAGGAATGAGATAAATTCCAATTTTCCATGTCATTAAGTGGCGTGTTACATTCAAAACCTTCAGACGCTGGCAGCTAAGTGGGGAATCAGAAGTTTGGAGAACAGAGTAATCAGAATAGTTCAAGTAAACTAAAAACTTCACTTTTTTAAAAAAGTACAGCCAGCTACTTTATTTTTGCCAGAGGGATAGTTATGATTTATTTTGTTTTCGTTATCCCTATTTTCTGGCACATAGTAAAGGAGCCTCTTTGAGGCAGTGTTTGCTCATTTTGCATGGAATTCAGATTTTTCTCATTAGGAGCTGATATTTTAATTGTACTAGAGTTAGAGGCAAATTTCACTGCAATTTCTCTTAAGAAATGACTTGTAATAGAAGTTCATAATTCAAATCCTCCCACAATTAACATTTGAACCAAGGAAGAAAATTGTTTTCTATAAAAGCACAAATAAACCCAACTTGATATTAAATATTAAAGCACCTTCCGCTGCGACATTTTTAGCTATAAGCTCAAAGTATTCATAATGCTTAAAAATCATTCTTTGCAAGTTTGAATTAAAACTTATTTATTCATTCAAATGAATGTACCTTCCAACTGTTTTAGATTACTAAGGAATGACCTTAATGCAGCCCTGGGGAAGAGGTCTGGGAGATGATTTCCGGGGGAAGTGATATAAAAAAAGGTAGGAAAAATGAAGAAGATTAGGTGGGCAAGTAGGGTGCTGGGTGGAGCAGTGGTGGGGCAGACCATGGAGGGCAGGGGGAAGGGGAAGGAAATTGAATGGGGGACACAGAGGTTCAGTACAGCAGGTGGCTAACTGCAGGCAGAAGGCCGGGAATGAGCTGGGGATGAGGTGCTCCCAGAAGGTCTCATGGGCTGTGCTAAAATGTTTGGACTCTGTCCTGAAGCAAAGGGAGCCACAGAAGGGTATGATCCCTAAGAGTCATTTGGTCAAATGACTTTTAAAAAGTTCCCCCTGGCTGCCATTTGGAGACCGCCTGGAGAGAAGGCAGCCCGAGGGTGGGAAGCCCAGTTAGGGGTCTGTGGCAATGATCCAGAGGAACGAAGCCCGCATCCAGGCCACGACCATAGAGAGAAGTGGATGGAGGCAGACGTGTGGGGCTTTCTGGGGGGCTTGGTGCAGACCCATGAAGGAGAGGTGAGAACCAGCGATGGTTCCCGGGCACGGGTTTAGGTGAGGGAGGTTGCAGGAAGAGGACTCGAACCCAGGACAGTAGGTTGGTTTGAGATCTGGTTTGGTTCACGTGCTGTGGGAATATGAGTAGGTTGTCTGACAGGTGGCCAGATATGTAGAGAGACAGATTCAGGAGAGTCGTAATTGAAGCCAGGGGAAGGAGTCGTGTATGAGATAAGAAAGGTGTAGATACAGAACCCAGGGGACATCAACATTTGAGAATGAACAGGAAGACGAGCCCAAGAAGGATGGAGAAGCAGCCCTCAGACAATTTGAGGTGACTCAGGGGACGGTGATGTCTTAGGAGTCGCCTGCAGGCTCTTTCTGTGAGTGAGGTGATTTTACCACATTGTGGTCAGACTAGAAACACAGCCGATCACAGCAGGGCCTCTTATCAGGGAAACATGGCACACTCTTTACTAAGTCAGGACTTGAACTCAGGTCTGCTTGGTGCAGTCCTAGATGTCTCTGTGATCCTCCCTAACACTAGTCTTTGGCACCATTGACCCGCGCACACACACAGATTAGCACTGTATGAAATAATTGCATTCAATTTTCTTCTAAAACCATGGCAACTTGCATTGTCATTACTGGCCTTCCTATAAAAGCCTATGTAATTGGATTGACTCATACCCCTGCAGTGCAAGCTGGGGGACGGTAGAGGCATCTAGGGGTTGGCGAGAGAGAGGGTGGAGAAACCAAGGGGGAAGAGAGCTGTGAAAATGTGGAAGTGAATGATGACGATGGTGACGATGACAAAATGATACTCTTGCATCCAAACATCCAGCTTCCAGTGGACAGGATGGCAGAGAGCATTTGGCAGCCAAATGGCACGAACGGTGTTTCAGAATTAACAGCAAGAACTCCCATTGGTATATGATTTCCCAGTTTACACAGCCTTTGATGATGAATGTCCCATTGGGCACAACCAGCAATCCCACTGGGCCACGTGTCATGGCATTTACTGGTTGAGAAAAGCAAGGGATAGGGTTGGGACCACCATCTCCATGAAAGGACGTAAAGGGTTTCTGTACCCAGGCTGAGGAAAGCAAAAGGCAGGCACCTAGGAGACCCAATCCAATAGGGCTCTGAGGACATTCCGGATCCCCAGAACATCTATGAGCATTGACAGTGAGACTCAGTGAACCAAAGGTCTACCCCCTGTCCATCAGTAGGAAGGCGCCACAGGGCTGCCCCAAGTCAGACCCTTCCTGGAAGGTAGGTCCCTACCAGGGAGGTCTCAGGGACCCTGCCTACTTATGCTGTACCTTGAATACCTGGGCATTGATTCTATGTCCTATGCTAGTTGTACTTCACTGGATCCTTCCAGGTACTGACTTGCTCTCGAGCCTTATTAGCAGTTGAGTGCCCAGCATCTGGGGAAGCACAGTGTCCCTCTCTTTCTTCTGCTTGAACTAAATTTGGAGGAATATACTCATTTTGGGGTGCTACTTTACAGAAAGGATCTGACAAACTTGCATGTGTGTAGAAAAATGTGAGAGTCTGGTGAAGGTTGTGGAAATGCTGATATATTAGAACTGAGCATGTCTGGCCTGAACAGGGCTGACCTCGTGGAGACAGAATGGCTAGCTTCAGACGCAGGAAGGCTATCACAGAGAAGAGAAATTAGACTTTCCAGAATGGCACTGGAGGGCAGAAGTTGCTGATAAAAGAGATTTTTACTTAACGCAAGTAAGAAGTTCTGAATGACTACGGCCACCCTGAAATGGAATAATATGCCTCATTAGATGGTGAATGCAATTGATATTAAATGTATTTGAACACAAGGAAATGACTACAGGAGCTGATACTGCCTTCCTTCTTTCAGTAAAGGAACCACATTCCTCCCTCCATGAAGTTCAGCTAGGATCCTGGCTGCCCACTTTTCCTGCCCTGCCTTGCAGCTGGGTGTGGTCACATAACTGAGTTCTTGGTCCTGGGATGTGAGCAGGAGCCCAGAAACTTTTTGTATCACTTGCTTACAAGGACATTGCTGGTCCTTACTTCCCCCCTCTCTCTCCTTGTGGGCTGGAATGAGAGATGGACGAGCTAGGGAACTTTTCCTACAAAGACAAGGACCATAAGGCAAAGCAACAAGATGGCTCCCAGGATGGTCCCAGGCCACCTGCCCAACCAGGTACATTCCCTGAGTGGGAGGGAGATACCTGTTTAGTTTGAGCTTTTACATTTTTGAGTCTTTCTGTTAGAGCAGCATAACCTGGATCCCAACTAATGTAACAAGTTCTGGAAGATGCTGTACGGATTACTAAGGTATTATATAAGGGTTTGCAAACAATGATTTCTATAATCTTATAATTCTATGTCCCCTTGAATTTTGTCTCCTTTCTTCCAAAACCAGCTCTCCCAACAATCCTCACCACGGTCAAACATAAACACCCCATTATGTCAGTGACCTCATTTTCTTAAAGTACAGAGGTTCCCAAAAGTCAAGAACTGTTGACCTCCAGCTTCTTTTCCATCCCTATATCAAGTCTGCTCCTAAGGTTCATCTTATTTTCCTTTAGAAAACAGTCTCTGGGATGATGCAGCTGAGAAAGAAATTTTAAGGTTGTATTTGAGGTTATACAAACCTAAGGACTGGTTTTTCAATGGGTGGGTATTGAGGAGGGCACGTATTGCATGGAGCACTGGGTGTGGTGCATGAATAATAAATTTTGTAACACTGAGAAAATGAAACATATTTGGGGAAAAAAAATAAAATATATAAAATAATAATTAAAAAAACAAACAAAAAAAACCCCAAGGACTGGTTTTAAAAAAAGATGGTGTATGAAGCATGTGATTACATTCTTCTGCAATTATTTATTTTCCTTTAGGGGAGAAAAGTCAGAAGTTCAGGCCTCCCTGAAGTTGAAGGTTCAGATAACACAAATATGTTTTGGCTCACCATGTATCAGGAATCAAACATAATTTTGTACTGGTCAACACATCCGGTCAGAAGAATATTTTGATTTATTAAATGTGTCTCTTAAAGTAAAACAAAGTCACTGAGCTAATGAAATGAGATTCTGGCCACTGTACCTGAGTCCTGGGAGGAAATTAGCCAGTGACAGATGGACCTTTAATTTTGTCCCACAGATACGCCATTTTCATTTCAATTTCTCTCTCCCTGCTCATGTTTTCTCTTATGCATAATGCCCTTAAGCCTTACCTCCTAATTTATGCAACCTCCATGAATTCTTTGTGATTTTGCTCTATAATTTTCCTACACTGAAATTCATCCAGTAAATCTGTAGTTCATATTTCTGAAACTAATTTACCAGTAATTATTCCATATTTCATTTTCACCCACATTCGCTGCTTCCTTTGTCTTAGGTTCTCCCTGAAACTCTTCATTCTTTAAGCCTATAATAGATGTTTAATAAACAGATTTGAAGCACAGAGAATTAAAAGATATGGATCAGACATTTTTTCAATGATATGTAAATTGTCAAGGAAGAACAAAAAGGAAATATCTTTCCCCACTGATTAACAACAATTCATAAGGATGAATGAATTTGGTCTTCTTACCAAAGGATTTTTCAAAAAGAAAAGCTTTTGAGAATTTTGAGCTTTGCTATTATAATATTGAGCATAAAGGTTCTCATTTCATTTTGCAATTGCATAATTTGGAAATTATTAAGAACGGCTCTTTTTCCACCTTTTTAAGTCATGGGTCAACTAAAAACATCACCATGGGTCAATTGAAAACATCAGCATCGGTTTATCCAGATCATCCTCCTTGAACGTCCTCACAAGAAATACATTTTAAACCATCCTTAGCTCTTGATTTTTAGCTCCATTAAATTCCTGTCAACACATTCTTTTCCTTCATGAAAATAAAAAGACAATTACACTTTTGAACTCTACTACCAACCTAGAAAAAAACTAAGATGGAAAACTCATACTACCATTCAACAAATAACTTGTGGAGTCTCTAAAAGCAGTTTCCCTTCAATGCACATAAGTAGGGGAAGGTGTATTTCAGCCAAGAACTGTTCAGGATCCAAGGGAAAGTGGAGCTTATTTGAGGCAGTAATATTTCTTCGAGCTTCTGGAATCACTGACTCAGAACGACCAGCTCCCTTCTAATTTATATCGTGTTCTTCGTGTCCAGCTGGCCTGTTGAGCTGAAGGATTCTGCCCTGGGACAGAATTCATTCGGCTCCCGGAGGAGTCCACGAAGGAACTAAGTAGGGATGCTGGGATGTGAATTTCAAGCAAAACAAAATGTGACTCAAAACATCTGAGAGAAGGGCTTATCCCAACGCGCAAAATATTTAGAAAAGAATATAATCCATCTACAACACTCCCTGAACACTATATTTTGCCATCTCTGTTTCACCTTAAACATACTTGCTCTTAACAAATGGGAAAACCTTGAAAGAGAAATATATAGGCTAAATTTGTAAAAAGAAAAGAATAGAAAAGAAAAGAAAAGAAAAGAAAAGAAAGAAAGAAAGAAAGAAAGAAAGAAAGAAAGAAAGAAAGAAAGAAAGAAAGAAAGAAAGAAAGAAAAAGAAAGAAAGAAAAGTGCAAAGTAATGAGAGCATAAGGGAAATAGAAAGGCCTAGGGGGAAGTCTAGAAACAGACTCTGAGTACAACCAGTTATTAAATATTTACTTTTTCCCACCGGCTTAGAAAAAGACAGATTTTCCCTCTGGCAAGGTAAGTCTTGCTCTCCGTGATGCAAACCTCTTGCTGCGGTCCCACAGGCCAAACCCAAGACTGGTAGGCAAGGGATGAAGGCCGCAGTGACTTTGGCTCCCTCTCCTCCTCCACAAAGATGGCCAGGGGGCTTCAAAGAGGTGCTCTAGGCAGTTGGTGAAGAAGCCCAGGCCCCCTCCCCTGGACCTCTTAGGTTTTCTAAATCCCTACCAAGATCCAAGCCTATGGTGTGCTCCCCATGGACTAGGGATGTGCTCTCCGCCTATCTGTTCCTTCAAATCTATTGTGCGATCATCAATCATTTAAACTACCCACATTTGCTGGTCCAGTCACAAAAAACCAACTTCTGGGATACACTGTTAAAAAAAATTCTCCCCTTCTAATTGAAGGAAGAGTTACGGACCCTTTATTTAGCATCCCTTGGAAATGAGGTATAGAATCAAAGTGTCTAGATGTGAAATTTTTCCCTGATTTTATTTTTAAAACATTTTGGGGATGAACACCCCTGTGAAATGTATGATATAAACTCCCTCCAGACTCCTGAGAGTGTGCTGGACAAATGCTCACCCTCTTCTCCTAATATGCAGCCATCATCAGGTACATCAGCCCTCTCCCTGTGGGCAGTGACTCAGTGAGGGTCAGGGCTAGGCATACAGGGCCAGCTCTCGGGATTTCTCCTCCTTGTTCTTCTCTGTGATACTTCTCAGCTTCCTGAATTTATATACATATGCATACACACACACACACACACACACACACACACACACACAATTTTTATCTTCTCTCCAACATTATTGCCAACATCTATCTATGACTTTTTTTTTGGCAAAATTACTCAGTTCATTAATTTTTAGTTTACTGTACAATATGGACACTCAGGAAAACAAACTTATTTTTTTTCTGTAGGACAACTAGTGTAAGACCCTATGAGTATGGGTCTGTCCAATCCAGAAGATTCAAGGATCTTAGTGTCTGTCCAAGGACACTTAGTGACCCTCTTTTCTGCTTCTTCATTGATTGTCTTGCTTCAGTTGTGTTTCAGTTATCAGACTGTTGGACAAGTCCTCTCCATATCTATGATGTACCTTGTTATGACCCGATATTGGGTCTTTGGGCTTAGGGCCTGTGTGAACCATGAAGCAAGAGGGTAAAGCAAACCTTACCTTTTTGTAGAGACTCCTCAGATCTCGGTACTGCCACATGCTGTTTAGGACCTGAGATGCGGCCTTGACCACTTTTGGAGAGTGTCTGGTAAAGAAAAGACAAGACATGTAAGGTGGTGAAATGGGGCAGCTGGGCTTCAGATGGACATTGACTCATCAGGAATGTACAACATTTACAGGAATACACATCCCAATGGCCTCCGGCTCTTTCCCTCTCAGCTGGGGGAGTACAAGGGACGGTCTACTAGTCTCCAACCTTACTCTCCTCAACATGCCCACGAGGGCAAGAGACAGGAATGCATTCAATTTGGCAAAGGATTTTCAAAATGCAAAAGGAAGAGCAGACCCTTGAGTCTGAATGCAGATATAATGGAACAGAAAGAAGAGAAAAAAGTGATTAGTAAGGGCTAGAGTCAGGCGTTTTAATGGCCATGTTGTGTAACATCTGTGTAGTAAGAAGAAAACAAAATATTCATTTTCTGAACTGAAGCAGGAGGGCGTATAGTGTTGGCTCTACATGTCTACAAGATGACAGGGGGCTGCTTTCCATTTCCCCGGGGGATGGGCAGCGGAGGGAGAGGTGTGTGCATCCTCTCTTACACTTACACAGAGGAATGCTTAACATCTATAGATAAACCCTTGCGTGCAATTAAAGTTCCATCCTATGGACCACAGTGAGAAACTAAAATCACAGACCTTCAGATTAGTGGTTCTTAGCATTTTCTTGAGTCATGGCTTTAAAATCGCTGTGTAACACTAGCTCAGTATTTCGACTTTGGGGTCAGTGCCCATCGGTGTCTTAAAACAGACATGAGGTCCATAAATCATTTGGTCAGATCCTTGGAATCTGAACAGGGAAACTGTTAATTACCTGTAGATGCTCTATTCTAATGGCTTATTCCACAACCAGCTGCACAACTCTACTGGTTGCCACTGCCACTGTGGCCTGTCTCAGGGGCTGGCATATTTTTTTCCTAAAGGGTCAGATAATAAATATTTTCCATTTTGGGGAGCCATATGGTCTCAATTGCAGCTACTCAGCTCTGCAACTGTAGCATGAGAGGCGTCATAAATAATACATCAGTGAGTGGAGGTGGCTGCATTCCCAGCAAGTGTTATTTACATAGGTAGGAGGTGAGTGGGATTTGGCTCCTGGCTGTAGATTGCTGACCCCTGGTCTATGTGTACAGTGATGCCTGGAGTCGGGCAGGACATAACCATTCACAAGGACCCCAAGGTAAAGTCCACCCCTAAAGCTGACCAGTGCTGCAGCTGCCCAAGGACTCCCAGAAGGGAAAATCTGAATGGAGACCAAAAATGCCTTTGAAATAAAATGGCTTTTGAGATAGAAAGTGAGCAGATGGTGAGATGGGATGAGGTTGAGGTTAATTCAAGAGCCAGACCAAGTGGCTATTGGGAAGCTATGCACGTTGGATTGGGATTATGGGATGTTAGTACATGGTCCATGACGTGTCTGCTACGTTCCTGGATCTTCAAGCTTGCAATTTAGACCAACTAAGCTTAAGGTTCCTTCCTCCATCTACTTACTGGTAACAGGAACAATCATTCTTACTATTTTTATTGCTGAGATGGAATTCAACTCTGGCTGTGTTTGAAAATGTGAGTCATATCATGTATTTTTATTTTATTTATTTGTTTATTGATTTATTTATTACTTTTGGTTTTCTTTTTTTATTTAAATTGAATTATCCAACATATTATCCATCATTAATTTCAGATGTAGTGTTCAACAAGTCATGCATAGTTGCCTATCTCATGTACCTTTAAAGGAAAAAAGAAAGTAAATTCCAAACTTTTTTTCTCTATGAAAGATGAACTATATCTAAGTAACATGTATTTTCATTCATTCATTCATTCATTCATTCATTCATTCATTCATTCATTTTTAACATCTTAATTTTATTTTTTCAGTGTTCTAAGATTTATTGTTTATGCACCACACCCAGTGCTCCATGCAGTATGTGCCCTCCTCAATACCCACCACCAGGCTCCCCCAACCCCCCGCCCTCTCCCCTCCAAAACCCTCAGTTTGTTTCCCAGAGTCCACAGTCTCTCATGCTTCATTTCCCCCTCTGTATTTTCTTTTAACAAAATGGATGGTTGCTCAATGACTGTATAATTTATGCTAGTGTCATGCTCTAAATGTAATATTAAATTCCTTTGATTTAAAGACAGACTTTTAGAGCTTTTCATGTTTGCAGCCCCAGGGACATGTTAATCTTAGATAATCGATGCTGAACACTGCTATTATGTTTTGCTGTATTTTCTCATTGTTAGCTAGATATTTGTCCATGATTAGTCAAGCAACTCTTGAGGAACATACATGAATATTCAGGTAGTGGTAAGGTAGTTAAGACATACCTAGTAGGCAAAAATTCCTTGAAAACAGTGTAATTTTTTGTTTCTACTTCCTGCTTAGTTACAAAATAGAAAAAGACTATGAATGTGTAATGAACACTGGGTTTTAACCTCTCAATTAAAATGCCAATATATTACAGTGTCATAATAACATGTGAAGGTCAAACAAACATTGCTTTTTTTTAGACATTAAAAGTCCATCACTAGACTGGTACCATAGCAACTTCTACTTGAACAACTATAACTACTGATTGAAGGACTTGAACAACTGAGAGTTTCTAATGTGACAAGTGACTATAGCCTAAGCCACAATCCACAGTTCCTTCCTGCCAAGTAACAGTTGAGACTGTTAACAGCTTTTCTGTCCTGTGTCAAAATACAGTGACACATTCAACACACTATTTCCTATATAATTTTTAAAATTAGAAAAAAACACAAATGTACTTTTGAAATAGATGCATGTGACAGAATGTCTATAATGTGCACTTAAAATGATGGGAAAAGAATAGTTTAAGTTATCAAGACTTGAAAATGGTAAATATAAGACTCTTATAAGAGTCGTTAATGATTACACAATGTCTGATCTTCACTAAGTTGTGAAATTAGGGGGGACTGAGGATATCCGTTGGTACAACTGGTAGTGGGTATTCACCCCAGTCTTGGTGGCTGTGTTAGCAAGCTACACTTCAGACTGTGATTGGTGCTTCACTAGTCTGATTTGTTAATAGCATGGCATGTTTAAGTTTGCGTATATTTAGAAATGAAACACACAAATGCATAAAAATGGAGAATCACAGATACGTACATTTCCCCCCCTGTGTTTTATCCTGCTATCTGAAATTTAAAAATCAGGTTTGGATTAAACTTATGTCTGGTAATAATTCTTTAAGGATATTTTAGGGAGGACAGATTTGCAAGGATTTTGTAAATTAACTAGAGCAAACTGCTATCGCTCCGTTTTCCAGTTTTTAACTAATCCCCAATTTCAAAGACTCTCTTTTCAAGAAAGAATTTCTATTTTATTGAAACGTGTCCAGAAGGCCTTGGGAATCTCAGTGCCTTGTGTCATAACAGAATTGAGTGAAGTGGTGAGTTTGGTATTAAGATTCAGAATAATTCTTCTGGATTCCTTTTAAGGCTGTTGATAAGCAATAACAAAATTGAAGTTCAGGTAGGAGATGAAGCTATCTAAAGTTATAAAAACCCTGTTTTGATCCTCAAATTAGTAATTATATAAAAAAGAGTTAAGGGGCATTTGGGTGGCCCAGTTGGTTGAGCACCAACTCTGGATTTCGGCTCAGGTTGTGATTTCAGGGTTATGGGATCAAACCCTGTGTCAGGCTTTGCATGGAGCATGGAGTCTGCTTGGGATTCTCCCTCTCTCCTCTGCTCCCCCCCCCCCCGCTTTCTCTCTCTCTCTCTCTTTCTCTCTCTAAAATTATAAATAAGTCCTTGAAAAAGAGGTAAGCCACATAGAAGAATGGATGAGATAAGCAGGAGAACTAGGAAGATGCCTAACTCCACCCAATTCAACACATCTCATTAAACTTGGCGTAAATCTTGACTCTTAACATTGGAAAAAAGGTCAAGCAACAATGAGATGAAACATGTCACTATTCCTTAAAGAAACTTCCAGTCAAATCAGTGGACAGTGATGAGATCATCCATACTGAGAGAAACTTCCTGTTAACAATAATCAAGATTGGACAAGACCTAATAGGACCATTTTCTGGGTTGGCAACGTGGATATATACTCTTTCAAGGATGGTTTCCTCAAATGATTTTTCAATTAGTTTTACCAAGTAATTTTCTTTGACCTCAGAACTGATAAAAGCCTTTCTTCTCTTTAAGGATGTTTTTGAGGGATGTTGAGGGATGTTTACTGCAGTAGGGATGCCCACACAGGTGGAAGAAATTAATATATGGCAGACCACCCCTCAAACTCTCTAGTCTTACAGTTCAGAGAAAATAATCTTTGAATGTCTCACCAATATGCACAAATACTTCAGTGTTTTTGTGGACGATGGTTTCATTGCCTCTGTGTGTTTGCTTACAAAAGCACTAACATACTAAGCTCTTAATGCTCAAACCAGGGAAGCATTTCAATCAGAGATTCCAAGGTTCTACTGAAACTATGTGAAGAAGACCATGTGGTCTGCTAGGTAGAACAGCAATTTATTTGAGGCCCAACATAACAATGTATAATTCAAGCCAACCGTCCATCTTGCACTATTATTACAGGAGTAATGTAATACTCATGTAATACTCATGCCCCCCAATGGGGCTCCTCTACTTAATATAGAAAAGTATTCAAATACTAATACTAAATTGTTGATTGAACTCATTGGGTGGTCTCAGGGTGCTTACACAGAAAGCTGAGACTTCTTTTCTAACACAATGGTTAATGTCCTGAATCAAATGAAATAATGAGAGAATTTCCAAAAAGTCCCAAAGAACCTTCCTCACAGCCTTTAACAACAGAAGAAAAATTACTTGGCATGTAGATGCAAAGAAAGGAGGGAGGCAGGGAATGAGAAGTCAAGAAGTAGGCTTCTGATAACAAAAGGTTAGCTTCTTAATCTCATTGATTACATTGAGGGATTTCCAGGAGGCAACATTTAATTAAGGTTTGCGAATGTTTCTGTAACACTGACAGCTTGCTGATATAAAGACGCTCTGGCTGCTGAAGATACGTTTTGGTTGCATGTAGTAAGATTACCACTGATTCTTAAACTGGGGACAATGCCATTCTTGGTGGTTCAGTTGCTTGGACACAGAGCCTTATCTTTCTTTATGCCACCTGCATACAAGTCCTTCCTCACCACCAGCCTCTCTGCCTGGAAGACTTCCATTCATCCTTTAAGATGTGATTATCACTTCTTCTAGGATATTATGATGGCCCTTGCCTCAGTTTTAGACTGGAAAGTAAACAATTTGCCCCAAATGTACAGTTAACACGGAGGATGGTGGGTCAGCACTGAGATCTCGCTGACCCCCCCAACCATTTGCTCCCCCCATTCTCCCTGCAGGACTCGCTATGCACAGCTGAAGAGACAAAGGTCAAAAGGATGTGGACCTGTCATCGATACTTGGACCTACAACCACAAGGGAACGGCGACCACAAAATACCTCTACATGCTCAGGTTAAGCCGGTTGACTGGTCTGTGTTGGAGGAACACACTAGCGTTGTGTACACGCTGGACTGTCAGGTCTCTCTTACCTTAGTAACATAGCAGTCACCAAGTCATGAGTTATTCAGCAAACTGAAATTATCAGGAAGATCAGCTTTCATCATGGGACGGGAAGACTGGAAACCTTGTGCTATTTCCCTTCTCTTGATTATCAGAGACAGATGCTTTCCAGTGACATTTAGTCGCGTTACCCATAACCAACTGGATGTTGAGCACATCCAGGAATGCTTAAAGGAATTCTTAGAAGGAATTCTACTAACACCAACTCTGCAGAGACACGAGGTCACCGTCTGACTTACTTATCTCCTTTGCTTTTGGAGATGCCAACCAGCTTCTCAATGCCGCCGGCATCCCGTAAGGCCTTGGCGTTCTCCATGTTCTTGGTGATCACTTCGTGCAGGGTGCAGCAGACGGCTGTCACCGTGTCATCCGACATGGCCTTACTTGCCGCGTTGTTGCCGTTGTTCCCACCCGGAAGCCTGTGGACGAGGTCTCGCATGGCATATTTGCCTTTGGGAAAAAAAGGCAAGGGAAGAGTTGAAATGAGGCCAAAATGGAGGAAGAGGGCAGAGAGGAAGGCAGGGGCAGGGGAGAAAAAGAGGCCGTGGGAGGCCACATGAATGCAATATTGTCCATTTCCCATCACTGAATATTCTCTGTTGGGTCACTGTGAACACACACAGAGGACAGATATTCCTCACGGTGCATGTGTAGACTTTTGGTGCTGGGTGGATGTGGGATGGAATTTCTGGGCAAGTTAGGTCATGCCTATAAGCCTCAACTTTTTAAAACCTGTAAAGCAAGGACAATAATGGTACTTACGTCACGAGGCTGTTGCAAAGATTAAACGAGTAAATGTGTGGACAGCATGTAACCCACGAGGATTATTGACATAACTTCAAAATTACCTCGATGGGAACTACGTTGGGAGGTGAATTATTTAACAAGTAAGAGTCAAACCACAGATATGTGGAGCCCATGATTATATACATAACTCCTGAGTTCTGGCCCATATGAAACAAAAAACATTTAAAGCAAGGGAGAGAGGTTTTACAAATAATGTATAGCTAGGTCCTTTGAGCCGGGATAAGCCAATGATCCGCCTGTCTCCCTGATGGGATTTATCGTATGGCTCTACCATACAACATTTACTAATCTGACACATTCTCCTTTGCATGAAAAACAAAGAAAATAAAATCCAACTTTGCTTCCCTGACTTGCTTCATCATTATTAATCTTGCTACTCCCAGTGACAAAGGTACTTATAATGACATCTTTATGGAGTACTTTTCGTTTACAAAGCATTTTGGGCATTACCAATAACCCCACAAGACATTAATTCATCGCACCTGCGGCTTCCAATTCTGTACCATTAATTTACTCCGGGAACTAAGTAAATGAGTGCTGTAACAAAGTTGGCTGCTGTTAAATTTTTCAGATGGAACTCGCACGCGTCCAAAGCTAACCTCCTTCCTTGTCTCCCACGCCCCCCAATCAGACATGTTTAGCTAGCTCCTGAAAGTCATCTGAAATGTTCTGCCTCCATACATGTCTCTAAAGGATAGACTCTGGCTGTTTAATCCTCTGCTGTGTGGTGCCCAGGAGTAAGGAGAGGAAACTCATGGGCGAAGGCAGTGATAGCTCCATTCCAGGCAATAATAAATAAAACATAGACCCTTGTAATTTTGGTATCTGCTCTTAGCCTATGTTTAGGTGGCTTATTTTAGCTTGGACCAAAAAAAAATGCTGATGTCTAAATTACTGAAATAGGAAAGTGTCTTCATTCACTCAGTATCTGACAAAAATGATTTGCCTGAAAACCTCCAAAGGTAGCCTTTTTTCCCCCCAAAGACAATATTTAGAATAGTTTGGAGAAGATCCTTTGTGCCTGGGCAGTCCTTGAGGAACTTGCTGTATTTATTTATCATGAAATCACATGATAAGAGTTTACTTTTGCTGAGCTCAGCGTGTTGGGACGTCATCAGTTCATTAACCTGCACAGACCATCTTACGCAAACCTGCGTTCCACGGATGTGAGAAGATGGATGAATGGGGTCTTAGAATTTTTTTCTTCCTAAGGGAAGTGATAGAGGAAGGAAACAGAAAACTGTTTCAATCATTAAGCATCCAGGGGCATTCACGCTCCCAACCGAGCACGGAGAACTGATTTGTGACCCTGGACATCACTGAGGTTGAAAGCAAAAACAAAAAGAGAGAAGATTTGGCTGTAGCCTTCTTCAGTTTTTGCCATTTAAAAAATTATATCAGATAAATAGGAAGGTGTGGATTCATCCTGCATGTTTCTGAATCCATGAGTCGTGAATGAAATGCAAGGTGTCCCATCACATTCGGGGGGGCAAGGGCAGCTGCTTCCTCCCTCCCCCGGAGTGGCCTCTCTGACTTGCCCTGGGGTGCCACACCATGGACTCCAAGGTATGGAAAATGACAGGAGTCACTACCATATATAACTGATCACCACCTGTCAAGAAATCCACTGGGATGATTTTATCTCTAATATTTCCAATAGAGCTCGCCAACATTTTACTGGACAAGTGGAGATTTTTCATTTAATTTCTTTCATTTACTGGACAAGTGGAGATTTTTCATTTAATCTTTTAGCCTATTTGGAAAGATAAATTTTAATTTATATTTTTGACCATCCAACTGGAGAAACAAATAAAGCAAAATTATTCCATAGAGCAGAAGAAGACCTCTGGACAAAGTTTATTCATTATTTTAAGGGCATATAATCATTTTAGCCTTAGATTCTGTTGCTGAGAAAAGCTGTCTTCTCATACTAGAAAAGGAATCCTATCTTCATGTGAAATTTTGGTGCAAGAATAGCTTTTTTTCCCCTTGTGTTCATAAACTTGGAGGCTAATTGGGTGGAAAAAAAAAGAAAACAGAAACATAGAATAATTACAGCCACAAGCAACCTTCTGTGGCAGACTAATATAGGAAGTGAACATTCTGGCTTTGGTCTATAGGTCAGGGGAGCCCCAAGATCTACAAAGAGAATTCTGGTGCTTTAACAAGAAAAGTTTCAGGGGCGCTTGGGCGGCTCTCTTGATTTGAATTCTGGCACACCTCCACCCCCTGCTTTCAAGCCTTCGGGTCTCTACGGTCTAAGAGTTCTTCAGAGGTAAAAGGAGTTCACCTTCTTTAGGAACTAATTCCAGTTTTGTGCCACAGGGGTGATGAGGAAAAGTTCCAAGGTGGGTGAGCCAAACTGCGATTTGCACAGCCTAACACCATGCAAGTTTTTGGTTTGGTTTGGTTTGGTTTCAGACAGAAATGGCTAGAGGGGAGGTTATTTCTGGGCTAAGGAGGAGAGTGGCTGGACCCCTGGATGGATGCCATCTCTTTAGGAACCAAGAGGAGGAAGGCTGGAGGTTCTACACGGGCCCCGGGAAAGAAAGTAAGGGCGCCTGGAGCCCAGCAGCGCCCCTGTTGCATGCTGGGATGCTGTGTGGACACAACGGAAATCATAAGCACACAGGCCTCACCTTGAGATTGAGTCTGGGAGGAGCAGAGGAGCTTCCTGTCTTAGGATGAACTGCGGAGGCCCACAGAAAAGCCGAGGCATCAGCACCCACTGCAAACTGGACCACTCCCCCCTTTCTCTGGATTTAATCGGTCTAAAAATAAGTGAATGGTATGGCACAGACTGAAAGTCATAGAATGATTCATGCCATTTAACAGGCAATTGTAATATACCAGGACAAATCAAGGACTTGTGACCATGGAGGTGGCCCACCAAATGGTGGCCCATTTTGGGGATGGCAGCCATGATGGAGAACTGTAAGATGAAACTGACAAGTGAAGTGCTGGGCGTGATGGAGGCCAGAGGGTTCAGGAGTCTCTAGCTGGGGCAATGAGGAGGGTAGTGAAAACCAACTGCGTTTTAGAATTAAACAATAACGGACATGTTGGACTTCTATCGTATTTATTCATGCACAAGAAAACCATGTCAAATGAGTTAACCTTATATGGACATATATACATATATATATATACATATATATATATATACATATATATATACCATATATATATATAGTACAGTGAAGTCCTATCAAGCGAAGAAGCTGCTCGTCAAGTTCAAAAGACACCTAGAGTTACGGGAGCAGAGCAGACAGCTTGGCCTGCCTCCATTTGCAAAAAATATGCTCCCCATCATCCATTGTCATGGAATAATATGGTAAAAAAAGCATGATGCTCCCTTAGACTGAAAAACAACACAAAACAACTTCACCACCACCAGCACCACCACCAACCAACAAGTCACTCTGTTTTGCTTAAGATCCCAAAAGAAATGAATATTTGGGTCCTTTCTTCTGAGTTACTTAGTCTCTGACGAAAATAACTTTATTTCTGACATGCGATACTGGTATGAGATGACCAGTGGCGATACTGTCACTGTGGTCATTGTGGGAACAATATACAATATTTCCATCAGTGATAGACTAACTGCAACCCTGTAGTTGTAGACTAGCTGCAATCTCTGCTACCCTTGCCTCTGGGTGCACATGTGTGTGTGTGTGTGTGTCTTTTAAATTTAAATACTTATATGCAAGACTGGTTGAACCAGTTTTCTAAGTGAAGAACCTCTGGAAAATTGCAAATAAGAGTTATTTTCTCTTTATAATGCTTTTTTCTGGAGTCTTCTGTTTCAAGTGTCGGGCCTATGCAAGTGCAGATGGCCTCAGGAGGTCTAACCAACTGTGCTACCCAAGAAGGACACTCTTAGCAGAGCTCTCCCATAGACAAGGGCTGGCGGAAATTTCTGCTCTTGCGGACTTCTTCAACTTCTGTGTTTTTGTTTGTTTATGATGCTGTTCCTATTTCTAGTTCAGGACTAAGCCTATTTCTGGTATTGATTTGTGCACCACCACTTAGTTTCTGCACTGGTGGCAGTGATATTGAGTAGTGGTTTGTGGTCTAACCACCTAAAGTGGCAGACAATGGAGAAGTCGCTCAAATCCCTTTCCGATCACGGATCTCTTTTGATCACTGATAGAGTTTTCTGTACAGCTGGCTTTGGGGATGACTCAAATGTCTTTGTAAACTTACATCTCTCAAATCAACTTTAGAGAAAAGATAATTTAAATAAAAAGGCTGGAGTGGAGAGCCGTGCTGGGTGAGAAACATCATGGTCCCTTTGTCTCTGAGACTTTGGCTTCTTTGTTTCTGCGGCTGCTAAAACTGGCCTGTGAGTTTTTGCTCTCTCTAAATTTACTCTTTTCTTTTTCAATTTTTTTTTTTTTTACTGTGGTAGAATTTACATATTCTAAAATGTACCATCTTATCCACTTTTAAGTACACAATTCGGTGATATTAAGTAAATTTGAAATGTGCGATCATCACCACCATCCACCCAGAACTGTTTTCATCTTGTAAAACTGAAACTCTGTATTGTTAACCAATAACTCCCGATCCTCCCCATCCTCCTAATCACCAACATTCTACCTTCTCTTTCTGATTTTGACTACTCTAAGTCCCTCACATAAGTGGAATCATACAGTATATGTCTTTATGTGACTGATTTATTTCACTTAATAGAATGTCCTCGAGTTTCATCCATATTGTAGCATGTATCAATTTTTCTTTTCTTTTTAAGGCATAATAATATTCCATTGTATGCCTATAGCCCATTTTTCTTCTCCACTCATTTGATGGACACTTGAGTTGCCCGCTCATTTTAACTATTGTGAATAATGCTGCTGTGAACTTGGGTGTACAACTATCCTTTCACTTGTCATCTGTTTGTGTCTTTATGTTAAGTAGAAGCTAGACAGGAGTGGTGGAAGGAACACCCCAAGGCAGAGTCTCAAGTCTCTGCAGGGGAATGATAAGAGATGCGAACTGGAGGCAAGGACGGTGACGAACTATACACTGGAAGCTTAGGGGCACAATATCCTGATCCTATGGCTTCCAAGACCCTGGAGGTGATGAATCAAAGAGCCACAGCTGTGCAGTATGCACCCTCCTCTGCCCCACAGGAACCCCTGGACTCATTATAATGCATTTGCATTGTGGAAACATCCCCAGCAGATGGGGGAAGGCTGCCATGACAGTTCCTGTACAAACCTTGTAGGGTAAAAAAACTCCCCCTTCCAACCTGTGGGAGGAGTTTCCCAAATGACTGGAAATAGCCTCTATTACAGACCACCCCACTGTAAGTCACAGCTCCTGCCAGCCCAGAGAGATCCAGTAATATCTAATCCCAAAACAACCTAGGGGCCATTTCCACTTCATGGAACCTGTCCAGCTCTCCCACTTTGAGAGTGTACTTTCGCTCTAATAAACTGCTCTGTGCTTGCTACTTTCCTTCTGGCTACCTTTATTTTGAGCACCGATGCCCACGGAAATCTTCTCCTGGGGATTCCAAGGATCAAGATCTCTAACCACGTGATGCAGTCAATCTCTCACCCATAACATCTCGATCTAAAGTGAGTTTCCCGTAGACAGCATATAGTTGGATCATGTTTTTTAATCCATTCTGCCATTCTGTTTTTTGACTGGAGAGTTTAACCCATTTATACTTAAAGTCATTACTGGGGTGCCTGGGTCACTCAGTTGTGTGTCTGAGTCTTGTACCCTCTCCCCTGCTCTCTCTCATTCAAGGAAATAAATAAATATAAAAAAAGAGAAAAAATCACGGATGAGGGGCTTACTTGTGTTAGTTTGGTATTTGTTTTGTATATACCTTGTAGCTGTTTTTGTCCCTCATTTCTTGCATTCCTGTCTCTCTTGTGTTTGTATGATTTCTCCGAGTGAAATGTTTTAATTACCTTCTCATTTCCTTTCATATATATTCTATAACTATTTCCATTGTGGTTACCATGGGGATTACATTTAATATTCTAAAGTTATAAAACTGTAATTTAAATTTATACCACCTTACTTCAGTAACATATAAGATCTGTTTATTTATAGCTCCATCCCTACCCTTTCAGCTTTGTTGTCACAAAATTCCATCTTTGTCAATATTGTATGTCTAAAAACAAAAAAATAACTGTTTTTTTTTAAATGCATCTGTCTCTTCATGTCATGTCGAGAACATGGAAAACAAGAGTTACAAACGATCATGACAATAATACTTGTTTTTGTAATTACCTATGTATTTACCTTTATGGAGATCTAGATTTCTTCATATGGTTCTAGTTATTTTATTCCAAACTTCAGGATTACCCTTAAATTCCCGTGGAAGTCACCTCAGCCAGAGGGGAAGGGGCTTGCAACAATGAGAGGTGTGCAAAAATGGCTCTCTTCCTCTGTGTCTACACCTCCGTGAGCAGAAGCAGCAGTGCTCAGAATGCAGATCCCTGGTAGTTGGAGGACAGGGTCTTTGCAGCCCACCCTGGTCCCCATCAGCTGCAGGCAAGCTGCTCAGAGACACACACACAGCTGCCAGCCAAGTTGATTGGGGTGAGGGTTGGGTAGCTGATACTATGTTAAGAACTGAAATTGACTGAAATTAATCATTATTTACCCTCCAAGCTTTCCCTTGAAAGTTGCAAGCCTTCATTAGGCTTCAGAGTTCCAAAATACATCAGACACATTCTGCCAATCTGGGGAACCAGATAACTGAGCTTCCTACTCTGCCATTTCACCAGAATCCTCCCCCCACTCTGAAGTTACTTTTGATCAGTGGCTGAAGATACAAAAGTGAGGTGCTGATCTCCAGGTGATTATATGTCTGTAGGTAAATGTGAAAAGAGCCTCTGCCCCCTTGCCAAGGGAGGTTATTAGTCGTTTTACAATTCTGTCAATAGCTATAGCTCCCTTTGTAATGTCCCTGCACCTTTTCTTCCTCTTCAGAGCTTTGGGAGCTGATGTGTCTTAAGAATGCCGTTCCGTAACTATAAGTGTATCTAATATAAATACTTTAATATAACAGAGGAGAAAACATACCAAAAAATCTATATTTTAAAACTGATTTATGTGGCTTACAGACCAAGAGGTGAAACATTCAAGAGTGTTGCTTGGCTATTAAAAAAGTTTCAATAATTGTTCACATGGGAACATTCTGAGCCAAGCTGCAGTTACTTCTTGTCCTTACACACTAGAGACTTACACTTGAATCTTGTGTCTCCTGAGAACTCTTTCTTGAAACTGCCTTCCCCAAATCTATATCCCATAGATTTAAATCTTTTTAAAAAAATGTCTTTTACATCTAAAACCATCTTGGGGCTTTCCTGGATGGCTGCTGGGTAATATCAAAGAGTTTTCTTCCTCACTTTATGAAGTGAAAGTGCTAGAAATGCCATTCTTCAGGTTTTTATTTGGTTTAATACTAGTGTAAAAGATGACCTGTATATCAAGCTTCCAATACAAAAAGACCTGGTAAATGAAAACAAGAGAAACTCCACCTCCACTTAATCATGGCAAGTAGTATGATTGTGCCTCAGCCCTTATGAACCTTCCACTTTGGTTAATAGCATGCTAATGGGGGTGCCTGTGTGGCTCAGTGGGCTAACGCCTCTGCTTTCGGCTCAGGTCATGATCTCAGGCTCCTGGGATCAAGCCCCACATCGGGCTCTCTGATCAGCAAGGAGCCTGCTTCCTCCTCTCTCTCTGCCTGCCTCTCTGCCTACTTGGGATCTCTCTCTCTGTCTGCCAAATAAATAAATAAATAAATAAATAAATAAATTTTTTTTTTTTTTTTTAAAAAGCATGCTAATGGCTAACAAGTTTTTGAAAGAAAGATTCCATTTCTAGGTTTAAAAGAGACTTTGCAGTTGGTGGTAGTCCTAACGTAATCTCTACAGGATAATGAGATCCCAGAGATTTTCAGTGCCTCGTTGTTCATAATGTGTACTTACGTTCATGCTAGTCACCAACCCTTTATAAAACCCAACTAGTCTCAGTTTCAATGTT
This sequence comes from Procyon lotor, assembly GCA_028646535.1. NCBI lineage: Eukaryota > Metazoa > Chordata > Mammalia > Carnivora > Procyonidae > Procyon > Procyon lotor. Next base: position 5,594,852 of record CM053607.1, read on the forward strand.
ACTGGTTGTGATGAGTAATCAGAGCTATTCAGCCTTAGCATCAACAGGTGGGTTCCGACTGTCCCTCGTGCTTGCCTGGACGCCCCTGCCAGAGCCACAGATCTGGAACTGGGTCAGTTGGAGGAAACATCAAAACAGCCTGATTAAAGAACTCCGGCAGGTACTCTCAACACTTGAGGCAATAAACAAATGGGCTCTTGCTCATGGGTAGCCCGTAAAGATGATCTCGTCACCACAGATGAACAGCTCTCAGACTGCTAAGAGATTCCTGGAACTCATTCACTTTGAAAGGCTGCTAACTAACCCGTGATCAAGAGAACAAGGATTAATTACTTAGGCTAACGGAAACATTAATTGCGGCCGACGTTCTGTTTTGAATCGGGCATGTTACAAAGGCTTCCTTCTTTCTATTTCCTCTGTCTTTAATGCTTGATTTAATAGATTATGCTTATAAAAACTAGATGGCACAGTCTTTAAATAGAATCTTGTTCTAATTAACCCTTCTGAATTTGGAAAAACCTATATTAAAAATTCTTAAAATAGGTAAGATAATAAATTATTGGGGAAAGTTAACAATAATCCCGTAAATACAACAATACATTGACTGCTCTTGTCGACACAACTTACAATGGTGGTTAAATAATATAAAAAATGCCTTGACTAATCCATTTCCTTTCTCTGACCCTAGGTTTTCATGGACTGAACTAGAATCTATCCTCCTTTCTAGTAGAACATAATTGAAAAAATCCAATCTGTATCCCTAATAATGCCATAGATGTAAGATTTAAAGGCAAATATAATTTAATTAGGCATGACAAGCCCATCAAAAAAACAAGTGCATTTCGTAGGTGGAATTAATGGCCACGACATCCTCCCAGGCTTGGCTTGAGCCCTATGGCTTAAGGAACTCCACTCTTAGCTAGTGTGACCAGAGCCCTGGGAAGTTACGGCCCAGAGAGATGGAATAATCCGAGTTCTAGGTACAGTGGGGTGAAGACTGGCAGAAGGGACTCTGATGGTCCTGGGTTACTGATCCCAGTAATCAAGCTGAAGGGGAATAAAATATTTCTGCGACGCAAAGCAACCAAAATTACAAACCCAAGAGCTCTACAAACAAGACAAACATGAACTCTCAAGATTTATTATCATATAGGTCTAGTTTGGATAACCGCGCAAAGAGGTCTTGGTGAATGAATCCACGCTTCTTGCTACACCTGTGTCTGTACAAATCTGCGTCAGCAGCACCGTGAAGGATCACCAGTGCTTCGTTCCTCCTCCATCAGGACCGTGTGCTCACTGTGAGCCCGTCACAGCGGAGAATTGGGAGAACAGAACAAAACCAAAAACACCAACCCAGGGAAACAAGTCAAAAAAAAAGAGAAAGAAATACGGGATGGCCCTTCTAATCCTAGTGCCAAGTAATGAATCTTTGAGTCATTTGTTAGCAGTTGCTTCCTTCCTGAGTCAACCTTATCTCTGAGATTCAAAATACCAACATGCAATAGATGATAGGATTATCTTGGGAGAACACCACTGTTTGTCCAGCCGGAGATGACCAGCTATAACCTTATAAACCATGGTAAAACTGTGCCTTTTTATTTTAAATGGGGAAGGCTGGTTCTTACTAGGTCTGGATGCCTTGCAACATTTTGTAAGTAAAAAATTCCTTTTGCTTCATGCTTCTGCCTCTGCATTTTCCTTGCACAGAATGGAAAATAGCTGTGACAACATGAGCCCTCTGGGCTAATCATGTCAGTCCCCTTTTCTCAGAATGGGACCTGTTCATTTCCACCTCTGTCCCTTTGCTCCTGCTGGGTTAGAATAAATATTTAATGAGATGCATTGATTTTCTAAAAACTGAACCATAATGAACCTTCTTTTATGGATCTGTCAGTTGATTTAATTGATTAAAGATTTATCCAAGTAGAGAGAGAGAGAGAGAGAGAGAGAAGGCAGAGTAGAATGGGATCAGCCGGAGCCAAGGAATGAGTAGTTGCTCTGGGTAGAGATTGAGACAAATTCTGGAAGGAACACAAAAATTCCTTATGCTTTTTTCTAATAACTATGATTTTAAAAAAACAAATACAGACTTAAACCACACATAAGGACTGATTTCACATGCCAGGATTGGTAAGCAATTGGTCTGAGAAAATGATTCAAACGATAACTCAACCCTCTGAATGGAAATACTATTAAACAAAGCAGAATTTTATACATTTGTAGTGTATGGCGTGCAGTTCTCTCAAGAGTTATTACCTCCAAATAAATAACCTATTCCACATCTTTGGATGACAAAAAGAACTGTACTTTTTAGCACCTTGAGATCTTATCCAGAGGATTTCACTGAATGAGATTCTGAGAAATTCTCATACTTGTTGAGAAGTAAGGTAAGGAGCAGAAATATAGACAAGGAGGTGGCTAAGATAAGCATATTTAATTTGTATAAGAATGGCTCTAAAAATAAAAATGACAATTAACAGGAAGTTTGCCAGAGTACCTTTTGAACTAGAAATAAATTGATTTTTGAGAAATATTGAAAATGAGTCAAGTAACTGACATGACACATTAT
>CM053607.1:5597920-5615339 GCA_028646535.1 Procyon lotor
TGTTCTTGTTTTCTGTATCGTTTCCTCCTTTGTCTGGTTCACTCCCAACTTCTCCAGGCTCGGCTCAGGGGTCAAGTCATTTAGGCAAGTATTCCAATTTCCCCGTCTCCTGAAGCTGCTTTGGCTGCCCCCTCCCCACCCCAAATGCAGGCCCATCTCTAGCAGAACGTGAGGGTCTGTTCATCTTAGTCACCTCTGGGAGGCAAGGGATACAGGTGCGTAGGACCGGAGCTCATAGCACCCGGGACTGGCCTGGATCGAGGTAGGCATTCATTCCACAAACACTGCACTAAAGGACGCATAATCCAACCTCTACGACTGGAAAGTAGCCACGGACAAACACACCAGAACCTCACGCAGCCCCACCCAACCCCAACCGCCACAAACACCAGCCAGGCCTCCCCAGAGAGTATTTAAAACCGAAGCCTAAGCTATTCCCCAAGTGGAAGCAGTTGCTTGTTTTATTTTCACCATAAAAATCTTGCATGCGTGTGTTTCTCTGTAATACATTTCGTTGCCTGGGAAACCGAAAGGCTCTCTGGAGAGTGAGAGAACCAGTCTGGAGAGAACTGGCCCCACAGTGTTTCTGGACCATTCTCTCGCGGTGCAAGCATCCGCCCAGGATGCACATCTTACTTTCCTGAGCTGGTGGTACTCCCCACCCTGCACGGTTTCTGTGGTGAGCCGGCAGGAACAGGAAGGCGTGGAGACTCAAGTGTGTGCAAGAGGACAGACACAGCAAGATCATGTGGAGGGGTCCACCTGTGCTTTTCCCAGATGAAGTCATCTGGCCTGCCGAGAGTCATGCTTTGATGGGTTTCCTAGTTGGGGTGGTTTTCCGAATTGTCAGAGAAAGTCAGGAAGTAATTTGCTATCGGGGGAGAGATGGGAATGTTTGGGTTTCCAAGGCTTCTAGGCAGACAGCTGTGTGGGATCTGGAGTGGGCTTCCTACACTTTGGCACCATTGATATTTTGCCTGCATCCTGCTTTGTTAAGGGGGCTTTCGGGCGGTCCCACACACTGAGGGATGGTTAGCATCATCCCTGGCCTCTACTCACGAGATACCACTAGCAAACCCACTATACCAAGAAGACCTTTCTCCAGACATTGCTGAACATCCCCCGGGGTAGGGGGGCAAAACTGTCCCTCATTGAAAGCCGTGGTGTCAGAGTCATCTTGGGCATAACAAAGTCCCATAGACTAGATGGCTCAAACAATAGTCAATAGACATTTGTTTCTCGAAGACCGGGCAATGGGAAGTTCAAGATCAAGACATATCGGATTAAGTGTCTGGTGTTCCAGCCTTGTAGACAGCATTTTTCTCTGGGTGTGCTCACATAGCTGTTTCTCAGTGCCCATGCGTCCTCTTCTTACAAAACGGTACTAGTCCCATTATAATGGTCTCAACCTCATGATCTCCTCTAAACTTAATCACCTCCCAAAGGCTCCACCCCCAAATACTATCACATGGGGGGTTAGGACTTCACCATATGAATTTTTTGGGGGGACACAAACATTTACACCAGGTAACAGCTAGAAATAGGTGGAGGGTAAGTCACTTTCTGAAAGCCAGGGACAGTTGTCGTCAACAGCCTAAAGGAGGACTCTTTTTGCTAAAGTCTCCCCATGTCTATTCTGTATTTCTTGCTTTGCCTCAATAACCTCATAAGCCCCTGGAACCTCACAGCTCATGGGCTTTGGGAGGCTTTTGTGTGATTAGAGGAGCAGACGAAGGATGTGATTTGGTATAACTGACATAACATAAATTGCTTGTCAAATTTCCTCTCTCACTTGTCTGCAGAGTGCAATGGGGGGAACAGGCATGAAGGAAAAAATAAGTGTCTAAACATGCATTGGCATGGGTGGTGTACTAACTTTCAACCTGACAAATGAGAATGTAAGAGTTGTCAAAGGTGTTATGATAACTCCCTTGCTCATCAGCGGCAAGCAAACAGCACCCTTCCCAGGGAGAGCCTGGGGAGCACTTGAACTTACATCACTCACGAGCCGTATTTACCATCTACCAATGCATTGCAGATATATGTGTCTGTTCCTTATCTATGAGGCTTCCCCATGTTCTTCCAAGTCCAGAAATATGTGCCATCCTCCAAACACCCAATCCAGTCCCTTGTGTCTTGTACGGATTCAACAAATAACTGGTTTCAATACTACCTGTGCAAAAGTAACATAAAAATTGTTTTTTGCTTAAGGAGGAAATCGCTTGCCATTGGTATCTTCTAGGAGTCAGTTGTTCCAATTAAATACTAACTTTGAAAGGCACGAGCAAGGTATTGTCTTAGGGAAGATACATACTGTTTTCCTTGTGTGGTTACAAACAAATGTTTGCAGATAATAACGGAGATATTTCTAGGGCCAGACTCATCGTAGAGCCCAAAAAGTGTTCAACAAAAGAGTCTAACAGGTTGAATAAAGCAGCCCTTGAATGATCTCTTCTTAGCAATTTGCTATTGAAATGGTTTACACTATAAAATTCTGTATGTGTTATTTAGCCCAAGAAATTTTAACTCTGTGCTCTTTCCTTTTCCTTCCTTGTCAATTTCTGTTATATTTCCTTTCTCTCCAAAGCCAGGTTCTTTCTCCACTCGGGTCTGCTGGTTCCTAGAGCCCTTGACCACTAGCTCACAAACACTTCCAAGCAGGAGACACAGGTAGAGGTGTCCATCAACTCAGGCCCCAGTGGAAAACAGATCCAAGGAGACACTGCATTATGTTAATCTTTCCGACTGGCTAACTCCCTGGTTCTTACACCTCAGTGCTCTCCTTTACACTTGGTGCCCACTGCTACAGACTGGCCCAGATACTTAATATCAGAGGGAGACAAACCTAGAGTAGGAAATTGATTCCAAATAACCTGGCTGTGTTTAATTTTATTACAACTCTAACTAAAGACTAATTTACAATAAAGTATCCTTTAGAGTCAGAGCTCTGTTACATTATAACTTCCCCATATATTACCACGGAGAGACTGAATCTATGAACACACAATGGCTGGACCGTGTGAAAAACAGAACTTGATCCACAGCCTGCAGCAGCCTGCCCGGGAAACCAGCCCCTTATCTTCAGTAAACCCAGGAAGCTGGTCTGCCACAAGTCAGACTTCCAGGGAGCTATCCCCAGTGACAATCTAGGGGGCTGAACAATACATTTATAATAATTGGCCCCAATTGGCCAGTATTTGATTGATAACTGGCAGGTTCCTTCACTTAGCGATCAGTTTTAGATTAAGTAGAGAAAGCCAGATATGCCCCCTAACTAAGCACTTCTTGTTAGTGCTCCCTCTTCCTCATGCCAATAGGCAATCAGGACACATCTGGATCCTTCCCTTTTCTCTACTATGAAGCTTTCTATTCCGCTGCTGCTTGGACTCTCTGCCAAATACAAGTAGGTCATGGTGGCTGACTCCCTTGCTATAGGACACTCAGAACACATAGGCTTTGCTTTTTCCCATTTGCTTGGTCTCCATTTATTTCCACACCTCCCTCTCCCCGCTGTCACCACCAGCCTGAGAATGTGTACATTCCTTTTTTTTTTTTTTTAAAGATTTTATTTATTTATTTGACAGAGAGAGTGAGAGAGAGAGATCACAAGGAGGCAGAGAGGCAGGCAGAGAGAGAGGGGGAAGCAGGCTCCCTGCTGAGCAGAGAGCCCGATGTGGGGCTCGATCCCAGGACCCTGAGATCATGACCTGAGCTGAAGGCAGAGGCTTTAACCCATTGAGCCACCCAGGCGCCCCAGAATGTGTGCATTCTTAAACAGATTGTTTAGATTGGCTGGTGGCTCTCTTTCTCGTGGGTCTCACGGAGGCTCTTTATTAAGAGATGCTGCCATCTCTAGGGTGCAGCACAACATCTACCCATTGGCTAGGAGCACCAGTGGGCACCCATTAAGAGTAGGACGTGCAGAGAGACATACGAGCTCATTGAAATTTAAGAGAATTCTGGATGGGGTACAAGCAATCAGCCACACTGCAATTTGGCCTGGGCAACAAGCATATGAAATACGGAGACATGACTCCCTCGTTAACTCCACTAGTTAATTTCAATGTTAGTAGCGAGTTAAGATGGAGTGACGACAACCCACACTGGCAGGAGCTTTAACCACATCGTGAACTACTGATTCAATCCGTGCATTTGGACCTTCTTTTGGCAGGCCTAATTCCAGGAGAAAACAAGTGAGAGATAGAAAAACCTAGACATTTGACACCAATAAATGAGCTTGGAGGATATATGAAAATGTTCTAATAATTAGGAAGCCAGAATTGCTAAAGATTCTTTTTGGGAGAACTGAGACCTTTCCCCCTGCTTTTTAAGACATAGTTTTAAAGCTATAGACCCTGTTCTCTATGAATTCTCCATGAATTTAAAGCATGAATACCAACTGTTTGTTCATTCGACAGGTATTTATTGGTAATCTGAGATTTTGTTGCTCTGGGACTTATTCAACAGGCAAATAGGAATGACGTGTTGAGACCCAGGGTCCCGCCAAAAGTGAGAATAAACTTCAAAATAAATTTTACTTAAAAATACTCAACTTTCAGTTTATTGTTTCAGAACTTAAAGCTGTGAATTCAGTAAGCGATGTCACCCCATCCTGCTTACTTGCTGTGAACTCTAACGACACTCGAAGGCTGCGCCCTTAGTTGAACGGCTGTGAATAGGCATGGCTTGGAAAGTGCTGGTGTCAGGTCCTCAGCTGAGCGGCCCACTCCCTGAGAGCAGAGACCCTTGGCCACACTTCTCGCACCAATTTGGGAGGGAGTAACTGTGGGTAGGGAGCTGGGACCCTGGAGCCCAAATGCTGTTGAAGTGAAATGCAGATCAATCTGGATCATCTTAACCTTGCATCCTCGGGGCCTCTGTGAGCTCTCCACGCCACCTGACTGTCCAGAATGAAACAGAGCGATTCTCAAGACGCACGTCTCCTTTCAGGACATAGAGAACCGAAGCCCCCTCCCCCAACTCTCCCCACCCCCCACCTCCATACAGTTGGGACACGGAGGGGACAGGCACAGACTCCTGTCTTCATGACATCACCTTACTATCTCACCGTCCTTAGGAACAGCACTTACTGTTGAGGAGGATCTTGTCTAGACAGACAACCTGACTGCTCAACACAGAAACTCGCGGAAAGCCCCCTGGAGTCTTCGGCTGGAAGCATCACCAGGGCCCTTGTACTCTGCCACTCTTCCAGTTCCTGTTTCCACCACTCAGAAAGTCTTGGCATTGGGAGCCCCACCTTACATCAACTTCGGATTCCCCACAAAATCTGATGGCCCCTCACCCCACCCAGACGCCGGCAGAGCTCCCCGGGCCACGTCTCCCCCTCACCGTGGTGTGCAACAACCTCGGCTTTGTTTTAGCAACAGCCTGTGTCGATGACATCTGGGGGTCTGGCGTGACGCACCACGGACGACCATTTTCCTTCTCTCTCGAAATACAAGTAGGTAAGGGCATCTGAAGCGATGAGCATTTCGTGCTCGCCCTTCATTACATACGCCGTAAGAATTATGGCATAACTTAAGGTTGGTATATTTTAATTAAGGAGGCATTATTTTGGTCTGTGCCTACACTGCCTTTTCTCTGATTTTATCATTTAATTAATTAACTAATTAGACAGAGACAGAGAAAGAGAGAGAGAGACAGTGAGGGAAGGAACACAAGCAGTTTGGGAAGCTAGAGAGAGGAAGCCCGATGTGGGGCTCGATCCCAGGACCCTGGGATCATGACCTGAGCTAAAGGCAGATGCGTAACGACTGAGCCCCCCAGGTGCCCCTCTCTGTTGATTTTCATCTTCTTATTTAGAATAAACAAGACTTGGGGCGCCTGGGGGGCTCAGTCGTTAAGCGTCTGCCTTCGGCTCAGGTCATGATCCCAGGGTCCTGGGATCGAGCCCCGCATCGGGCTCCCTGCTCGTCAGGAAGCCTACTTCTCCCGCTACCATTCCCCTCTACTTGTGTTCCCTCTCTCGCTGTGTTTCTCTCGGTCAAATAAATAAAATCTTAAAAAAAAAAATGTGTTAGACTAAACAAGACTCAAATAGGGCAACCGCGAGTTTAGTTTCAGACTTAATCAGCCTCTCTTAGAGAGATGACTGCCTGTAGGCAGTTTACTCAGTTCCAAAGAGAAATGAGAATAAGAAGAGGAAGAGAGATGTGAGCTGCTGTAAGGGTCCCGTCGGGTCACCTGATCTCAGATGACTAATCAACTGGGTCTCCTTGGAGGCTTAAACTAAAGGTGCTTTTCTTTTGTCTTTTCTAACAATTTATTTCTAGGCTTTGGTGTTTTTGGAGTGGAGGCAAGCTTATCAGAGAAGTTCTGAGGAGGGGGAGCTTAAAAACGGTGCCATGAGTAAAACAGAGGAATTGCAACATCTGGAGAAGAGTGAGCTCTTTGGTATAAACCACAGCATATTTAATACCAAAGAAGGAATTCAGCCACACTGGATCATGCACTTCCTTGGGATCCTCATCTCAAAGGATTTGATTTCCCTAAAAATGTACTTTTTACCTGAGGTGTTCCATGATTCCTTGCAAACACTGTGAGACAGGTAATTTTTGGCACATCGTGTAGATGGTGCGGACTTCGTGGTGCATCAAAGACAGACACAGTTACCTGGAAGGACAGAACCCCTTGACAAGGGTCCACGTACGAGGTTGCAAAATGTATTTGGTCTTCTAGGTTGTGTTCCTGCATCTGGATGTGTTTCAAGTGAGCTTGTTTTGGTAATTAACGCCTGGAGCTCTTGGCAGTTTCTTCCTCTTAAAATTAAGGAATAACAGAACGGGCTCCCTCTTTTTATCAAAGTCTGCACATGTGTAGGAGAATATAATTATAGGTACTCGGGATTCTAGCTCCTTGTGTCTTTTGCAGAGAGCTCATTATTGTCAATACTTCCTCTCACTGTTCCATGATTTACCAAGGGGTTGCTTGGAAGAATAGCGATGATGATGCCCGGATATAAAATCTTGGTGGAAAAAGGAGTACATTTCTTATTGGGAGAAATTAAGCATCTGCGTAAACAAAGATTTGTGCTCCACTGAATCGAAAAATGTGCTGTGGAAGAAAGTCCTGATCCTAATAAGCGTGCAAAAGGATCACACTGCAAGTTCTTCATCTCTTTCTCATAAGAACAGAGGCGCGGAACAACCTTTCCTTGGGAGCCTGCACGAAACCATCAGCAATCTATGAAGGAGCCTAAGCAAGTAGGAAAGTGCTACTAGAACTAGAACGAGTTAGTTCCGAGGCAGAGGAGGAAGTGCCGCCATGTTCCTGGTGTTGGTCTAAATGCTCCGTATGTCTCCCCTTATTTCTCAGGACAGCTCCATGGGGCCAACACAGTCTCCATCTCCACGAGGAAACCAAGGCACAGGCACACAATCTGCCCAAGGGATTCACCACCACCCGTCCCTGAGCCCGAAATAAAAGATAAGCCAAGGAGAAAAGACACTAAAAGAAGTATCAGTGGGGCTCTCGGGTGGTTGAGTGTCTGACTCTTGATATGAGCGCAGGGTTATGAGATCGAGCCCTGCGACAGGCTCCTCGTTGAGTGGAGCCTGCTTGAGATTCTCTCACTCCCTTCCCCTCTCCCTGCTCATGCTTTCTCTCACTTTCATGAGAATTTAATAAATTTAATTTAACAATTTAATAAATTTAACAATTAAATTAAATTAATTAAATTAATTTAATAAATTTAACAATTTAATAAAAATTTTTTATTATGTTAGGTTAGTCACCATATGGTACATCATTAGTTTTTGATATTTAAAGTAATAATAATTAAAAATAAATAAAATAAAAGGCATATCAGAGTAACAAGGGAGCAGGTAAGAGACGCACTTCCTCTTGCCAGCCTCGATTCCCTGAAAACCCCACCTTGCGATTCGGACCCGCCTGCATCACCCCTGAGCCCCCAGCCCTGCAGTCTCCACCTCCCGCCCCACACATCACCTGTTTTGAGGACAGCTTGTCCTTTAAAAAATCACTCGCCCTTTACCAGCGCTGCTGTACGCGAAGCTTTTGAGGTTTTTCTGTGTTAAAGTTGAAGGCTTGCTAGACAGGACAGTCAACATAACCCAGCCCTTTCTAGGTGACTCAGGGTCTCTGCCGGGGGCATCATTGGTTTTTCTGTTTCACAATCCTATTCTTATGAAGAGCGGTGCGTGCCTTCCACGAAGTGGTCCCAGACACCCCTATGTTGATATGTACATGAAGAGTAGTTACACTTTCATCCTCTAACATGGCCTGTTTATTTCTGGCTTCTCACCTCTAGTGTCCTCTCCAGGGTCTGATGGCAGACCGAGAGCCTCCACGTGCTTCCTCAGAACAAGGCACGGGCTCTGAGGCTGCTCAGTGCTCGGCTGAAACTCACCAGGGTGAACAGTCCTATTTTCTCCCTGTCTCGTGAATGCTTGCCTGAGGTCTGGCAAGACCTAACTCATTTCTTCGACACCACAGGCTTGACTGAGGCATGGGAAGAGTAAAAAGGTCTGAGAAAATGGGGTGAAGGACATTGGAACTGCAGCCATAAGGAAGGCTAAGCAAGAACTCCCAAGATCTTGAAGGGACCCAACGGAATGACATAAAGATTAAATCGGAGACAGGTGAAACACAGCAGATGTAGAAAGAAGCCTTTTCTGAGCTCCTTATCTGAAGAAAGGCAGAGCTTTCTGAGAAGGAAGATGCCATAAATCGTCTCTCTGGGAAGCTTCTCCCCCAAGAAGAAGCCTGGTGATTAGCACTGGGAAGTCACCGTTCCCTCTATTTGTGTCCCCTAGAAGTGCCAACCTCCTTATTAAGCTGGTATATAACCCGTTCCTCCCAGCTGTTCAGTGAAATACTCAGATTACTGACTGGCCCACATGCTCGTGAATAAACCTTGGTCTTTTCTCCTGTTAACTGGTCTAGTGCCAGTGAACTCACCACTGCCCCTGCCCCCCATCACTGCATCACCGGGACCTAAGTGGGTAGACAAAAGTTTTCCTCTCAACCACCTGAAGCCAGGTGCTGGGCACGCATGGTTCCATGGTACCGGGTTGTTCTCGAGGTAAGCTGTGCCTCGTGTGAGACCGGTGTGGATAGGGAGGTGTGACGGGACCCCCAGGGGGCAATGCCACAAGCCACGTGACCAGATGAGGAGGTCAAGCTGCAATACTGCTGGATTTGAGGTCTCCTGGCCTCAGACAGAAGCGGGCTCTGTGGTCACAGCCCACTTGTGAGTTTCAGGCTGGGTCTCTGGACAGTGGAGGACACACATGGGTGTCTTCCTCTACGGGGCCTTTGCCAGGTACATGTTTGAATTAAAATTCGATGCATGAACACTGGCGTTCATTTCTGAGAACAAGTCCTTCACAACTCAGGACGATCCGTGAATCTTTTTCCAGAAACCTCAACAAACACCTATCCCTGAATCACAGCATCCAGCACAATGCCTTCAATGTGGCCATTGCTGAGTTCGTGTTCACTGAGTGAACTGACTTACTCTTCCCAGAGAGGTACTGACCAAGGAGATGGAGAATAAATGAACTGAAATAAATCCAGGAAGAAGTGGTAGCTGTGGCCCTATGTTTAGAGTACAGTGCAACCCGGTGTGGTTCCCATAACTTATTTCAGGATGACATCATCTCGCCTCCAAACTCTTTGTGTAATTTAAATTCCTGGCTTCACTGCACAATCTTCATGGCACTTGACTTGCATCTGTTGAAGGTGCTAATACTCTCTGTAAACAATAATTCTGAGCTCAGTAAGAAGAGGCCCAGGGAGAGTGACAAGGGGAGCACGTGTTCATAAGCAGAAATGGCTGGCCTAGTGAGAATGGGCACAATACAACACATAGGATGCTCAACCTTGACCGTGCACCAGGACTGCCTGCAGAGCTCTGAAAACAGAGAGATGCTCACTCAGGCTGCACCCCAGGGACTCAGACTCAGGCTTTGGGGTCAGGTCAGGACATGGATTGCCCTGAAGATTTCTGAAGGTAATTTCCTGCTGAGCATTTTCCACTTCATCTCTATGTGTGGAATCCCTGCCTCGTGTTATATTGCTGTGACCTATGCCTATTTATATAATTACGTGCGTCCTTTAGTCTGCATTCTAGAAAACGGCATACCTTCGCCAGCATCCCTCTTCCGGCCCACGCCCCTAAGTGCAGGATAGCTCTCCCAAGGCTGACCTGTGGGGTTATCAGAACCAGAAAAGAGAAAAAAAAAAAGAAAAAAAAGAAAAAAGAACCAGAAAGACTCTTCAGTCCTCAAGCAGCCAGGAAATGAGAGGAAGCAGGAAGCTGGCAGGGGGGACGGTGAATGTTTACCGGGGTGGGTGGCGTGGACCATCACACCTGGGGCCTGGTCATGAGTGAAAAGGCATGAAAAATCTCTTCGGGGACTAGGAAGGCAGAACCACCACGATTTCCCATGGCACACGAGTCACACACATCTCTAAAAATGTCTTGGGCCAAAAAAATCACTTCGCTTATAAAAACTCAGGTGGCATACAAAGATCCAGGTGTACCTAAGGTTAGGAACACCATTCACCCATAGCCAACCAAAATTCCAATGAATGAACAAACAAAGTTTTCAAACCATAGGAAACAGTATCCCCGAAACTTTCTGCATCCAATTTCTGTTTCTACACCTATGTCTGTATCTTTATCCACATCAAGGCCCAGAAGTGAAATTGTAATTTTGTGGAGCCGTCCCTAAAACTGAAAAAGAAGGAAGCAAAATATTTCTTCCTGCCAAACAAGGCGAGTTGGACTACAAGGTGTCTCGAATGGTCCTCTATCAGTTAGATTGGTATCTCTTGCAAGCGTTCACCTCACTGCAGGCCACCATCACCTCTAAATGTTTGACAAAGTTTCCTGCCAGGACCTGTGCACAGCTGAAAAATGGAAGATAAGCATGCACGTGTGGTGTCGAGGGGAGGGAGCCACGCCTGCCGCATTTATAAATCTACTAGCGGCGTTTCCCGTAGAATATATTCCTGGACATCGTTTCTGCCACGTGGAAGACAGAGCAGGACAGGATGACTGGGTCCATGGTTCCGTTCACAGGGATCTGTCAGTTCCCAGAAGCTGCATAATAGGGCATGACTCCATGCGCACACGTGACTTGAAAGATCAAGATTTCAGTAGTAAAATATGACCGTGCAGAATAATGAGCCTCAGGAAAGAAAAGTAAGACAAATAATACCCGAGAAGAGCGTCTAGACCAGCGGATGGAAACCCACTGTTGGTGCTCATCAGTCTGAATGGGCTGAGCCTCGCCTCACCCCTGCTCCCCACCCGAATATTTTTCCCTTGGGGCAGATGAACTCCTGTAGAGTAGGGACGAGTGATTTACTCTCCCTCAACGAGGAAGACAAACTCAGGAGTGCTTCTCAGGATCACCTACAGATAATGCTAAAATTACTCGAACATGTGTGGGCTTATATTTTTCAGTTGCACTCATGCAAACTGAAAGAACATTATCTCTGTCTGCTCTATTCAAAGGGGGAAAAAAAGAAGAATGAAATTAGGTAAGAAACCTATCTTTGGTTAATGAGCCAAGAAATGCTTGTCTACCTGTGGCTAGGCATTTTATTTTCAGATGAGGCTTCCCATAGCTGTGTCTGTATTTAGAGAATTAAAAGAAGTAGACTGTGACTTTAAATATCTTTTTTTTTTAATCACTGACGATGAACCAATTAGTGTATCAGTCCTGAGCTTCAAACGTATATTTCCAACTCTCTACAAGGCATCTTCCCTTTCACGTCCAACAGACATTTCAGACTTGCAGTCCAAAACCCAACTCTGGATTCTACCAGCCGATCTCCTCTGTCCTCTTCCAGTTTATTATTATGATTCCTAGTTTGTACTCCATCCATTAACACGTCCTATTGGCTCCACCTTTGAAATGCTTTCCCCAGCCCTCTGCTACAGCTCTGGTGCAGCCAGCATGGTCTCCTTTCCAGGCGTTGGAAGTCAAGCCCCCACTGGCCTTCCCAAGATCTATAGTCTCCAACGAGCAGCCGGAGAGAACCTACATCATGTAAATCCCACCATGCTCTCCTTACCACAACCTTCAGCTTCTTTCTCCAGGCTTAAAGGGATCTCTCTCTCACCATCATCCTCTCCGACCTTCCCTGTCTCATTTGCTGGTTGCGACAACGCTGACCTTACCATTGTCTCTGCTGCAGGCCAAGCTGCCTCCCATAGCAGGCTTTTTACTGTGGCTGTTCCTTTTGCCCAGGAAGCTCTTTTTCCAGATGGTTTAATGTCGGGCTTTTGTCCATCACTCAGGAGTTGCTTAGATGTGACCTCCTTGGAGACGCACTCCTGACCACCTCCTGCCCTCACACTCCAATCCCTTAGACTCGTTTATTCGCATCCAAAGCACTTAGTAAATATTGTAAGCTACTTTTTGAAGCTGTTTCCACCCCTAGAACCACAAGCCCCACAGAACAGATCCTCGGAGGGTCTGTTGTGATCGACACATTGTAGGCCTTCAACAACTATTGGTCAAATGAACGAGTAAGTAGTTAAATTAATTCTACAGTTGGTAGTCAACACACAAGGAGCAAATCATGCTAACCTCTTGAAATATCCAGCTATTTCTTATTTCGACATCTTGGCGGCTGTATTAAACAATCGCGTTAGATTTTTATGGTACGAGAACTGAATCGTGAAGCTTCCAGTCTGAAAGCTGGACTTCTTTATATTAACTAGTCCCGGAAGTTTTAAATACGCTACTCATTGTCCCAATAATGATACTTTACATGTAGATAAGAAAATACGGTCTAGCATAAAATTCGCACTGTAGTCTTAATTAGCTTCAAATGCAATCCTTAAATCTTGCCTGGTGTTTCTCACCACGCAGTTGGCTGCTTTTCTCAAGGCGGCAAGCTCCCTCTGGGGAACTGTGGCTCAAAACTGGTCCATGGAGAAATGGCTTGTGGAAACACAGCTAACCTGCCAAGAAGCACATCCTTCTATCATCGAACCCCGGTCACGTGGGAACATGTGAAGGCCAGAGCTAGAGCTCTGTCAGGGTCGGGCCACCTTGGGTCAGTGGTCTCCAAACTGGGCCCTGCACACCCTGTCGTTTCATGAAGGCTTTCCAAGGGGATGCAGGATTTGCAGTTTTCAGGGAACCCACTGGCAGCCCCTCGGCTTCCCTAGGCACTGATGGCACAAGACCGATCTGCTTGAAGGCACGCCCACGTGCACATTTATAGCCTCGTCTCTCTCCATGAACAAAACCAAGCCAAATCCCTCTAGAGTGGCCACCATTTTCAGAGTCCTGATCAAGGCTGCTTGCAGAGTGTGAGTGTGTGGGTTGAGAAGGAAGCAACTCTAATTATGGGCAATTCATCTTTTTTCCCAACAAGGTGGCCCCCAATTCTTTACTTCCTTCAACATTGAAGGAGAACCTAATCAAGTCGTCATCTGAGAGATGATTAAGAGAACTTCTGATGATAAGTCCCAAGGAGATTTCTGAAATTAAAATGTGTAAGAAGATTGAAGAACTGAGTGATATTGCTATAAGGAAAGATCCTCTATTCCCTCCACCTTATCTAGGTGAGTGATGTTTCTCACTATTTAAATCTATTTAAAAAATTGAGAAATGACTGATACCGAATCTTGTTCATTCAAGCAGTAAGTAATCTTCATTTTTGACTGTAAGAATTGATTGGGATAAGAGGGTTCATCCATCTAGGGAATAAATTTCCAATACGATTTTACTTTTTAAATTAAAATTTTTAACCAAGAGTTATTATACGTGTTATTTTGAACAATTGTATTCTGCTAATAACTATAGTAACAACTTAATCCATAAGACAATTTTAACCTAAAATCTAATACCATAAAGACATTTTAAAAAATACATTTAATTTATATATATATCTTATTTGCACAAAGAATGATCAATGAGAGACTTTTAAGCATAAAATACATCAGGGTAAAATTCTTGAGGAAATGTGGAACGGTCACATGTCTAAAGAGCAAAGGAATGATGTACGGTTTCTAACATTAGTGAAGAACCTGCTCATGTATTATTAAAAGGGACAATGGTGGATATTAAGCCACTACGGTATTCAGATTCCTTAGCTTGACTTCAAAGAGGGATGTGTCAATTTTATTTTTAAAATGTCACACAGAATTTTGGCAACAATTTAAATTGAAGAGTGTGAGGGAGGTAAATAGTCATTCCAAAGCCTTTTTAGAAAGTTCACAAGCAAAAAATAAATAAAAGACCCCTGATTCTCAATAATTCTGTTTCTATGTTTCTATGAATAATTCTAATTCAATGTTTCTAACTCCTTGATTCTATCAATAAACTGATGTCCTCCAGGCCCCGGAAATGCCAGCGGCATTAGGAATCAGAATAAAATGACTCCAGAACTTCAGGGAGCTGCAATTAAGAAATGCAATCTTTCATATTTCAAGAAAGGTAAATAAATAAATGAATGCCAATGGATGGCTTTTGTAAAAAAAAAAAAAAATTCTTAAATTTTCCTTAAGCAATTCGACAACAAAATAAACATCCTTTCCAAACCTAATGGAATCAAGGACTGTCAGCCTGTCCCTAAAAGTCTCATAACGGTTTCTTTGGGGCTGTGACAGTCATACTTGAGAGGGCGAAGACGAATTGTTGATTTTTATAATTTGTTAAATTTCTGAATTTAAGAATTAAATAAAACCCCATATACTCTTTGCGAAAAAAAGAAAGAGTGAGAGTTTCTGGGAATGTAGTCCTTCCCCAGGCTTTTCTAGGAAGCCTAAGAGGAAGTCAGGGCCCCTTTTGCTCCCCTTCCATCCCCAAGTCAGGAGTACCAGCTTGCTTCAGCCCAGTTATGGAGTTAGTCTGATGCACGTATTTGAACCCTCTCTTTTCTGTGTTTCAAATAAAGAATCTCACAGGTCTCTGATTTAAAAAAAGACTGAGCAAAGACTAGCTAACAAATAAACAAATAAAATCTGTGAAAGGCCCTGAGCCTGGAGATTTCCAAACAACATGGAGGCTGGCTCCCACCAACCGTGGGCAGAGAACCCGGAAGATGAGAAGCCACAGCCGTGACAGAAAGCACGGCCGTCACCAGAGGATGTCTCTCCACGATGGGTGGGTCCATTCCACGCACCTTCCCCTCCCTGCCCACTTCTTCTGACCCCCCTCATGTTAAGTCGGAGACTCCAGGGACGTTACTCCACTCCCCCAGGGGACAGGACGGCCGTCGCTGGCCTGCAGCTCACCGAATCCCTACCCCAGGCCTGG
Organism: Procyon lotor; assembly: GCA_028646535.1. Classification (NCBI taxonomy): domain Eukaryota; kingdom Metazoa; phylum Chordata; class Mammalia; order Carnivora; family Procyonidae; genus Procyon; species Procyon lotor. Next base: position 5,613,190 of record CM053607.1, read on the forward strand.
GTCCACCTGGCTTTGGCCGTCCCAGGAGTTAAAAGTCTCTTACCAAAGCAACACGGAAATGCAATATTTGCTTCAAAATTTTATCCAAATACTGAGAGAAAAATAATGAGCTCATCAAATTTATAGTGAAGTCCGGCTACATTTCGAGCCCCTTGGTCTGTTAGTCTCATAGCCTGGGGATCAGGGGGTTGCTGTCTGTGTGTTACATCCAGTTTACTCGGGGCTTCAGGGAGCAGGCGGGCACAGGCTGGCCAGTGGGTTACTGCTTCTTCTTACTCCTGTCATTAATATTGTGTCTTGTCGGTGGTTTCCTCTTTTCCCCAGCACTGCTCGTCAGGTATGGCTCCCATTCCAACATCCCCAAAACCTTCCCTCTGTCTCTGCCTCGAGCCCAGCAGGCTCGGCTGGGCTTGCCTTTGGATCCAGTGGGAAACTGGAAAGCAAGGTTGTTGACGTGCTGCCTTAAGCCAAGGTGGGAAGATGGCAAAGCCTGACTCAGTCTGTCCCTTCCCACGTGCGCCCAATGACTGTGGATGTATCATGTGGACATATGTGAGCTCAGTGACCCAGGTAATGTGCACTTTGTTGCACATCAAACTCAATTACTGAGTGCTTGGTATTCGTTGTTTGTTGCTCATAGAGCCTTCCTGTCCAGTTGGGTAGCACGGCCACATGCTTACCATTTAAAGCACTAGATCCAGGGGAGGTGGTCTACTTTGCAGTTCAAATGTTTTCGGCTAGCTCTTGCCCTCTGTCTCATGAAAGTAGGTACATTTTCCCCTATGAAGATGCTTTAGAAACAACACCATTTTCCCTCATCAACAAATATCCTTGCCAATCGTCTTCCCCTACTCGATCTCTTTTTATTCACCAGCCTGGACCAACAGTGAGCGTTGGTGCCGGTAGAATACAATTCTAATACCACTCTCCTTGGGTAAGTGAGGTGTCACCGAGGGCGAGGACACTCACACTGGGATGCTGAGTATCAGGTCAACTGAGGAAGGTTCAGTGTGGCCAATAGAATTACTCCTTGGGTCTCCCCACTGCCTGACACTACTGGGTAGATTAGCATCCCGCCCAAAGAGCAAAGGTTAAAAGTTTGGTCCTCAAGAGAACCCATACTTCTCCGCATAGCGGATGCAGCCTCCACACCCAACCCCAGAGAACCCTGCACGCAACACACACGGCTTGTTGGGGTTGGGGAAGGGGCCAGATGGAGGGGCATCTGAGAAATCCTATCACAACAGACTCCAAAGCAACTGAAAACGCACACTGCCTAGCATCCCCTCTGTGTATCACGGAGAAATGCATTTTAAAATCATTCAGGCATAAAGTATAAGGCAGCAGCCAAGAACGGTATATTTGGAAAGAGATAAGTAGCTTTAGTTCAAGAAAAATCGCTCTCAAAAAGGTAATCCTAATACCCTCGCATTTTTGAAGGATGGTTGTGAGGCAGGGTTACATCTCAAAATATGAATTTGTGTGTTTCCTGTTTATTTTTCTTTGCCTTTGCTTGCTAGCATTTTTTTTTTTCTTTCTCAACCTACAGACCTAGGCAGACACAATCTCAGAGCCCACAGACCTAAGCAGGAGCGGGAACATCTGGATGCTGCTTGAAGGACCAGGGTTTCAGGTTTGCTAAGACTGAAGCTGAAGGCAGGGGTGCTAGGGAGTAGCTCTGTGTCTTCAGTCCTCCCAGCTAACTGTGCCCAGGCACGCAGGGGCCTGGAGGGCCGGGGACAGGGAGCTCAGATGCCCTGAGTGAGTGACAGTGACACCAAGGGAAAACCCTGCCCCTTCACAATAATTTCTTTTTTTTTTTAAAGAGAAAGTGCATGCAATGGTGGGAGGGGGGCGGGCAGAGGGAGGGGGGAGAGAGTGAGAATCTCAAGCAGCCTCCATACCCATTACGAAGCCCAACATGGTGCTTGATCTCACAGCCCTGAGATCATGACCTGAGCCGAAGCCAAAAGTCGGAGGCTTAGCCCACTGGGCCACCCAGGCGCCCCCGCCCCCACCAGAAGGTTTGAGGCACTCCCTATGGTCCTCTAAGTACTCTCCTCTGTTGTCAGTGCTACCCTTGCATTCTACACTCATCCTCTTGATTACATCCGTCTCTAAACATAAGCTTTATTAAGTGAAAAGGTAAA
>CM053607.1:5615839-5633673 GCA_028646535.1 Procyon lotor
CTAGGTTTGGGGTTGATGATGACTTGAAAGCCCAACCTTTTGAGCCCCAAAGAGAGTGACACGGTGAGGCTGTCTCGTGCTGGGGTGTAAAGGTGGGAGTCTTGTCTTGGGCAGAACTTCCCGATCGTGTCCTTGGCCTGGAACACACAGAGGACAGAATGCCTGCAGTGTGTGGGGGGTAAGAGCTCTGTTGGACAACAACTATGCCCCCCTGGAGGCCACAGATCAGGAGGATGGGCAGACTCAGGTGCCCCCCAGACCTTCCTGAGGGTGGGGGGCATCCCAGTTTCAGCACATTTGTCACTCATTCCTGGTGCACAAGGGAATTCTGGTCCAAAGGGGCAAGGCGAAGCCTTGCTCACCACAGTATTCCCAGGGGTCTCAGCACACAGTGGCCTTCCGTAACCATATGCTGGCGAGGGAAGCCTGTGGGTCATCTCTCACACTTACACTGCATTCTGACATTTTAAGAATAGCAAGGTCATTCCTGAAATGGACCAGACGCTCATGCAGATGCTAGGTGGTATCAGTCTGTGGAATTAATTAACATTCAGTTAAAAAGTTGAACCCCACTACTTTCCAGTTCATGGCTACAACTTTCCCTTCTGATGAGCAAATTAAACTGTTCAAGTCTCCATGTGAGGACCATGGGGATTTTTTTTTGGTCTTTTCATCTATCTTATACATCAAATACCCTCTCATGTTGCTGTTAGAATATGAGTGACTCCTAAGTAAAAGCAACACATTGCACATTATTATGTCTGAGCCATCCTGGCTGGTAATGTGTCAAGTTCATTTGCCCATATTCAAGAATAAGGATGACAAAATTCGGTGCTCAAAGGATATTATGTACTTTGGAAGGCAAGCCATTTGTCTTTTATCATTCTTCTCCAAAGCCTTTTATTTTCTGTGACATTATTCAAAGACACTAGAATGCTCAAAACTCAATGGGGAAATCTCATTGTAAATTCGGGAAAAAAAAATAGTCTTTTCTGATAGACAATAAATGAACTTTCATGAACTTTCTTGGTTGTAAGTGACGAAATCTTGGAATTTCAACCAAGTTTCTTGCCACAGCCCTGGGTATTTTGGTGAGGAGCCATTGGGAATGATTCTTTGCTTTCCCCTCTCCTCTTACCAAGCATCCCTTTGATTCTAGTCTGACAGGATGAACAGATGAGCCTCTTCTTCTCAAGGAGCAAACTCAGCTGGATCAGCTTACGCCCCTTCACAGACTGGATGCTAGGGAGCGCTGAACCACCATCCTCCATCCTCCATCTGCCTCCTGGGTTCCCAGCCTCCTCTGCCTGGGGCTTGCTGTGTTCTTCCTGGGAAGGCTGCCCCATTGTTACAGTGTCTGTCTTCCTTTTTTATTGCCTTACATGCTCTCAAGGACTGAACCACTGGCGCATTCAATATATGGCGCCTTTTCTTTAGCAGAACCCCAGTTATGGCTGTCCTTGCCTGCTCTGTAATTCTTCAACATCCGGTGCAATAAATACAACCACACATAAGCCCGAGTAGCTAAAAGAGTATTCATCTTTAAGCTCTTAAACTATTTTCTAGTCCGCCATTTTTCTTTCCACACGATTAAAACTCCTTTTTTTTTTTTTAGAAGGGGTAAGTGGGAGAAGATGGTAGTCTACATATAGAAAAAAATACAATTTAAAAACCTTATCCTGCTAAAATCCCCTTTCCTTCTTTTAGATTCTCAAGATCTGGGATCTGGGGTACTTGAGGAGATTCATTTCATTTCTCATGCATTCTCTTCTTGAAAGCATTCTCTTCCGAAACTATTTGGCTAAGCATAAAATGAATACCTAACTAGTCAGAGTAAAGTTAGTTGGATTTTATTGCCTCTTTTCTTTGAGGTCTTTAAGCAGAGGTCGTGAAATTTGGATCAACTGGAAATTTCAGTCAGTTTTGCCTTTTCCTCGCATGGAGTAGTTCCAACGGGCGAATCATTAAGTCTTGTTTAATAAAATAATTATCGGCTCTTCGATTATTTACAACTCCCCTTCCAAGCAGTTCTTATCTGCCAGACCCAGCCGCCAAAATTCCCCAACAGGTGTCCAAAGTTAATTAACAAGGAACCCATGGCTCAGCCGGAAAGGAAGGCAGCGTTCACGAGATTAGGCTCTCGGGTTTGGGGGCTCTAACAGGAACCTAATCTGAAGATACCAAGTTTTGGCCAAAGCACACAGCTTTCCTGCTGCCTAGATTTTGGCTTGTGAAATCAAGTTATTAAAAAGAGCCAGTAAAGAGTGCTCTGATAAATCACTTCGTCCGGGAAACCAGGCTTCTTTTTAAAATACTAATTGAAATTGCATGTGTTTTAATTAAAACAACATCTGCCAGGGTCTGAAGAAACACATTTTGAAAAGTAGAGGAGGTATGTCTCTAAAATGCCTCAAACCTACTTAATAAAGTAGGTTTGTGAGCCTTACACAAGAATGAAAGTACACATCCTTACACATCTTTATCTGTAAAAATAACACATGGCCTCCCAGTTGTATTGATGTCTCCAGAGCTTTTGGTGTTTTCTGGGGCAAAAGTGGGATTCCCTAGGGCCAAGATCATGGGTAAAGAAGATTCCCTCGGCACTGTGTGATGACTGACCTGTGAGAGGGCTGTCCTCCAAAATGGGAGGTCCATATCCCAGAATGTTCTGCCCTATGCAAGACCTCTACATAAGATGAGAAACTAAAACACACACACCGACTTAAATTTTCTGCTTTTTCTTAAGATGGAGAAGGGAGGGGAGGGGCGGAGGGAAAGGGAGAAAGAGAATCTTAGGCTCCAGGCTCAGCGCAGAGCCCAACTTGGGGCTCGATCCGGCGATCCTGAGGTCATGACCTGTGCCAAAATCAAGAGTTGGATGCTTGACCCACTGAGCCACCCAGGTGGGCCCTGCAACTTGGACTGATAGGTGGGCCACACAGTTTTAGAACCTTCTGTTCTCCAGTTTTGCTAGGAGACACTGTGGGTGCAAAGTGATGTTTTCAGCACACAGGGGATGATGATCAAGTTGTCTTTCAATCCTGCGCCAAAGAATTGAGACAAACTTTGAGGAAAGATTCCCCTGAGTAATATCTGCCATGCCTCTTCTTGGAGATGGAGACCCTGCTTTAGGTATCTCTTTACTTCCCTGAGAACCTGCTCTCATGATCACGGAATTGAGGAAAAATGTATCCCAAAGTTTGGATGAAGATCAGTACGGCCAGGTCGACAGTTTCATGGATAGACATCAGAAACTCAGCTGTGAGATCACGAAATAAAAGAAAATGTTTACAAAGTTATGCAACATTCAGGACAGTGTAGATATAATGAAGATGTTCCCCCCTTTCCTTCTAGTTCTCCAAAAGAAAATACCCTGCTCCCTAGGTAACAATCTGGCATGGAGGAGGTCATCCCATTGACAGAACTGACTATTCTTTTCTTTATTCAGTCTTTCCTTTCACTTAAAAGGAAGTTTTTATGTTGTCCTTTAAATATAACCAGCAACCACTGTCTATAAACAGTCTTTACGTGGTCAGATAAAATCTTTCACCTGATTATTTAAAACATTGTGGCAAGGAAAAAAAAAAAAGCTAGGAAAGCAATGTCTCCAGTCCTTGGCTCCTATTTCCCCAAATGAATGAAAAGGATAATCTGAAAACCCTAAAAGGGGAGAGAACAGCAATGGGTTTACTGCTTAAATACTAATTAACTCCCAGGCAAGAAACTACCCTTAACTGTTCATGATTTCATTAGTGTGGGAAAGTACCACGAGGTATACCCAGATATTTGGGGCTCCTTTCTTCTCTACCTCTCCTGGTAGTTACCCGTGTTTGGAGCCAGCAGACCCCCTTATGGAGATGGCCCCCTCTTGATCCCAGAGAGTCAAGTTTTGTCTGGCACGCCCTCAGAACTTGGAACTGATCGAGAGTGTGTTGCTTAGGCAGAAGCTCAGCTAGCTGATGGGGTGAGTAGAAGTTTAGCTGAATGAGAAGGATGGATCTTATAACACGAATGTGTGGGGCCATGAGTCAAAGAAACGTTCTTATAGATCATTTCAGATGTGGCGACCAAACCGTCCAAATGATAATCAAGGGAAAGGGTCATGCAAAGTAGAGAGGATGAGGTAGGCTAGCGAAGGGCCGGGTTCATGAGGCAGTGGAAGGTCCTTCTCTTTGGCCCAAGGAGGGATGTGGGGGAGCAGGAAGAATGCTTCCAGATCGCCTGCCAGAAAGTGTGGCAGGCAGCCACAGCCCGGGAAGAGAAGGGAGGGTGTTCCATTAGCTCTGCCAATGCGACCCATAGGGGGTGCAGTCATTCTGCCAACAAGAACTTCTGGCAGTGATCAAGGCACACACAGAAAACATTACTGTTTCCTACTCAATCTTCCCAGGAGGCAGCAGCATGAGTTGAGCTTGACAAGAGTCCTGGATTTCAGGGAGCATCTAAGGTGTCTTTCTGTTCCCTGGAAGCTGTGGAAAGAAGCTGAAACAGACATTTCCCCTACCTCCTTCTTCTCTCTATCTGGGATTCCCCAAACCTCCTCAGATCATTCTTCAGAATAAATACCAGTGTTTTTCACCCACCAGTGAATTAGGTCAGCAAATATGTGCCGAGTCCCTGCTATGGGCACAGCAAAGTGCTTGCAAAGGCCCTGGAGGGCATAAAAACAAATATGGTACCCAATCCCTGCTTATTATTTCATTAGGGGAAGATGCTGGGCATATACACGAAAACCTGAAAGACACTGCAAACATGAAATTACACGTTGGAAATCTAAGATAAATTAAAAGGTGCTACCCACCTCTGCTCTGAGTTCAAGGAGTAGCCTACATTGGGAAGACCACTCCGAGCTGAGCTTTGAAGGGAAGACCACCCCCAAGCTGAGGAGGGAGGTCCGTAAGGGCATAAGTGGGAACGACGGTACAAAATCTGGCATGGCTGAAGAATTGATGAAAAAGCAGTTAGAAATAAGAGGCAGTTTGGGGTCGCGTGGGCGGGCCCTCGAATGTGGCACCAATGCATTCATAGACTAGAAGATCTTGCCTGTTGGGAACCCCGGCAGGTCCCGTGTTATCCATAGCAATGGTTTTGATGTAGTTTTGATTTTCTGGGCTGTCTGCAAACACAGCAAAACAAAACTGCACATTTGATGAAATTAGTCTCCTGAGGATTATTTTTCATGGATGGGTAGCAATGGGTTAATGACCAATGCTTGCCAGGTGATCACTTTCTCTCTCGACTAGTGTTTATATACACTTGAAATTTTTTTATTTTTTGAAGTTTTGTTTGTTAGCGGAGGAGGTACGATTTGGCTAAAATAAGAATCTGCCATCTTTATCAGGACCGGCAATGTGCTGAAATGCAGGGCATTTTATCATACTCATTAAAGGGATATAATATTGTTTGCTCTTTTCGATGAAGCTAATTATTACCAGTCTTTATAAAACCCTCACTGAGTGATGAAATAACCCTTTACTCAGAAGGATAATTAACATTTTTTGGAAGGCGGCAAAGAAATGGACGCTTGCGCGCTAATTTGGATGGTCGAGCCACATCACTGAGAAGATCAAGAACGTCTAGCCATAGACAGAGAGAGAGAAGTAGACGATACTCACTGTCCAATGGGAAAGACACACACAGAGCCATGGAAACCCATATGAGAAGAGGACATTCCTTTTAGATGATCTTCATTAGAGCTGAGGGGGAGGATCGTCGTTGTTTAACAGTTTATTGGGAGATTTCCTAATAATGGAATCCCAGAAGATGAGCCACACCTTTACTGAAGTGCGGCAGCAGCTTCTCCCCAACCCTAACTAAGAGACTGATCTCCAAAGAGTTGCAATTTAAACTGAAACCCTAAACCAGTGATGGGGAAAACCAGTTTCTTCTGAAATTGTGAGTGTCCACATACATCTAGCAAATTTTAGGAGGAAGATGAACTAGTTTTTTTTTTCCCCCATGATTTCCTTTATTAACATAAAACGCTTTTCTTTAAAGTTAGTTGAATTTGCTTACTTAATGTTCTGCTGCTTGGGCTTCATTTTAAGATCATGGCCAGATAGGAAAAAATTTACATTTGCCATTTATTCAGCAAAAATTTATGAAGTCCTTACTATCGGTCCAGGCACCCCACCCTTCTAGGTCCAGGGGCTACCCCAGTGAACCAACAAGACAGAACTTCCTGCCCTTGGTGGGCATACTTTCCAGTGGCAGGGACATGGACAAGAAACAAGATAGAGAAGCGCCATGCTATATATTAGGAGGTGACTGGTGCTGTGGAGAGAAGGAAAATGAAGAAAGGTGGCCAGAAACTGGAACATAAAGCCTGTTTGGGATGAGCATAGAGGCTCACAGACACTTGGAGAAAGAGGACTGCAGGCAGAGGCACGGCCAGTTCAAGGGCCCTGAGGCAGGATAATGGCTCACCTGATAAAGGAACTGGTGAACCAGTGAGTGACAACAAGACGAGAGAAGGCGAGTGTGGAGGGGAACCAGAGAGCAGGATCAAGTAGAGCCGTATCTGCCTGGCCAAGATTTCACTCACACCGGGGCGGGCAGGAGAAGCAGAGAGCTCTGGCTAAGGTTTTAACAGGACCACTCTGGCTGCTGTGTTGAGAGTGGACAGTAGGGAGCGATGGCAGAGGCAGGGAGACTGGGCACGCGCCAAGGTAATAGCTAGGTAGGTGAGCCATGATGGGAGTTTGGGAAAAAAAGTAGATGAGGAGCGTCAGCTTCTGGGACAAAGCAGAAGCATGATCGGATTTGCTAACAGACTCGATATGGGGACTGAAGGGTCAAAGAGCGCTGCAAGGTGCCTAGGCTGGCCCACGGCAAGGAGAGACTGCTCTTTGCCGTCCGGGGAAGACCGTGGAGGGACTGGGGTTGGAGGGAGAGTTAAGGAACTCAGGTCCAGAGATGTATCTGATGGACATCCAGCGGAGATGCTGGACAGACAACGGGACCCAGGGGTGTGGGATTCGCACTACAGACGTCCATCTGAGAGTCGTCAGAATATAGATGATTAACACCCTGAAACCACAGGAGGTCACCAAAGCTTCGGGGGAGAAGAGACAGTAAGAGAGAAGTCCAAGTTCAACCCTTTGTCACTGTTGCCGTTCTTTGTTCAAAGACACTGCAGCTTCCTTTTCAATATACAAAGTTCTGTACAACATTTCCTGTAAAAATCACTACGTTGATACAGCATTTCAAGTGAAAGGGCTGGCAGAGGGTCACGTCTCCTTTCTCCTCGGTAGCATACAAAGGTGCAGTGTTGTTTTGTTTTGTGAAATTCTGCTCTTCTCATTCAAGAAAAAAAGTTATTGGTTCCATAAAGTCGGTGACTTGGATATTTTCACTTCTATTTTTAAATGGCTGGCTCCCTTTCCTGTCTGGTGACATTTGATAGTAAAGGCTTAATTTAACACGGGCAATATGGAGCTCCAAATGTTCCTGCCTCAGAGAGGGTGCTAGATAACCGGCCGCTGAGATAGTGATGCCCGCAAGCTAGAAAAGCAATCAATAGTTCCCAATTTTGTTATATTTTAATCCACCAAAAGAAATAAAACACGCAAACACACAATACCGAGTAGTTAGTATCCAGGCAGTAGACTGATTAGCTATTGATTTTTTTTTCCCTTCCGTTTTATACAGGAGTACTAGGATTTTATTGGAAGCCCCCATTCCGTCCCGTCTGAAATGACTATGTAAGGAAAGGAAAAGCCGATACGGAGAAGGCAGCCTTCTGAGTTAATGGCCTAGTTTAAATATACAAAATCCACAGACAATTTTTAAGTCATACTCGAACTAAGTATAAATATCAAATTGTGAGTTTATTTTGCATGCCTTATCGTGTACTGCGAGCTTAACAAAGTACTACGTTTAGTAGGCACAGATTTGAAGTCTGGTTTCCCTGTAAATGAATACATGGACGAAGGTCTGCAAATGCTTTTGTTTTTATTGGAGGGTATCATGGGTATTACCAAATGGCAGGGAAAAAGAGGCTGGTTTCCAGATCACAGAGGACCTAGAACGCCATGCTCATGCCATAGCAGAACCAGACCCACATGTATCTGTGAAATCTGTGTATGGAATTAGGACCCATGCTTGGTACTCCAACTGCCCAGCAATGCAGTCTTGCCCCTTTGCCCATCCTCACCTGCTTCCCCCTCTTTCCCCCAGCCCAGAGGCTGCAGAATCTTTGGCCTGGGGGGTGGTCCAGCTCCCTGCTCCCCAAACTCCACTGACACCTGTTACCTGCAAGTGGGTTTGCCAAGCTTCATGCTGCACTGACCACAGAACCTACTGGAATCATCTCTTTAACCTTAGACACCCTAGAGGGGGACAGATGTCTGTGGGGAGGCTTGTGCCTCTCTCCCTGGGCAGGTCCCGTGGTTGATCACTTTTCCAAGCATCCATTGGCCTTGGCCTGGGTTCTTCTCACCTGCAGAGGGAGGAGCCAGGAAGCCTCTCCGATTTGGGCTCCTCCCACTCACTCTGCATCAGACACCTGAGACCCCTTGAAGATCTTGAACCCAACGCACGGCTCGCAGCCCCTTATTGGGCGCTACCTGCAGAAGCTGCTCTTTCAGTTGTTTGCTCTTCTCCCCTAAATATCCACCCGACCCACTCTTTCCTTCCTGAGGTCTTTGCTCAAATGTCACCTTTCCACAACTCCTATCCCACGTGAAATCCCAAGCCCTAGGCTGAGCGAATGAAGTCAGACACGAAAGCTCACATATATGATTCCAATTACATGAAAGATCCAGACAGAAAGGAGAACGTGGCTGCCAGGGATGTGGGGGAGGGAAAGTGTGGTGCCTCCTTAAGGGCTATAGGGTTTTTCTTAGGGTGAGGAAAATGTTGTGGAACTTGATCGATATGGTGGTTTTAGGACATTGTGAAAATGCTAAATACCATCAAAATGGCACAGTCTGAAGTACTGAACGTAATGTTAGGTGAATTTCATTTCAGGAAAAAAACACCTGCAGCCTCACGATTATGGTTTACCCTGTGGCAGGTTTCTAACCCGCACGGGGTTCACGTGTATGTTTGGTTCGTTGTACCTCTCCCCTCTCCCAAATGCGGACCCCACAAGGGCAAGGCCTCCTGTCTGTCTGGCTCACTGATCTACTCTCTGGGCCCAGAACTGGCCTGGACCAAAGTAGGTCACGGATAAATATTTGTTGAATAAATAGATGGATATATGCCCTCCTGAACGCTTCATTAATAAAAGATCCTTCCTATTTCTTGAATATTGAATTGGAGGGAGATGAGTCTTTTAAAATAGGATTAAGGAGCCGGTGTGGTCTAATCCAAAATGAATCTTAAAACAGCCAGGGGAAGAGGTGTGGCCTGTATCCATTGGGATTCCAGTCCACTGTGCAGAAAGCAAGCAAACAACCTGACAGAGGTTTAGAAACTCAGGACGGCGGTAGCCAGGGCTGAGCATCACGGTCCCTTTTAATTGGCAAAGATGAGGAATGTCAACAAACATCACATTTTCCCCTAAATTCTAAAGGATAAATCAGCACATTGGCTTTTAAGCAGAAGGGGCAGCTGCGCAAACACGGCCTCTGATAAACGCACTATTTCTGCACGTGCGGATGTCCCGTCTATGGATTCGACCACACGCACCCCACCAGGAAATACTTTCTACTAAGAAACCTGAGATGCTGGGAATTGGGTGAGAACGTACCAATGAGCTCCTTGTTTCTGACGTCCAAGGCCATGTTCCGGAGCGCCGTGGCCACTGCGCACACCACCCGGTCGTTATCTATTCGAAGCAGCTCCACGAGGATGGGCAGGCCTTTCTCTTTTCGGACAGCAGCCCGGATATATACTGACCACTGCAACAAGAGGGAAGGCAAAGCCCTTAGAAGCTGAGGGGGGATAGAACTGATCAGTAAAAACGCGTGGGTTTTCAGACTGCTGTTTACAGGAGCCGAGAAGGTTGAATTCAAAAACCTAGTGGTAGGATGGGTTCAGTGTGGTAGGCACATACTGAGATGTCTTAACCTTATTTTCTGCCTTCCGTCTATGATAGAGGTTTCTGGGTTAATCAGTGAACTGCGCGTCATCTCCCTGCTGCCAGCGTCCGCTGTCCTTGACTTGGCAAACCCTTTGCATGACGTGTGCACTTGACCCTTTCGGATACGGAGGTGGAAGACAGGAAGGGCTGGTTTTCAGTGGGAAGAGGAATAAAAAAGAACCCCAGAAATGGTAGAGAATGATAAAAATTTGCGAGTAGATAACTTTTTTTTTTTTTAAGAGACTTGTATCTGGAGGGGGGGCACGGAGGTGAGTTGGCGACCATATTGCCAATACGTTGTTGGCTGAATAATACGAAGGAAAGGAGTCAGAAAAACATAGGGTGACGAGAGGGAAATATGACATTTAAAATTTTAAAATCGAGAGGAAAAATTGTAAGAGATTTTCAAGAAAACATTTAGATCAAAATGTACTCTGTCTAGGGCCATCAATCAATGTCCAATTTATAAGGTAAGACAATTTGTTTTGGATTGGGGGTGGTTGGCTTTAATGGAACGCAGCAAATCTTCCTATGGAAATACACTTGGAACAGCAGGATCTAGAGCATTCAGATTCGTTTAATGGAATGCAGGTAGGCCCAGACTTCCTGGAATTTATACATATACTTTACACTACTGTCTGGTGTTCCAGAGAAGAGTGTGCACTATAGAAATCAGGCAATGTAAGGGTTTTAGTCTGTCGCAGTTTCATTTACAATCTAAGAAAACGACATTCACAACATGAGGTTCTGGATTCTTCTGTGGCAGAGTCCTCCAGAGGACCACCGAAGGTGGAGGCAAGTCCCCCACCCCTCCCCCACTGGGCCCCTCCATCCCCCTTCCCCCTTGGGGCAGGCACCCCAGAGCTGGCTCTCACCTGTGGCAGGCAGGGAGCCCCCTCTGGCAGTGAACGTAGGGCATACGCCATGCCTGCCACATCCTCAGCCCAGCCCTGCATGAAATATGAGATTAAAAAAACACACAACTTCATCCTCTCCTAGGTCAGAAGTCACATTCACATAGTTTCTTATCACCATCAACTCATACTGTCTGTTTTTCTCCTGCCCCCACTCTGAGCCTCAAGCTCTAGGAAGCCTGAGGGGGTAGGGAAGCAGAGAGAACTCACTAAAGCGCGTCTTGCTTGCCAGGAACCATTTCATGGCCCCTCTCTCGGGGAGCAAGAGATCCACAGTCAGAAAGTTTTAGACATGGAAAACCGTCGAGGTTTGGAAGCTGCTTATTGGAATTTGGGTGTCTGGATGGGATATCCCCTCCGAGGGAAGAAGGACCTTCATGAAAATGGTGCAAAACCTCCTTTAGTGTCACTGGAAATTTCACTTGCAATTCGACATGCTGAGATATGATTTTCATTCACTTCCTCCACTACCTGTGAGCCTTCTTGTCTCCAGTGCTTGGAAAAGACTAGAAACCTGAGCTTACGCAGCCCCCTCACAGTAGGCTCTCTTCCCTAAAACTAAGAAGGGAAGAGAATGGAAATCAGACGTAGGGTCAATGTTTACATATTGTAAGATGAACATCAAACATAAACTTCAGTGCTGGGGAGATAGTCGGGATCTTTTAAGAGACCACAGGGAACATTCTTGATAACTTAAGCAGGCTGAACCATAAGCCCTAAGGGGACCTCTTTTGCAGTAGCACCCGACTCCAGGCCTGGGATGTTGGCTTGTACATCAGTGATCTCGTCTAGTCCCACAGGGCCCGGTGAGGTTGGCATTAGTAGTCTTATTTTACAGATGAGGAAATCTAGACACAACCACATTAAATAATCTGCCCACAGGGGTCTCCTATATCTGGGCCTGTTATTCCACATCTGCCTCTCTTTATGATGCTAAGGATACTCTGTCCTTTGCCATCACCTGTCTCTCACCTCAACCTCTGTGCTCAGTCTCCCAGATGCTGCCTTGCCCTCCCCTCCATTCTTCCAAATGTAGACAGAGGGGAGCCTGGCCATATCCGAAATGAGCCAAGAAAGGAAGGCTCTGACTTTATCTTCTTAGAAGTTCGGCTATTACATCTCTTCCAAGTTGGGTAGAAAGATGACGTGGTGTTTAGAAAAGAGTGACAATCCTTCAGCTTTCTGGGAAGTGATTTTAGGGTAACAAAAAATGTCTGTATATGGCTGAAAATGTGTATGAAGTACAGATATGCCTTTTTGGAATGTGGCAATGGTCATGTTCTCCCCAAGGTGAGAGAGATAATCGGATAGCGGTTGTGATCTTACATTAGTGTTATATAGACAGTAACTCTTATTTTGAAATGTTTAGTTTTGTGGGTTTGCAGGTTGCACTGACTCTTGCACAATACACGAATTAGGGACATTGGCCCCCTGTGTGGTCAAAAATCTGCATAAAACTTTGGACTCCCCTCAAATTTCACTATCGATAGCCTGCTGTTGACCTGAAACCTTACCAATAATATAAAAAATAGATTAACACATATTTTGTACGTCCTATGTATTTATACTATATTCTTATTATAAAGTAAGCTAAAGAAAAGAGAATGTTATTTAGGAAACCATAAGGAAGAGAAAACACATTTACAGTAATGCTGTATTTGTTGAAAAAAATTTATGACTACGTGGGTCTGTACAGTTCAAACTCATATTGTTCAAGAGTCAATCATATATGGAAAATTCCCAATATTGGCTCAATATGAGACAACTCAGAATAAATTATTTACATTTCACACAAGACATGTTGCAAGTTTCCACAAGTTTTCTTGATGTGCAAAGCTATGTGACAGTGATGGTTTCTAAGCAGTCTTGGAGTGGATCACGTGTAACCCATGCAGGTAACCTACATGAAATCCAGCAAGAAGGAGTAAAAGCCTACAGGGGCTGAGAGAAAGGTATTCAGGAAATGGGGACTGTTTCATAGGAGCACTGAGTACAGAACACAAAACTTACACAGGTTTTCCAGAAGGGTAGTGATCTGCCTTGGAAAGCATGGCAGCCTTGGTGGTGGTGGAAAGGTGTATGGGTTGCCAAGAGTTTTGCAATAGAAACAAAAGTAGGAGTACTAATGGCATAAAAAGAGTTGAACAAGAGAGAAAAATGTATCATAACTCATTGGGTTGAGGTGGAAATCTCTGGATGGTTCCTTAAGTTCCTGAAAGTGGAATGAGAACATTATGCACTGAGCACACCGCTCTACCGACCTACCGCGGTCCCCTTCGCTCTAGAAGGAAGGGTGTGGACTGGGATGACTCTAAGAAAAATGGTCCATGAGCTGAAGAGAGGATGTTTTGTGATTCAGAAAGAGAAGGAAGAGGGGAAGGAAGAAGAAGAGGATTAGGAGGAGGAGAATGACAAAGAGAAGATGGAGGAGGAGGAAGAAGAAAAGGAGGAGGATCTGGTCCAGGAAAAAAGAGCCCAGACATGTCTCAAACATGCTTTCCCAGTGATAATCTCAGGAGAATTATAAGCTCCCAAAATATTTCAGTGAAAACAAATGTAACACTTTAACCAACCATCAGGTACTGCTCTAATGACTTTACGTGTGTTAACTCATTTAATTCCCATCACAACCCTATGTGGTAGGCACTCCAGTTCCTTCTATCCATTACAGATGAGGAAAGGGAGCCACAGGAAGTCTTTATGGTCTGCAGATGCTTGGTGGGGTCTCAGACTTAGAGAGCACTGTCCCAGAGTTGGTGTGCTTGACCGTCATTCTCATCTGCCTCTCGGAAAGGCAGTATAAGTTATACACATCTGCATTCACAGTTGATATAATCCTTGCAAATGCACCCATTCATCTTGGCTTAATAATCGATGTTATTATTTTGGCCTTGCAATAACCTATTTGGCACACCTCAACTCCTAGGTTAAAGAGCCTTTGAGTGCTGTCAGTGGAGTTCCTGGACAATTCAACCTAGTCTTGAGAAACAGCTTGCCCCGATTTAGTAGACTTGTTACAAGAAGTTGTCTGCGATTGCAATTACAAAGAGAAAGGCCTTGTTTGTGTCAGGAATGGATCACTTCTACACATGTAATGGGACAGCAATTCAAGCCACTAAAAGCCACTAAAAGTTCCTCTTCCTCCTTGCTCTTCCTGGAGAAAGGCTCCACCATTATCTGATAACTGCTTTGTCAGGATGGGACAGAGCACAAAGCAGTGAATGCTGAGTTTTTGTGGGTTTTTTTGTTTGTTTGTTTTAGGATTTGATTGATTGATTTAGAGAGTGTGAGCGGGGGGAAGGGCAGAAGGAAAGTGAGAGAGACAGTCTCAAGAAGACTGCATGCTGAGCACAGAGTCTGACAGAGGGCTTGATCTCACCTTGAGATTATCACGTGAGCAGACATCAAGGGTCGGACACTCAACCAACTAAACCACCCAGGTGCCCCACTGTGAAAGGTGTGGACAGTGCCTGCCAGGGTTAAGGGGTGGATGTGGCTCTCGGGGGAGCTTAATAGTTGGAGGGGCAAGTGTGGGCCAGGAGAGCACCTTGGACCAGAGACAGTCCCATCACCTGTTGCCATATCCCATCTGAGACCCCAAACAGGACAAAGAAGTTTGTCCTGGGTGAGAGGGGGCTTAGGACAAGAGATACTCCACACTGAGAAATGGACACCCACTCCCTGTCCCCTGCAGGGATATGACTGCAAGACATGCCCTCCACTCCAAGTTTAGCATCAACGACAGGGGGCAGGAGCAGATGAAGCCTGATAAACCTCAATACGGCCAAATGTTAAGCCAGAAGAGATAGAAATAGCTGCATACTATTCAGTTTCCCTAGAAATGTCTAGACGTTTTGTTTTTCTCTTTTCCCTTTTTGCACTGGACAAAATGAGAACTCGGAAATGAAATCAAACTGAATTACACAAAATAAAGTTACATGAATTTTTATACAATAATGTTCCTTGTTGTCCATATAGAGAGTTTGGTAATAAAGTGAAGTCAACACTTTCTAACCCTTCTAACTCAGACTCCATCAATCCAATGTGGATTCTCAAGAGTTTCATTTTTAAAGATTTAATTAATTAATTAACTAATTAATTAATTTGACAGAGAGAGAGAGAGAGAGACTGTGCATGTTGGGGGAGGATCAGAGGGGGAAGGAGAGAGAGAATTTCAAGCAGACTCCCTGCTGAGTACAGAACCCAAGATGGGACTCAATCTCAGGACCCTGAGATCATGACCTGAGCTGAAATAGCGAGTCAGACTCTTAATCGAATGAGCCCCGAAGGTACCCCTGGAACTTCACTATTTAAATTCCCAGCCCAGCCTTATATAAACAGGAAAAAAAATTCTGCTCTGCTTAAGCTGATTCGGTTAAAGGCTGATTTATGTTCCTAAAAGGAGATCAACACTGTAATGTAACTAGCTTCTCCCTCTTAAAATCCCAGTAATTTGCTAAATAACTAGGGATAATGTTGTTCTCTTTTCAGTACTATTCTATTACGAGCCTGAACCCTTGATAGTGCTAAATTTCAGAATTTGATTAACATCTCTATTCATATTAAATATTAATATTTTTGATTAATATGGTCTGAGATTAAGTGGTTCTCTATTGCTTGACTATTTTCCCCACTTTTTCTTTTGATTGGTAAAAAAAAACCTCACATTTTCAAACTAATCTCTTCCAAACGTAATTTTACCTTTCCGAAGCATTTTAGCATCCTGTATCGTCACAGGACCGCAATGTGCTAAAATCCTACAGCTGTAAAATGAGGAATACGTTGCAATGAGTTTCACATGGATTATACAAGATTTTGAAATTTGTTTCTGAACTCATTTATGATACCATGCTATTTACCATGGTGTATCATTCTCATGGTGAGGGGGCAGAAAGTACCAAAAAAATTTTACTTATTCAATCTCATTTTAACTGACAGTTTACTAGAATAAGAATGTTCAAGATATTCAGAAATGGTGTGGCTTTTGCTGCACGTCTCACATCATTCTAACGTGGATCTTTATCTGAACTACCGTGTTCATCCAGGACTGTGGCCGGATTTATGAAGCAACTGGGCAACTTTACCACAAGGCCCTTCACATGCTCAGTTCTGATGCGGAGGACATAGGACTTAGGTGTCCGGTGTTTATATATTTTATCTGTTGCAGGATTATATATTTTTGTTTCAAAATCCCTTTTCAAAAGTTGTATCTGTAATGAGGGGGAGTAGAGAAGAACTCCATTGTGTCATTGCACCAGCAAATCAGTTTAGTAAATAAAGTTTTTAATGACGGTAATGGCCATTACTATATATCTAAAGTGTTTGTGTTTTGAAAATATAAGTCAAGTTAGTGCAAAGACTGAATTTTATTGCAAGTGTTTATACAATGCTGACAATGTTAATGGCCAGGCAAGAGAATTTCCTGGGGGGAAAAGCATTTAGATATAACTTTTGTTGTAGGAATAAGTAAAGAAGGTCAAGCCCACGTAAAAGTGATGTAGGAGAAGCATTCATTCAACCAACACTCTCTGGTTGTGCAACATGAACACTCTCTAACTCTCAAACCCTAACTCTCAAACCATCTCGAGGATCAGTTAGTTTTCAATGAAAAAACAGACCTTTAAGAATGAACCTTTCTGAATACAGAAAGTTTTTTTTGTTTATTTGTTTTTTGGTAAATGTTATCAAATATATCATCACCGTGTGCAAATGGCATTTAGAAATGCCTTCTGGGCAACAGAACATGACCCTATTAGATCGCAAGCATGGCATGTCTGAGTGGAAGGATGCCACAGATCTTATTCTGAGACTCCTGCATGTTCTTTAGTGAGAGGGTTGTGTAAACATCCCATGGAGGAGGGGATATACACAAGAATGGGGGTTCAAATGAAATTGCCTACATTCAATGAGGATGATTGACTGAGAAGTGCAGGCAGGGCGGACTCGATGATCCTTTATTCAATGTCAGAAAATAAAAGTAATTTAATTGTTTTTCATCCTCACTTATTAGACCCCAAATCAGAAAGTCTTGCCTTTAATATATCCCTCTCTTTTTTCTTTATAAATATGGTGCCTCGTAGGGAGAGGGAGTTAACACCTCATATTTTTCCTTTGGAGGCAGAAAACATGTCATTCTGGGGATGTAACACATAGCCTGGGGGTACCATGCTGATTCAAATGCTTTCAGTCTTGCAAATACAAGGCATAGCTTTTGTTGAAGCCCTGGGTAGTAAGGTAACAGGATTGCTACTGGTTTTTACTAGGATATTAAGTGTTTTATCTTGTAACCTAAATAGAATATATTAGCAAATCTCTGTCCCTTGACAATGGAGAATTTTGCTTTTCTTGCATCTGGATTCAGACTACCTAATGCCTGAGAATTGTTGTCCATTGTCAGTGGTGTATGAGTGTATGGAAATAACTTGTGTGCTGAAGGCTAGGTGCTAAGCCCAGATAATGAGAGAGGTGTGACCTTGACTCTCATAAGGGAATATTTTTGGTTGTGGATTTGTGTTCTTTTTCTGCTTCCTGCTGGTAGATGATGACCACAAGAGTAGCCTTGGAAGTCAATGTTAAAGATGGCAGCAACCGTGAGTGTAGGTGAATTAATTCATGGAGGGGAGCTTCCCTCCTCACACACCTGCCCTCACCTGTTACATCAGAGAAAATAACTTCTGTCTTCTATTTTGTTTCAGTCCTTACATATTTAGGGTCCCTTTGCTGTAGCCACTAGCATTATAATTACACCCTTGCATATATATTTTTATCATAGCATCAATAATGGTTTTTGAACTTTTTGTTTTCATGTTTTTGTACTGGAAGGTACCAGGGGGAAGGTACCAAGTCAAAATTGGCTTTTTACAGCAATTACCTTCCAGCTTACAGCTCAGAGC
>CM053607.1:5649990-5696236 GCA_028646535.1 Procyon lotor
GAGACCTCTCCAGCTGGACAGCTTTCTGAATTCATCAGAATTGCACCCCAAGACCAAGTTCCTAATTTCATGCTGCTGGAGAACTGTGACCCTGAGCACCCCTCCCCCACTTCTAACGGTAAGTGCAAGGTTGCATACCGAAATGTTTCAAATCATGCAGTCAACGGTGCGTCGGGTTTTTGTGCATTTCTGCTCAGCCTCCCTTCGACACCACACCGACTGTGGGCATCTGTACCACCTCCCAGGCACCCCGCCTGTCCCTGGCAAGCGTCTCCATCAACGTGCGGATCGACACCCAGAAGAATTAGCGCCCGGGGTGGACTCTACAAGCCGGGACCTTAGAGCCTGCCTGGGACTCGCGAGACTGTGGTTTTTAAAAGTTCCTATCTGGGCGGGGCTGCGGGACATGCGGGGAGTCAGGCGATGCTCCCCCGTCCGAACCGTGAGAGTCCCACGGGAAAACTGCGCAGACGCGTGAGTGATTTTACCACGCGTGGGAAGTACAGAGCCCCGTACCTGTCTATGCGGAAGAAATATTAACGCTTGTCATTAGGGAAGGGGAGCACTGCGTGCAGCTGTGAGCCGCCGGCATTACCTGATCTTGGGATTTCTTCTTCTTCTTCTTCTTGCCCCAGCACCCGGAACTCTCCGCGTCTTTGCCGTTGGCCTCCCCACAGAGCAGCCCGTCCAGCTCATCTGTGCCCATGTGCTGTCCCTGAGACGTTTCTGCTGCCAGCCGGTACGACAGGTTCCTTAAAATGCACACACAGTTTTCAACGGTCTGGAGAACCCAAAAAAAAGAAAAAAAAAAAAAAAGGAAACAAAGGAGGAATGAATAAAAACTAACCAGCACTCCTCTACCCAGGAAAGCAGTCATTCCCACACCCCTGATTCTTTCTGGAGGCATTAAGCTCCTGGCTTCTGAAGGCTCCCTTGACAGCCACGGTGGAAAGAATTGAGAGAGAAGCCTGAGAAGGTCCTGAAAACCTTTTCTAATCCATGCTACTTACTTTTATCAACAGCTATCATTGCTGATTGAAGTTCACTGGTGAGCGGGAAAGAATCCACAACCTGGGAGAGGTCCCAGATACAGCGCACGGACCCCTGCACGCCCCGCTGCCCCCTGGGGACCGGGGCTCAGAATCATCCAGGGCAGGGATGCTCACAAGCCCATCAGCTCCAGGAGGGAGTCCCTAGTGTTTCCCACCCACCAGGGCACTTTCTGGGGGTAAAATGAGGTATGAGATATAAAGCTGATGGTCCCAGGCAAGCCGAGGGCTGGGATCACCTGGGGGCACGAACGTTTCCATGCTCTTGGTTTGTTTGCAGATGGCTGCTGCTCCTGTTTTCTTTTTCTTTTTTTTTTTTTTTTTTTAAAGATTTATTTACTTATTTGACAGAGAGAGAGAGATACAAGTAGGCAGAGAGAGAGGGAGAGGCAGGCTCCCCGCTGAGCAGAGAGCCCGATGTGGGGCTCGATCCCAGGACCCTGACATCATGACCTGAGCTGAAGGCAGAGGCTTTAACCCACTGAGCCACCCAGGTGCCCCTGCTCCTGTTTTTTAGTGTGGGAATTAACCTGTACTTGAGGACACACGTTGTGTGGCTGGGCACCCATCTCGGTCTGTTGGCTATGTGACTTGGACAACACACCTAACATCTGACTCAGGAACTTCCTCTGTAAGATGGTCACAATAGTCCTCGTGTCTCGGCTTGCTGCGTGGATCGGGGGAGCCGAGTGTGAACAAGCAGGCAGAGTGTCCTCTGCCCACAGGATGGCCACATCAGTCTCTGCGAGCTGTGAGCTTGGGCTGTGTGGCCAGGGGGAATGGAGGCTACAGATAGAATTATGGCCATTCCTCAGCTGACCTTCAGTTGGGGAGATTGTCCTGCATTATCCCTGTGGGCCCGTAAGGGTCCTATAAGCAAGAGAGGGCGGCAGAGGAGGTGAAGTGAAGTGGGGGGAGGTAGGGCCTTTCATGGCAGATTTGAAGATGGCAGAAGGGGCCACAGCCAAGGAATGTGGGCACCTCTAGAAGCTGGAAAGGATAAGAAAACGGATTCTTCCCTGAGCTTCCAGAAGGAACACAGCCCTGGTGACATATTAGTTTTAGCCCAACAAGACCCACTGGGGACTCCTGACCCATAAAACAGTAAGATAATCAATTTGGGTTGTTTTAAGCCACCATGTTTGAGGCAACTTGTTAGAGCAGCAATGGGAAGCCAACCCAGTGTGTACGTACTGAGGAGAGTGCTCGGCCCACGGTCCATACCACACGAGCGCTCAGACCACGAACAGTGGTCCGATGGCACCACTGGCAAGTCCAGAGCATGGGACCAGGGCCCGCGAGTCTAGGTTTGAGTCCTGGCTCTGCCGTTTCAGGAGCTGTGTGACCTTGGGGCCAAGTGCTTAATCTCTCTATGCTTCCAATTCCTCCCAAAGGCCTTTCCTCTGAAATATCATCACATTGGAGGCTAGGTTTCACACAGGACCTTCAGGTCAACCTTTTGACCTTTGTCCTACATTTGATGAGTGGTGAGAAGAGGAAAAATACACCCGATTTAAAAAAAAACAAAAAACAAAAAACAAAAATCGCGATGGGGAAAAAAATTGAATGGAGCTAAGTTTTATTTTTAAAAGCTTGCCAGTTTGGTGATGGCTTCTCAGGCCCCTGCTCTGTGCACCAGCAAGTGAGACAGGGATCATGGTTCTGTTTTACAGATGAAGGGGATGAGATCCCCGGCAGATAGGACCACACTCTCTGGTCCTGGGAGGGGCAGGGCCGCACTGCTCCCCTCCCAGGACGGGAATCTGGGCACAGGTTGAGCCCATGTCTTTGACCTGACTACCGGGGGCATGACAATCAACCAGGAAAACTGGTTTTCAGGATCTATCTCTGGAGCCTTTGCCATTCCAGACCTTTCTTGTCAGCTTTGCAAGGTTTCAAGGCTGCTAATCCCACAGGCTTTGAGTCAACTTGATTTTCTATTTCAAGCACCCTCTCAGCATCAGAAAAGGAACCGGCATGAAAGCAGGTAAACACAGGACCGATGCATGAAAGAGAGAAAAGTCTCTCCCTGAAAGGAAAATGTTATGGCATAAGTCAGAACGATTTTTAAATCAGCTCAAACTGATTTTTCTTATATCAAAGACTTGGGAGAATCAACTCTTTTCTCATCCTGCTGTTCATCTTCCCCGGGGGCATCTCCGTGCTTCCGTTTAACAAATGACTACCGGGGAACACATCTGTCACCGTTGCCAGAAATGCTTTCTAATCTACCTGTGGCTGGGCGGTGATGTGGGAGAACCCGGAGGGGGGAGAGAAAGCGGGGTTGGCGGAGGGAGCGGTGCAGAGGAGAGGATGAGATGGGGCGAGGGAGTCACTGGGCCCTGCTTGGTGTGGGAGGGTCCCCCACCCGAGCTCTTCTCTCTACGGGAGTGGGGAAAGAGGACAGAAAAACAAGGTGGCTGCTGCGCTTCTCTGGGAACCAGCAGAAGGCACGCGGCTCCTGGTGGCTGTGTTTTTGACATCCATTGCTGCCACCAGTACTTTTAGCCGCTACTCTGGGCTATCAGTGTCATTTTGACTCCTTATTTTCTACGTCAAAGGGCTAATTTGGAAGTTGTCTGTGGACTGCGCTACCCTAGGGTAACCCATTCAACAAATGGTCCTAATTACAGGCGCTGAGCAAGAGTTGGCATGGATTCCAGGTCCTTTAATGCATGAACTTCGCTGGCCTTAAAGAGAATGTGTTCTGCTTCCTCCTTACCTCGTCCTTGTGAAAGCTCAGAGGGGACCAGGCAGAGGGCCAGGTGGGGCACTGCGGGACCATAATACGTTAGACCTTCCTGGCACGTTCCGGCCAGCCGGTCACTGCGAAGTCACTTGTGACTTCTGATCCGTTCAGAAGTTCTGATGATCCTCCTCGTCCTGAAGTTGGGGGCACCCGGGGACAGTCCCCAGTGAGCAGGAGCTGGAGGTGACACACCCACACAAGCTTGGGGCTCTTGTGGCTTCATCAGGAATCGCCCTGTCTTCTCATTGCCGCCCTCAAACTCCCAGCGATTCCAGGTTCCTCTTTTGAATACAATATGGACATTAAAAGAGGGAATCTTCCATGGGCTCCAGGTATCTAGCCATCTGCCATGTCAGGAAAGAGGGGTGAGGGCTCACAGTACTTTGTTTTGGGACCATGCTTCTGAAGGCCACCTTCCCACCTGTGCTGGCATGGGCACCTGGCCAAGGCAAGAGGCTGTGGACTCTGATTTTACTTTCAACCGCAAGGCCCAGACAGTCTTAAAGCTCTCTTTGTCTCCATCCCAGTAGGAGGCTTCGTGTCCCAGTGATGTAGTCTTTATTGCCCTGAATGTGGAGATGCTGGGCCCGGCAGCCTTTGTGAATTCCCTCCTGCGGCTCGTTGAAACATCGTTGGTCTATGACAGTAACAGACATCTGTAAATACTCAAGGCATCTTGACTGGTCATTTTTTTCTTTTAGGGACCGAATTTTCTTATCAATGATATTAAAAGTTCTAAAATGGCCATTAAGGGTATTTCCAAGAGGGGTTGATTAAACTTTTAGTGCCTCATATTCTGTCTTTGAAACTGGTAACACAGAGTAGGTTCACGGACGCCCGCGTCAGTCGGTGGTGGTGATCAGATGACAGACCATGTTCATCACTGCAGCAGACTAGTACTCAAAAGTTGGAGTTCCAGAAGGTATGCGCATCCACGATTATGCAGAGTAGGGCTCGGCCATCAGCAATCATATCCATTTCTCAGCCATCCCACCATGTGGGCAAGGTGAGGACCTGCAAAGTCATTCCCCAGTCCCGTTGGGACTCTGCTCTTTACCTGACTTTCTAGCTTAATGACATTTCATCGTATTCCTGACCAGAGTCCATGTCAAAGCTGTAGCTAATCTACCGAAGTGGGTTCTCAGCCGAGGATGTACATCAAATCCCCTGGTGAACTTTGAAAGGAACACAAGTCTGAGAGCAGAGGTGGACGCTCCGAGTCAGAGTGCGATGGGGTCTGGGCACATGGCTGGGGTTTACACCACGACCAGTTCTGTTCCCCTGGGGGACACTGGGCAATGTTCGGAAACGTTTTTGTCTGACATCACCAGGAAGGGAGATGCGATTGGCATTTAGTGGGAAGAACCCAGGGATGTTGCTCAACTTCTTATGAGGCACAGGATGGCCCCACAACATGGAATAACCTGGCCCCAAATGTCAGTAGTGTGACTCTGGAGAAATTCTCATTAAGGTCTCACATTTATCACATGGGTCACTTAAAAAGCATCAGTAAAGTCTGTGTTGATATCGGGATGTTATTCCTTGACAATTTTAGATTAAATCAAAACTAAACAACGGCCCATGAAGGCACAACAAAATACCTCCCACACTGAAAAAGCCCCCCCCCAAATCTATTCTGGTTTCCGAACTGAGACACTGACTAGATTCTGAGGATGAACGGGGGACATTCTCATTTACTTAGATTCTGACCAAGTTTCTTCAGTCTTCATAAGGCATTTTTTAAATGGCATTTGATACAATTAACATTTCTAAAAAGCTAACTTCTTTTTTTTTTATTTAAAAAGCTAACTTCTAAGAATACAGAATTATTCAAAGCTCAGGTAGTTTTAATATTCCTCTGTCTTTTGAAAGCAGACTTTATAAACTAAAACTGGAAGCTCATGGGTAATGCGGTGTGTAAATGTTTATACACCCATCTGGCTTGAGTAACTCAGAACAACCCACATTTCTATTCATTATTAATCGAGATTTAGGTGTCTAGTTCTAGGCTAGGATTAGCAGCCATCTAGAAAACGCTGGGTTCCTACGGGGAAACCAAGATAGATTGCAGAGTGAAGGTATTAAGCACAGCATTAGGACTCTGCTGTCGTTAGCCTTTGCTTAGCCCCTTGGGCATCTTTAGTCTCTAAGATGTTTAATCTATGCAAACACAACAAACCTTGCTGTCGATCTCACTGCTCCCCAGCGCGGACTGGATCACGTAGAGCAGCGCATCTGTGAGCCCATCACACTCCCGCATCCTCCTTCGAGCCTCCTCTCCGGCTGAGCTAACATTCCTGCAAAGCAAAACGGGGTGTCAGCTACCTCTGTGGGGGTCCCCAAAAAAACCATCTTCCACGCCCACCTCCAGAATGTTTAACCAAGAATACAGTTTGAACGAGGACGGACAGCTGGTACAAATGCACCCCAGAACCGGCTGAGTCCCGGGCATCTGCCATACAGCCAGTGACATGGGGGAACAGATCTCCGAACGTGTGATCTAGGACGGTCCCGTGACCTCACAGGATGGAGACTCATGGAAAGTCTTCGAGGTTTACTCCACTGACAGTGGAAGAGGGAAACCAGAAGCTCTTTGAATCAAAGACTTCTTCTCTGAGAAATGTGAAAGATCAGAGACAGAGCTTCCAACTTACTGGAATGTTTTGGTGATCTGATTTCACCTGCCTATCGATACACCTACCTTGGTCCTGCTAGCAGTAAACTTCTAGAAATTTAGTCTGAGAACATAGGGAGGGATTTCTGTGAAAACTGAGTCATTGGGATGCCCATGGAGACTTTGCTGGGCGGGAGTGGCCCGAGATCCTTCCTATACCAATGCACGTTGAGCTTAAGCCAACAGAAGGGGGTATGGTCAGGGGAGATGCAGCGGGGAAGCAGAGAGACCTCCCACCCCTACACAAGACATGAGACAAGCCACGTCAAGGGTTGGGGTGATTTAGTGACGCCGCCACCTGAGAGCACACTTTCCCTTTCCTATCCAGGGTTAGGATTTGGGTCAGGTAGAGAACTTTTGCAGTAACTCACAGAAAACACAGCCTGTTGGAGGGATGCTGGAGGTAAGTTAAGAGAAGGTGGGATGGGGTGAAGGAATTTAGAGACCACGGGGAAGAGCGATTTCTTGAGAATGATCCCAGCAGGGCAATGGCTCTCTAGCTTGGCTAGTAGCGGAATCACCTGGAGGAGACTGAGAGGCCCCTGTCTGGGCTCTCGGGTGGACTTGGATAGCCTCCTACTGGGTGAGAACTACCACTGGGACCCCCGCTCTGGGGAGAGGGTTCGGTCGGGGTGGGCAGCACTCGGCTGACTGCTGCGCGCTGCCCTGTGGCTGAACTCAAGAATCTGAAACCCTGGGCAGAGCCTGCAGGAGACACTGAATGGCATGAGCCTCGTGCCCACACTGTAACTGACCCAAGTATTCCCAACTCGGTTTCAAAATGTCCTTCAAAGTTACATTTCATTCTATTTCACAGATGAGAACACCGAGGCGCTGAGGGCACCGAGGCCATAAGCTGAGCGGCTGGGACGGAACCGGGTCTTGACACACCCCTTTTTTTTAAGGAATTAAAGTAAAATAGGCCTAAGGCTAAAATGCCAAATGCCAAAATGCTACCGAACATAAATGTTCTCTTCGATTATCTAGAAGGTTCTGTAGGATGTGTTTAAACAGGATGTCTCTGCATTTGAATGTAAGACGGGGAAAGGTTATTCAATTCAAATTAGTATTTTTGGCATTTGCTGATCTTAAAATATAAACAGAATTTCTCAGTTCCTTAGATAATATAACTGGGCAAACATTGATGGTATTTTTATGTAAAGTGTTATGACTCCCCCTTGGGGTGGCCCACCTTCATTTCTGACAGGATCCAGGGAGGGAGGAAGAACTAACTTTCTGCAGGAAGAAGCTGCGAGAATATTATTCTAAACCTGTATTATTCTAAAATGGAAGGATGGCCTTTGTGAGAGAGCGTTTTTAGACCATCCCCTCCTTGAAATGATTTTCGCCAGGTCGAGCACGGAGGTTGTCAGAGTAATAGGCTTGTCAAAAATTCCAATCAGACCTCTTTGGCCAGAAGAATGCTGGATGGCCATGTGTGCCCGTGTGTTTAAATCTTGCCTCCGTACTTTGAGGAAGTCGCGTTTCCAAAGAGAAAATGATGGAATTCAGTCTTGAAAGTGCATAAGGGTAGCTCTGTACACCCAAGTCTAAAATCCTCCGCCCTCCTCCCTGACTGTTGAGTGCTCAGTCTTTCTCTTGAGAAGCCTGACGATGTGGACGGATTGCAGCCTGGTTCACAAATACACTTTGAAATGATCAGCCCACGTCCATTGTTAATCCGTGAACGGGCAGGGCAACCGTGAGAAAAATCAGGAACTCACAATTTTGTGAACATTACGAGTTGTGAATATTAATCTAAGCAGTTTTCTTTATCTGTTTGATCCGAGTCTAGTCACCTCCAAAATTAAAAACTTATTAACTGGCTGCTATATTAAAATGTGCAAGATACTGAGGGCGCCCGACTGGCTGGGTCAGTGGAGGCAGGCGACCTAATCTCGGCGTTGGGACTTCGTTCGAGCCCCACGTTGGGTGTAGAGATTATGTAACAATAACATCTTTAAAAAATGTGTAAGATGTTGAGAAATGAGAAAGACTGATAAGTTCCCTGTAGAGAAGGAGAAATGAGGGACACACATTCACACACATATACACACAAACATACACGTGTAAACACACACAAAATACACAAGTAAACACACACCCCTATGATACAGAGGGGGAGGAGGGGGTTACCACAGTGTCTGCAGATATGAATATGCTCAGTATATATTTTTAAACAGAATGAGGTGTGCACATGTCTTTTAATCTATGGTGGCTCAGAAACCTTTGGGGTTGGGTTCACTTTTGAGTAACTACTCCTGAATGAGGAAACATATCAGAAGAGTACCCTGGTTTTATGCTCTGGAGGAGAGGACAGTTTCCTCTTCTTCCTTTCTCCCCACTAAACAAGACCTACTGTATTATGCGTGCTTCACTGGTTAAAAATTAAAAAAACCCAACAACTTTGTGTGCTGGCCACTGTAACAATTGTAATTATGGTCGTAAGTAAGTGACAGGGAGCCAGTGTTCGACCTCCTACTGCACCTCAGAACTATCTCCTGCCCTTCTTGATGGAGGTGGTTTTCATGTCTGATGAGAAACTGGTACAGCAAAATTCTAGGCATAAACATACCATTAAAAAATAGTTAACAGATTATTTATAAAAAGCACAAAGATGGTACGATAGCTTTTCCTTAGAAATAATCTTGATTGAATTGTCAGTTTACATATTCTTTAGAAATTTCCGCCTAAAATATTTACTACGATCTTTTTATCTAATTGATAAAAATGAAACAACTTATTTTTCCTTCTTCTAATTAAAAGATATAAAATCTCTTACGACCTCTTTTATTCCAGTGTAACTTGTTAAACTGCTTTATTTTCCCTATCTTCAGTGCTCTCTGCTATCCCGTTTCTCAGCTTCCATCACTCACTGAGCTTATTAAGAACAAATTCAACGTACGCAGCTCTGGTAGAATCCCAAATAGCCCTTTTGTACCCTAAGTTCAAAGGAATGAATGCCGCATGTCACACGGAAGACCTCATCTATGTGTCTCTACTTCAGATGGCCAGGGTATGGACCGTAAAACTGCAGAGAAAACCCATAGAGGATTTTAGCAATGACTCAACTTGAAGTCAGCCTCTCTCTTCTCCGTACTACCTTTGCTCTTTGAATCTCTCTTACTGGTCGCCCTTGACTTTGGATTAGAATTATTTCAGCTGTGACCTTCTTGCTGCCTGGGAACCTTCTGGAGGGCAGAGGGCATATCATTGCTGTCTGTATACCGAGCATGCCACCCCACCTAGGTGCTTGGGGCAAGTTGGTTATTATATGTGCCCTCAGCTCTTCCACTGGACTGAAATTCGTGTGATGGATTTCCCTCTGCCCTCCACACTCATCGGATGAGATCAGATGTCAGTTACATCAAGAATGCTGGCTTCTTATGCTGTGGCTTACGCTCTGCCACTATAGCTCCCATCCTGGATTATTCAGGTCAGCCTCAATTTGGGAAGAAAGAAAAAAAAAAAAAAAGACAGCTGAACATAGCGTGTGGTATGTCAAGCTAGTATCATATCTCAAACTAAACGAGTCTGAGATATAAGCTTTCTTAGGACTGTTGATGATATTGATCACACACACTCAGTGCTGGAGAGAACTGCACAGATTTGCTGCCCAGAGCCGATCAGCTATTCCTGAGCCATAGATATCTTCACCCCAGGCTTGCAGGAAGAGATTTCTGGCTCAGTTTCTCTTCCTGTGCTGTTACCTCCTCTCTTCTCCACTCCCCTGCTCCTTGGCCTTTATGATCTGCCCTCCCCTGGGGTTATCTCATACCAGGTCCATCCCCATCACCTTGAGCCCTGGATCCTTCCTGCACATCTCTGCGCTGGGGCTCCCCGGGCTACTCTGTCTCATCTCACCAGCAGAGCCCAGATGTTGGGTCCCCGGGGCCCTGGGCTGAGATTCTGAGACCACACAGCAATTTGAGGAGTGGGGTGGGGTTGCCAGGATCTTCAGAGAGCAGAGTTTAGACTGTTTCAAAAAATACAGGTGGTCCCAAGCCAAAGCTGAGATACAAAGCCACACACTCAGGAAGGCCTTGATACCAATACAGCAGGGTAGACCTGGAGTACCGGACCCAGGTCAGGGGATTCCAGGGACTCCCAGGGGCTCGAGCCTCTGTACCCTCAACCCCAGATAAGGACAGTCTGTCAGGGGATCGGAGAATGTGCTGACCCCCACCCCTTGTCACTGGCAATGCTTTCCCTTCTGTATCTAGGCCCATTGGCTTTGAGTAGTCACGCTGCCTACGCTTGGTCAGACCTCTGTCTTGGCCCCTTTACCCCCTTTGTTGTTCCAGGCACAAGCTTTTAGGGCACTTGTAACACCTGATGTTTGAGGCTGGGTGGGGAGTGACGTGGGGAGTGGTGGGCAGGATCATCTTACTTTGCTGTCTGCCCCTCGCTTCCCATTGTATAGCACATAGTAGGAACTGAGTGGGTAATGACACAACGCAATGGTGCACAGCTGCTCGAAGGCCTGCCGGCCTCCTTCTGGACCAGGGGCTCTTTCCTGGAGCCATGTGGCCACCTGGGAACATATGCTAATGTCTGGGTATCTGGGAACACTGTGGTTCTCAGAAACAGGCCTCCCCAATGAACGATGCCTTGTGGAGGCTGAGAAGCCTGCTCAAGTTAGCTGGGCTCCTTGAGGGTCTAATTTGTAGGTATTTTTCCTAACACTAGGCCTGTGTGTAGCCCAGAGGTTCTCAAACCTCCACAGCATCTAAATCATCTCTGCAACTGGATTAAAATGGAGAGGCCCCAGTCCTTACCCGACTCAGCATGCTCTCTTAGCTCTCTGGGCGATGTGAGAACCACTCTCTTAGCATGAAATCCAACGAAGGAAATTGAGATATTTATTAAATGACCATGTAATTGTCCACTGTGAGCTACATGATACATAAACTCTTTAAAGATACTCAGTTTCATCTTCCTAATGGGGGGGCGGGGCATCATGGCCTCATGTCCAACCATGACGCATACATTTTCTTGTCTTTTCATTTAAAATCAATTAATTAACATAGAATATGTTATTAGTTTCAGAGGTACAGTTTAGTGATTCATCAGTTGCATCCAACACCCAGGACCCATTCCATAACGTGCCCTCCTTAATCCCTGTCTCCCAGTTACCCCATCCCTCCACTGACCTCCCTACCAGCACTGATGCACTTAGACTGACTGCCATAGGCTCCCAACAGGCAGATTGTGAAAATCTTGGAACTAACACTAAGTTTGTGAGGGGAAATCTAAGCAAAGCCCAAATGTGCATCATCTCAACTTCCTGACCATGTGATGGCCAAGGGACTTTGTAGCTTCTCATAAATGACCTGGTCTTAGTTAAGCATGAGAATGGGAAATGGTAGCAATGATGTTCAAACCATTCTCCTGAGAAGTAGACTTGCTTTTTGCTTTAGTTAAAAACATTTCATTTGAAAGAGATCCTTCCATCCACACATTTAAATCAGGAGTAGAGAACTTTTTCTGTAAGGAGCCGGACAGTGAGTATTTCAGGTTTGGGAACCCCACAGGGTCTCCATAACTTCTCTTCCTCTTCCTTCTTTTAACAACCTTTTAAAAATTTAAGACCCACTCTTATCTACAGCCCTAAAAAGACAGATCATGGGTGGGATTTGGCCCGTGGGCCCTAGTTTGCCAACCCCTGACCCTAGATTCTCATCAGAAGCCTGGTTATAGGATTCAGGAGGAGTCTCTGAACCCCTGATATTTTCCTCAAATTTCATATAGTTTTATACATATGCCATGTGCATGTTTCTTTCTGCAATAAAGGAATAGGACTTTCATTGCATTCTGAGGCTGCAACCCCAAAATTCCAACAACCTCTAGTCAAAATCAGTAGCACCCTTGGTCTGAGCAGAACATTGCTCTCCTAAATCTAGAGCTCAGGCTTCAGAATTCAGACGCATTTGGCTCCATGGGTAAACAGGACCTATGCCTTCTTCTCTCCTTCAAAAAGCACTGGAAGAGCTTGAATGGGTTCGAAAATCACTGACCAAGAAACCCCAAATCTCTTCCTCCATGTGGGAAAGCCAAGCATGCAGGGTTGGGAAGAAGGGGTCTTCTGGCCAGTCAGCTGGGTCAACACAGTGACCGATGCCCAGGCCAACCACTCACTCCAGGACAAGGTCCACAGGGACAGTGTGAGCCCTGCCAAGTCTCAGAGCAGCCACCACAGAGAAGGCGTCACCACCACAGAAAACCTTAGGGCTCATCCTCTTAATCTGTAGCTTCTCTGCAGAAAGGGAGAATTGATTTCCTTCTTATTATTCAATAACTTCAACAAAGATGGATTCTCTCGTGCACCTGCCACGGTCTCATAGCCGGGGCTCCCCAGGTGTGAAGGTCCGTGCCTTGCCTGGGTCTACTCATCTGTAATGTACAGATGGGGATGTCTGAGTCACCAGCTCGTGCGGTCACACAGCTCAGTGCTCAGGGTCTGGCGCCGACTCTTTGCAGTAAATGTCAACTGCTCCAGCTGCTTCTCACCCAGAGACTCTCACACAGGAGTGAGAAAGACACCCTACCTGGAACATAGACAGCAGGCACGTGGAGAGGATAAGGGGCGAGCACAGGAGAGACCGGAAGGTTTCATGGTGACAGTGACAACCTCATTCTTTATATGTTCATCACTAATTTAAAAAAAAAAATCTGAAGCTATTGTAAAAGTATCCAAACAACGGGGAAAATAAATGAATAAAGGTGAACATTCTCACTCTTTTCTTTCTCTCTGTCCAAGGGAATCACTGTGGCTCTGTGATGTTTAACATTCAAGATGACTTTCTACTCCCACAAATAAACTGTGTAGGTATGTTTTTGCTTTTCACCATAGTGGTTCATCAGGCACCTTGCTTGGTTTTATCCCCTTTATGTTTTTCTTTTTGAGAGTGGGGGGTGGTTGTGGGGTAGGGCAGAGGGAGAGGGAGAAACTCAAGCAGGCTCCACACTCAGTGTGGAGCCCGATGTGGAGCTCAGTCTCAAGATCCTGAGATCAGGACCTGAGTCAAACCCAAGAGTCAGATGCTTAACCGACAGCCACCTGAGCAGGTGCCCCTGCTTCTCTCCTTTAAAACCTATCACTGCTTCCTTTCATGATAGTACCTACCTGTTTACCCTATTCAGTGAATGACTTTGGGTAACCCATGTATAAATGTATCACAATTTATAATTTAAGAAGTGATTACCCTATTAAAAGACATCCAAGTTATTTTTAATTTTTTGCTATAGTAAGTGGCATTGAGTGGAGGAGTTAAGGGTTTTGTGAGATGGACCCTGTGGAACCAGAAGAAAGGGCAACAGATCAATCAGTTCAAAGCCACAAACCAACCCACCTGGACTGGGTACTGACTCTGCTCTACACCCAAGGCCTTGGGATAGAGAGAAAAGAACACCCTGCCCTTGACTTTAGAGCTCACAGTCCAGCAAGGGAAGCAGACACATATCTCGTGTGCTGAGATCTGATCTCATCCGCATGGAACCAGCAGTGTGAAGAACGTGGGAACCAATCTCCCTCGGAAGCGATGCCTGGGCGTGCCTAGAAAATAACCCCCGGCTGGGATGGATGGAGGTCTTACCACTCATCTTGAAGTTGTAATTAAAATCTTTGCTGAGGCTGTACTTCTATAAACTGGGATATCAACTGTTTTCCTTAACATCTGTAGTAGCAAGCCATGGGTTGGAGTCAAGAACACAGAGTACATTACATGTGTTCTTAGCAAGAAGGCATTTTATGCATATTTAGTGGAATGGACCTTTGAATTTGAAGGGCAAGGCGTGGATGACACATACAGGCTCCGGGGCGGTTTCCAGTGAACAGCCTGTGTCAAAACCAACAAAGGACATCCACGCAGCATGGGGGCTCCAGGCCACTCTTGGCATGAGCAGGGGATAGGACATGTCGAGAGAAGCGGCAGTCTGTGCAATTGCCAATTCCAGCAAGTACATCTCCATTTTCACTAAGCCTGGCATGGTAAGCCAGCCCTCGTGCTTAGCAAAACCACCAAGACTCCTGGTTCACCAGGGTAAATCTCCTGATGCTCTTTCACCAAACTGCATGACCTGTGCTAAGTCCTTTTTGACCTCCAGCTACCAAGACGGAACCAAAGCAAGGTTTCCTTCACCTGCCTGGTGAATTCAAGTCATTCAAGAGGCTCTTCCAGTGTTGTCTTTTTCTGATGTCGTACCCCGAGTGCAGAGCCAAGGGTGCTGGAAGACAAAGCCCTGGGCTTCAAACCTCACGGTGGTGTGCTGGG
Source organism: Procyon lotor (assembly GCA_028646535.1). Classification (NCBI taxonomy): domain Eukaryota; kingdom Metazoa; phylum Chordata; class Mammalia; order Carnivora; family Procyonidae; genus Procyon; species Procyon lotor. The sequence continues at coordinate 5,664,736 of CM053607.1, forward strand.
CTGCATTTCCGAGCTGCTTGGAACCAGTTCTCCATTTTATTTTTCATTTCTCCCCTTCTGCAACTGACATGTCTCTAATTATCATCCTGTGCCTGTCCCACCAGCACTTGTTGGGAGCAGATAAGCTGTTCCTTTGGGATTAACGGCCCCCCCAACACATTTACAACCTAACCCCTGGAACCCATGAGTAGGTTACTTTACAGGGAAGAAGGGACTCTGCAGAGGGCATTTATTATTGTAATTCCTCCCGGATGATCCCTATGGACCCAAGGAGCATTCTCTGGGTGGAGTCAGTGAGATACAGTAGGAGAGAAAGTCAGAAAGATCTCGGGCATGAAGGATTCAACTCCCCATAGCCAGTTCTGACACGGAGGGGGTCACGTGCAATGCCGAGAGGGAGGCTGCTAGCTCTCAGCTGACAGCCTGCAAAGAAACAGGGACCTTGGCCCCATAGCCACAAGGAATTTGGTTCTGTCTACAACCTGAAGAAGCTTGGACAAGTCTTCTCCCAGGAGCTATTAGTGAGGAACGCAGCTCTGCTGACCCCTTGATCTTCAATTGGTGAGAATGGTGTCAGACCCCTAACTCGCAGGAACCATACGGTAATAAGTCTGTGTCATCCTAAGTCACTAAGTTTGTGGTCATTTGTTACAGCTGCAGTGGGAAACTAGTACAGAGCCTTTCGCTTGTTTTACTCAAGGACAGATGAAAATCTTCTTGACACATGCCTATGCATTTCACAGCCCAGCCTTTTCCTGAAAAACCGCTTATCTGCTGTGGACTCACATAAGTTTCGAGAAGGTATTTCCAGAGGACCAAAAAAAAAAAAAATTGTATTGTTTTGATCAAGACCAAAACGCCACTTTTGAGGTTCAAAATTCTTCCTCGGGGCATGTGCTTAGGGGACGGGGTGAGCTGGCGGCGCATACGGCATCTGTCCTCAACTCCGCCAGGCCAGGCGATGCTCTCGCTACCTCCGAGCGGACTAAAGCCCTCTGCATAAGAAGCGCTGGTGTGACGTGATGATGCACGCGCTGAGGCAGAAGTACGTTGCTTTAACTTGTTCTGCCCTCCCCCTGATCTGATCTGCAGGCATCAGCTGGGACTGCTTTGCCACTTGGTCGATCTGCCAGCCCTCTTCCTATAGCAGGGGCTCCCGAAAACCTCAGACTTCACAGCTCCCAGTGAACAGAGAGGGCAGCGGGTGGTGGTCTATTCTGGGGGGATAATGAGCATGCTGGATTGTAAGGGAGAGAAACGGGCGATGTCCTAGCTCTGCTCGAGGGAAGTCTCTATTGCAGACTCATTACTGTGAGTGAATTCCTGGAGCATTATCTGAAAAGCCCACCCTAAGTACCAAATGGTATGAATGGTCTGGGTTTCCTCTGCTATGCAAAAGTGGAGGGCTCCTAGGAAACCTCCCATAAGCAGACGTGGGTAAAGCAAAGAAGCAATTACCATTAATTTATATGGGGACTATTTTGGGACCATCCTAGACCCCCGATCTCCTCTCTTAGGCTCTCCTGGTGCCTGAAGGCACGTGGCTAACAGATGCACAAAGTACTTGGACATAAAGCCCAGATGCTCACAGGCTTCCAGGCACCGTTCAGAGCTCTAGAGGCTGGATGCTGAGATGCTGGGCACGGCGCAGGGAAGGAGCTGGGCGGGACCCTTCTCGCTGCTCTGGGTGTCCTGCCTCTACCCCAGCTCTCTGCAAAACCAACGCGCAACGCTCTTTTTGCTTTTCACTTTTTTCCACAAAAGCAAAAATCCCCTTTGGATTTCTTTCTGTTTGTGAAAACAGCTCCTCATGCAGGTTTGTTTTTTTTTTTTAAACGAAGTAGCTAATGCAAACTTTTGAAAACTGAGGGACCCCTGTATTAGGATGAGCCACACCTCCGTACATTTTGATTGGGTACAAATAACGAGGCTGAATTTACTTGAAAAGCTCTTGAGCTCTCTTTACACATTTGGGCTTCTTAAGCTGGCACTTAATCACAGCCAAGTCAGAACAATCTCCAGAGAAATAAATTTCCCTTTCCTTTTTTTTTTCTTAAGATTAGCAGTCTTGCTTTAGGATTCCCACTATGCACCTTCTTGTCTTCTCTCAAGGAAGGCAATTTCTTTATAAATCCGGACAGAGATGGCTTGGTAATTGCTTTGTTGAGCTGCAGGGACACAACGCTTCAGTGGCCTCAAGACCAACTACCTACTGGGCCGGCAGTGAATTTGGCTCCTGAGCTGTCCTTGGAGCGGTGGTCCCTAGGCGCACACACCCCACCCACCCTCGTAAACGTAAACCAGCAGAGAGAGATGGATGAACTCCTCTTTCGTTGGCTATTCAACTTTGCCCCCTTTAAGAACGCTTAGACCTGTGCCTTGTGGAGCTAGCCATCATGCATCGGGGCACATTGTTCCAAAGCAGCCCAGAACGGAACCAGAAACACCTGAGTTAAAAGATGTCCTGTGGCTGGCAAGTACTACCTAGGGTTTTAGCTTCATGATTCCAATTAAAATTGATGGACGCCACAGAGTTAACTGCTCTATGGAATGTCTGCTGCGAGTTTCCCATCGGGCTAAATTATAAGGAACTCCCAGGGAAAAAGAAGTGAGTGCTGTGTGGCTAATGCCCGTTAACTGCGAACCTAATTGTGCCTGCGGTCCTCTGCTCCGCGAACATCCACTGTTGTTTCCTAACCTGCAGGGCTCGCACGAGCCGTGCGCCCCGTGCCTTGAGTGTGGAGTTACCGAGACCACGCGTCAAGCCTGGAGCCCTGCCATGCACCCAAGCTTCTGAGCCCATGTCCACCTTCCCCACATCCCACTGATGCCCCCAACGGTTCACTCTGGCACGTCTGTGGCAGGCCCGTTGCGAGCCCCACATCCAGCTTCAGTCCCGGTACCGCCGCCTGCCATCGAGAGGGCCTTTGGTGAGGGGGGTATGTGGCACCCTTGCAGCAGGCATTCTCCCAGAACAAAACCATTGGCCAGCTGTGGCCCGATTACAGATGCAACGGCAAGAAAAAACAATCGTGGTCAAAATGCAAATGAAGTTAAAAAAGGAATAACAACACAGCGTTGTTTTCCCTTTTTTTCTAGGCCAAATTACTCCTTTTATCAACCCAGACACAACTGAATATAAGTCACAAAACCTGAACTTTTTAAAAAAAATTATGCAATAGGGATGCCTGGGTGGCTCAGTTAGTTAACAGTCTGCTTCAGCTTAGGTCATGATCCCAGGGTTCTGAGATCAAGTCCCACATTGGGCTCCTTGCTCAGCAGGGAGCCTGCTTCTGCCTCTGCCTGCTGCTCCCCCTGCTTGTGCTCTTTTTCTGGCAAATAAATAAATAAATAAAATCTTAAAAAAAAATAAAAATACTTGTGATAAATTAATATGCTAGGAATACTGTAAACTAGAAAGGTAACATTCACTTCACCAATGAGGTTTCCAGGAAAATGGGGATTGTGGCTACATAAATAATGAGCAATCGTGAGGCCATCCATTTCTTTGTATTTTCAGACCTCTGTCTTCTAAGAACTAGGAGAACAAACCTGACTAATGAGAGATTACAGGTAATTGGCTACTTGCCTTTTAAATGGTAGATTGTGGGTTTGAAGACTTTCAAGATTTAGCCTTGTATTCTGGATTATTAATAGCTATTATTAGAGTAACCCTTCAAACCTTCATTTCGATTCATCACCTAATTCTCTATATGCACTCATGTAATCTTTCAATTTATTTACTTGCAGGAAATTTTAACAAATCATACTTCAAAGACTTATTAAAGCTGGGAATCAATGTGATTTCTAAGTTCACTTATCTAGATGATGAGTTGTCCTCAAGGTGTATTTCTTGTGTTCATGAATGCTTTGATCACTCACTGATACCTAGCTGGGTACCAATAATAACAACCCCCCAATCTGAAAAGTATCTTCAGAGGAAAGAAATGCATTCATTTTCGTGTCTCATCCCCTTCCCCTGTTTCTACCTCAGTCTTGCTCCATGTAATTCACCAGCCCCTCCCTCATAGCCTTTTATTCTGGGTGGTTACTGTTCAGGTGATCCCAGCAGCATTTCTCCAAGCTGACTGTTCAAGGTCCTTGCCCAGCACAGTAGGATGAGTAGTCAGAGCAGGCAGCCACAGGATAAGGAAAGGAGAAGAGGAAATTCCTGTCATTCTTCTGCTCCAGGCTGGCCTGGCCACCTATAGTAATCATCCCTCTCTGCTATTTTTTTGTTTTTGTTTTTTTGGTCTTCTTAAGTTTCTTCTTTGGAAAAAGTCTCCTGAAATTTGTGGCCACAATGCTAATAAAAATAGTCTCTGGACCAAAACAGCTGAAGCCTTGTGAGCAAAGGGATGGAAAGGATTAAAAATAAAAACCACCTTTCTTTGATTCTCTTAGAAATGCTCCCATCTGTCCTATCTGCTGTCCTGGAAACTGAGAAGTTTTGACAGCTCACTTAGTAGTTTTTTACTTGGACCAAAGAATAGGATAAGAAAAAACAATGCAGACTCCAATTACTTTGGCCAGAGATTACTGAGTAGTTCTAGCTAGGTGAAACCAACAAAGCCAACCTTTGTTTGGCCAAAGATGAATTAAAGCTACACAGGGTATCTGTGGACAGCTCTGTTCTCCCCTTGTTTTGAAAAGAAAATATCTAGTGTGGGGGTGCTGGATGACCAGACAGAGAAACTATAAGAGTCCATAAAGCTTCTATAAGAAAAAAATTTACAGAAAACTCTGTAAAACTAAGATCACTCGGCCTCTTTATTTTTTGAAAGGGAGAAGAGTATACATTTATTCCTAATTACTGAAATATATTTTTACCTTCTGGAGGAAAGTTCTGGAAGACTTATGGAAAGAAAGTGGGTGCCGGCTTTCACAAGAAGCAGCAGCTTAGGCATTGGTCTGAATCGCAATTTAGGAATAGTTGGAAAAGTCAAAGTTCTCTGAAGAGTGCTTGTATTTTAAAACCAAGGCTGCTTAGCACCTAGGAATCTATAGTTTCATCGTTTGCCTGCATTGTTGTCCTGACTGGACTTTTTCTTTGCTGCAGAAGGGAGAATTTGAAAGATGTCCCTTTGAGATTCCTGCTTCGGAGATGTTCAGTCAAGCACTGGGGTCGGCACTGCTGTGAGGGGGCTTCAAGGATGGCATTAGGTACTAATCCCTGACCTTAAGGATAGGGAAAGGATCCTGGATTAGCCAGGGTCCCTGTGTCATCGAATGAGTCCTTAAAAGCAGAAGAGTCAGTCTAAGACATGTGGCTGAAGAGGGAGCAGAGAGATGAGGGAAGGTGAGGGGAGAGGGCCTGGCACCCCGACACCCCTGGCTCTGTAGGACGCTAGGAGGAACCACAAACCAGGGAATGTGGTGGCTACCAGAAGCTGAGAGCAACCCCAAGACAACAGCCAACCAGGAAATGCAGACCTCAGTCTACGACTGCAAGAAACTGAATTTGGCCAACCTCCTGAAGAAGCCAGGAAGCAGATTCTTCCCAGAGCTTCCTGCTGGCGGAGACCCTGATTTGGACCTTTTGAGACCAGCCCTGCCCCCGGCATTTCTGGTGTACGCCACTGTGAGACACTGAGCCCTCCCAGCCCATGGAGTGTGGGGCGTCTGTGATGGTGGCAATGGAAAAACACCATTGGCGGATGCACAGAAGACCAGAAAGCCTCACTGTAAGTTTCCCATCAAAGCTTGTTTTTAATATTTCTGCTAATGTATTTCCAAACCTTCAGATACACTTTCTGCACCTTCAAATGAAGGTGTTTTTAGAGGCTCTGAAAAACAAGAGAAAATGTGGTCACTAGGACTTTTGGCTGCCTCTTGTTGCCTCATGTTGAATGCCATGGGCTTCTCCCCAACTCCAGGTAACCTAAGAATGACTGTTCTTGGTTTACTACGACCAGATGGCTAGCGCTTAACATGAGCGGAGGGTAATAGGACCACCGGGTGCACAATTTCCTTTTACTGCTTTAGCTGTGGAGGGAGTAAGGTTTCAAACATCTAAGAATTACAGTGCTGCACAGGAAGGTCATCTAACAAGGACACTTCGAGGAGCCTCACGGCATCATTAAAACCAGGTCACAAGTTGGCCATGAAGAGTTTAGCTTCATTGTTTATCCTCGTCACACTAAATAAGTGCTGGGATAAAAGCTTTCTTGCCTGCTATGGGATTGGGGGTTACTCTCTTTGATGTTGAGCAAGTGTTAAAGATTGAGTTTAAAAACTGTGCACTTATCCCTCTCGGTGGACACATCAAGAATAAGTAGAAGACAAAAGGGAAGGCTTGTGACCCCACCATTGGCCCAGGATGTATGTGTCCTGCTGGCTTCACAGATCTTTGTGAATTATAACGGTTTCTGAAGCTCTGGAACAGACCACAGAAAATGACTTCTTGGGGGAAATGTCAAGGCACCAATGCACCATGAAAATTCTCTGGAAGTTACAGTCTAGAAACCCCAGGTTTTTCTGAAGCTCATCTCAATACAATTACTCTTATTATCAATCCTTTTATACTAATACGGAAAGGTTTGGAGGTCTGTTCATCAGTAAAGAAAACATAGTTTTGGAAAAGATGGAGAAGAATGATTCAATTTTTGTACAAAATAAAAGCAGAAAGAGGATCCTTATAGAGTATGCAAACTGCTATCAAGCCAGGGGATCCACTGATCAAATCCAGTATTTCCAATAATCCCTTATTTCCCTAAAATCCCCCCAAGGGATACGATGTACTATTTCAGTTTTAGTCACAAATATTCACCATGGAGTTTGTTACAGAATGTGCTAAAAATCAAACATAGAGTGTTAGTTTACCCAGATGCCAAAGAAACTCTGAACTGCTGTGATCTTAGAACATGGTGCCCACTTTTGCCATACTGGAGGGACACCTGCCGGTGCCTGGCGCTTTCCCAGCAGTGCTGGCCACTCACCATGTGGTGAGATGCCATGGGCTGCGGGTCAAAAAGTTAGAGCTATCCCAGTCTCTATGGGGGCTGGTGAGCTTTTTTGGTTTGGTTTCAATGCTGGATTCCTCTCACCACAGAGTCCTTGAATTCTCCTGGGGCTGATCACAATGGGAATGATGGTGAGGGGGACAAGGGATCTTCACAAAGCATAGTTATGGTCATAGGGATCCAGAGAAGTGAGTAAGAAGGTAATTAAAAGGCAAAAAGAGATGAGAGTGAAATGGAGGTCAAGAAATGTAGTGCTAACTGAAACTGCTTTGCGAGTTCCCTTTATAGGCTATTTTGCTGTATGCCGAGACACCTGGATTGACTTGTTGGACAAATACCGTGTCTCTCACCCTGGCCTCAGTCTTTCTCACACAACTGCATCCACTCAGTTGGCACATGAGGCAGCTCTGACCACAAAGCATCTCCAGAATCATCCCATTGCTACCGACAGGTCCATTACCACCACGTCTTGTCTCTCCATTGGGTCCCTGTGCTTCTGCCCTCATCCCGTGCCCCAGGAAAGCTCCTGTGATTCTTCTAAAATGTGCATCAGAGCACCAGTTCTCCAACCCCCAAGACTTTCCATTTCACTTAAACTCCAGTCCTGAGCATAGCACATGCCCAGAACATGCTTCCTCTTGTTCACTTGGCCAACATCTACTCATCTTTCCATGTCTTTTTCAGAAGATGGCTTTCCCTGTTCCCCCTGAGCAGGTTACTATGTCCTGTGCTCAATCAAGGTCCACGGGCATGTTCTCAACCACCCGTATCACCTGCTCACTGCCCACCAGCATTCTGCATTCAGATCACAGGGCATCATGATGCTTGGGGGAGGAGTGAGAAGATGGGCAGCTGGCCGGCAAGAAAGCAAGCCATGGGGCAAATGGGCAGTCAAGCAAATGGACAAAGTGAGGGCAAACTCAAATCAGGGGGAGGAGGGATCACACAAATGGGCCCGAGGACAGCAGTCCACACTCGAGAGCCAGGCTGGCAGCAGGCAGCCCTCAATGGTCCCACATTTTCACCCAGGGCCAATCTTGGTCTGTGACCAAATCAATATGCACGGCTGCCTATGATTGATTTCTTTGCTTGTCAGAGAGATGATAACTTGCTAGAATGCAAGGAGACAGAAGGACTAAGGGACACGAACAGACTCTTTCTATGGAAGGAAATACAATTCAAAGCCAGCAATAGGACAGCCTCCTACTTCCTGCTCCTTCTCTAGCCCTACTCCACAAGAGTTCACAGACAGATAAGATGACATTCTCATCTTAAGAATGTTGGAAGGAATTTCAAGCAAGATACTCTGCAGTTGAAAGCAATGGGGATTCTGGAGGAGACTGGGGAGAAGGATAGAACAGTGGGAAGAATATACCAGAGATACTATCACACCCGGACCTTAGCAGGTCCTGATTTGCGTAATATAATGTTTATGAATACTGGCATTCACTTGTAAAGAATGGAAGTATCTTATGCTCCAAAAGACCCGACTGGGGAGTAGAAAAGCTTTGTGTCCAATTTCAACTCTGTTATTATCAGTCTGGCCTGGGCAGCACATTAGCATTTCTGACCCTCAGTTTCTCCATCTGTAAAGTGGGCTAAAGTTTTGGAAGGATCAAATGAGGCCAAGTCTGTGCAGTATGTAGGAGCCAGACCTACGGTCATCTGCCACCCTTTCCCCTGGACATCTGCTCACTGATACCTGAGCAAAGGACAGAGGGACCTATTTTAACAAAGAGAAAATAAGAACAAAGCACAGGAAGATTCTAGTATGGTGTACAGGAGGACTATTATATTAGTTTTTGGAAGAGGGGAGCCTTTTTTCCTGGCTTCATTTTTCCATGAATCTCCCCAGCATTTCCACTCCCCTTTCCACATGCTTCCTCCCTGTATTAGTCTGCTCAGGCTGCTTTAGTAACAAGGTAGCACAAACGAAGTCCAAGGTCAAGGTGTCAGCGGGGCTGGTTTCTTCCGAAGCTGTGAGAATCTATTCCCTGCTCCCCTCGGCTTCTTGGGGGTTTGCCAACCATCTTTGACGTTCTTCGGCTTGGAGAAGCACCCATCTCAGCTCTGCCCTCATCTACTCATGGCATCCTGCTGTGTGTGTCGCTGGGTCCAAATTTCCCCTTTTAATAGGGACACCAGTCATCTTGGATGAGAGCCCACCTTAATGACCTCATCTAATGTCCATCTGATGTACAATGACCTATATCCAAAGAAGGTCATATTTAGAAGTACTGGGAGTTAGGACTTCAATATATGAGTTTTAGGGGGAGGGTTACAATATTTAACCCATTACAGCCTCCAGCAGAGAGAGTGAATTGTCTGACCAGCAGGTGACAAAGTTCTGCCATCCCTTGGTTGAGATTTCTCACTTGGTGGAGTTAATCCACTGACAGACCAACCGAGGGACTGGGAGGTAGTGATGTCAGCTGTGTTTGTCAGCTCTTTAGATCTCGACTTTTCCATGGTCAGTTCCCCATCTACACTGGCAATCTACACAGTGCCGTCAGTAGATCTTAGCCTGCAGATAAGGAGGCAGGATCTCCACTCAGCTTTCGCAGAGGTAAACAGCCTGTCTGGCTTGCATCCATCAGTTTTCTTTGTCTTACTTTTCATTTTGTTCTGAAAAAAATGTTATGTTTATCGGGCCCTCATGGCCTGACAGAAACCCTCGGGGAGGTATCTGTGAGCCAACAGGGGCTCAGGGCACCTTTCAAAGGGCCGGGAAGTTTGGGATGACATTCCCATCTCAAGAATGTTAAAGGAATTTCAAGCGAGAGACTCTGCAGTTGTGATGTCCAACACACACATTCCACCATGTCCAAGTCCAGGCTGCTAATGAGAGCCTCATTTTTCCCACTCAGATGTGCTGGCTGCTGCTTCCTCTGAGGACCCAGCTGTTACCTTCCTGTGTCTTGGGGCAGGAGGGATTGAGTGAGTGAAGGTAAGGGCTCTTGCAGGTAACCAACAAAGGAGATGTGGAAACCTTGGGGCTCATCCTTTTGGGTTGAAGAAATGAAAGCACTAGGTTTGTGCATCATGTGCCGTGGCTCAGATCTCCTTCTATCCTTTTAGGCTGTAAGTATCATGTCTTACGCATGTTTCCTTCCCTGGTACCTAGCAGAGTCCTGGGCATACCACACAAGAAATTCTTGTGGTATAAGAGACGCTGTCCATTTTACCTTGCTGATTTAGCACCGGATCAAGGAGGAGATGATGCGATGGTTACGGCTGTTCTCATCATGTAGAACAGGGCAGACTGGCTGCAGTATTTGGAGTTTACAGGCCAACTCCGACCCACGTGATGCCATCACGCTGCATTCCATCTGGATTCCGAGAGCCCAGGCCTGAATCCAGTTTCATGACTTCCCACCTTGGGCTCTGGGACAAATTGCTCAACCCCTCTCGGTTTCAGGTTCTTGTTATTTAAAGTTAGGTGAAAAAAACCCCATAATAACCTTTTGTGTATAAAGCTGTCATGAGAATCAGGTGATGATTGCTGGTATTAAAGGGTTTTTGCCCACATTTATTATTTAACTGTGCTGATAAATCAAGAGTCCAACATTCTTCAAATGGGGTGGATGACAAATTCAATATCATGAGAACCAAGGGCAATACAAGCAAAGTACAAGGACAGAACCTACTACATGGATGACTGTCCAAGAAAAAGAGATTCTGTAACATGCATGGAGGTGGGGGTTGTATTTAGCAGAAACATCACAAACACACACAATGGAAAACAAGCAGGTACGGGGCTGTAACCAGGAGACGGGTCTCATGTGGCCACTAGAGATCACGCACAGTAAACACGTTATCTGTGTGACTGGGAGGATCTTATTCGTAAGGGGAGAATGAAAAGTTTCCTTGCAAAATTAGCACAGGATGGTTACAAGGCATGGGGAAGAACAGCCAGGGAAGGGCCGCTCACTGGTTCTCATTCACTCACTCATTTGAGAGCTAGTTCTAGGGGCCACCACTGTCAACTGTTGTTTAGGGCTGAGTCAGGCAGGCTGATAAAAAGCTAATCTCGTGAGAATGTAGCTCTCTGGCCTTAAACACCCAAGCACATAGGCAAGGATGTCACTCCAGATCATCAGAAGGTCAAATGAAAAGCTCAGAACACTTTGTAAAGGCATTGGTTAAGGCCTAATTTGTATGGTAGGAGAGGGTGTTGTGGAAAGTCTCTCTGCATAGGACACTTTTAAATTGAGATCTAAAGGTGAAGGGGAGAGGAGAGAGTCCTCCAAGTGTTGGAAATCATGTGGGAAGGTCCTGTGGTAGCAAAGATCCTAGTAGACAGAGCAATGGAAAAAGGCCAGTATTGCAAATATAGCAAGGGCAGAGGAGCTCACCACAGAGCTGGAGACTCAGAGGTTTTGGCCAACTTTGACCACAAGCTGCAATGAGTGGACACCAATCCTTAGAATTTGAAAGCAAAACTAATATTCATGAAGTACTTTTCTTCTAAGTACTCAAGCAGAGTGATATAAAGACAAAAGGCCTTAATTTGTCTAGCAGCTGGAGAGAAAACTTGTCTGAAATAAAATGACAAAGAAAAGGCAAAATATCTGAGAAAACATAATCTAGGCCACAAGGGAAACAAAAGCAAAAATAAACTATTGGGTCCTCATCAAGATAAAAAGCTTCTGCAGAGCAAAGGAAACAATCTACAAAGCTAAAAGGCAGCCTACAGAATGGGAGAAGATATCTGCAAATAACATATCTAATAAAGGGTTAGTATCCAAAATCTATAAAGAACTTATCAAACCCAATACGCCAAAAAACAAATAATCCAGTTAAGAAATGGGCAGAAGATATGAACAGACACTTTTCCAAAGAAGACACCCAAATGGTCAACAGACATATGAAAAGATGCTCAACATCACTCATCATCAGGGAAATGTGAATCAAAACCACAATGAGGTATCACCTGATACCTCTTAGAATGGCTAAGATTAACAAGACAGGAAACAACAGATGTTGGCGAGGATGTGGAGAAAGGGGGTGAACCCTCTTGCATTGTTGGTGGAATGCAAATTGGTGTAGGCACTTTGGAAAACAGTATGGCAGTTCCTTAAAAAGTTAAAAAATAGAATACCCTACAATCCAGCAATTGCACTACTAGGTATTTACCCAAAGGATACTAAAATACTGATTCAAAGGGGCACTTGCACCCTAATATATACAGCAGAATAATCTATAATAGCCAAATTATGGAAAGAGCCCAAACGTCCTTTGGATGACGAATGGATAAAGAAGATGTAATATATACTATACAATGGAATATTATTCAGTCATAAAAGAGAATGAACTCTTACCATTTGTAACAACACGGATGGATCTCGGGAGTATTATGCTAAGCAAAATAAGTTGGTCAAAGAAAAATATTGTATGATTTCACTCATATGTGGAATATTTTTTGTAACTACATTTTGAAGATTTTGTTTATTTGAGAGAGAAAGAGTGAGTCGGGGAAGGGGCAGAGGGAGAGGGAGAGGCAGAGAATCTCAAGCAGATTCCATGCTGAGCATGGACCATGACCTGGGACTTGATCTCTTGACCGTAAGATCATGACCTGAGCCGAAACCAAGAGTTGGACACATTTTTAAAAATTATTTTATTTATTCGGGAGAGTGAGCACAAGTGGGGGGAGGGGCAATGGGAGAGGGAGAAGCAGACTCTCTGCTGAGCTGGGAGCCCCACCTGGGGCTCAATCTCAGGACCCCGGGATCATAACCTGAGCCGAAGGCAGATGCTTAACCGACTGAGCACCCAGGTGCCCCACTCATATGTGGAATTTAAGAAACAGAACAGAAGAACAAAGGGGAAGGGAAGGAAAATAAAACATGATAAAAACAGAGGAGACAAACCATGGAGAATCCTAACTATAGACAACACACTGGGTGTTGTTGGAGGGAGGTCGGCAGGGGGATGGGCTGGATGGGGGATGGGCATTCAGGAGGGCACTTGGTGCAATAAGCATTGAGTGTTGTATGTGGGTGATGAGTCACTGGATTCTGCTCCTGAAACCAGTGCTGCACTGTACATGCACTAAGTGGAAAAGAAAAAGAAAAAGAAAAAGAAAAAGAAAAAGAAAAAGGAAAGAAAGAAAGAAAGAAAGAAAGAAAGAAAGAAAGAAAGAAAGAAAGAGGAAGGAAGGAAGGAGGGAGGGAAGGGGAGGGAGGAAGGAAGGAAGGAAGAGAAAGAAAGAAAGGGAAAAGGAAAGAAAAGAAGGAAGGAAAGAAAAAGAAAATGATCGAGGCCAAAAATGTAACAGAGATGCACAAAATCTGAGTAGGGCTATGGCAAATATTCTGTTCCTCAAAAAGTTCTGTACAGAGGAACCATATGATTCAGCAGCTCTGTTCCTAAGGATACCCCCACCCTAGAGAACTGAAGACGGGGACTCAGACCCCAAATGGACATATGTGCTAACAGCAGCACTAGTCACGACAAAGGGGGGACACAGCCCAAATGTCCATTGGTGTGTGAATGCATAAGCATAACGTAGTCCATCCATACGATGGAGTATTAGTCTGCTCTAAAAAGGAATCTACATCACAGATGAACCTTGAAGGTTTTATGCTAAGTGAAGGAAGCCAGTCACCCAAGGCCCTACAGCCCACGATTCCATTTCAATGTAATATGCACAAGGACATCATTTCAGAACGGAGACTGGTGGCTGCCAGGGAGTATGGGAGGGACTGCTTAAGACATGTAGAATTTCCTTTGGGGAAATGAAAAAATCCTGAAACTAGATAGAAGTGGTGGCCCTATGTCATGAATGTACTAAATGCCACTGAATTGTTCACCTTTAAATGGTGGATTTTGTTATGTGCAATGTGTCTGAAATTTTTTTAAATGAAAGAAAAATAAGAATAAGGGGGAAAATGCCGGGGAAGTGGGGGCTCCCATGAGGGTCAGACAGAAGGGACCCTTGGGTAGAAGGACATGTTTTTGCTGCCAGACAGACTGACCCGTGGGTCAGGTTAAGCTGATTTTTGTGATTCCTTGTGTGTCTTGGCCTTTGGCTTTACTTGAAATAAAGCCTTCAGAGAGTCAAAAGTTTCTAAAGAAAAGAGGATGCTTATAGGCCCTGAGAGGTGAGAAGTAAGGGATTCCTTTTTCCAACAGGATTCTTGTCCTTACCTGAGACCTGCAGCTTTGCCTTTGCTATTGTGTGCGTCTCCCACCTCTCCTGAAGGCATCCCTCTAAGCCTGCAGGGGATCCTGGCTGGGTGCTTCAAAGGCAACAATAGGATAATCTGTTTCAATTATCTCCCCTCAAACAGGAAGGAGCCCTGAAAAATGGTAATAAAGCCCAGCACCAGCTCCTCTGTGAGCTATTACTGCGGGTCCGGGCTGAGGACACTCAGCTCTATCTGATTTGGGAGTCGTTAGCCTCTTAATCCATTTCGGTTGCTTAGGAGTGACAGGGGTCAAGGACAAACGACATTTAATTACGTTTGCTAGCCAGGATGACAGTGCTGCTCTCATAGATGCTAAGGGGAAGGACACTTGAGGTCCTGTCAAGATTCTAAGCAAAGGACAAAACCAGAGCACAAAACCAAAACATGTGAGCACTCATTCCATGCAAGAGACCATCAACCACACTTCCTGGTAGGCCTTAAAAGGACAGGATTTTTGTTTTTTTTGTACCTGAAATAATCGTTTTTTTCCAAGGTAAGCTCCATTGGCTCCAACCACTTGACCCAAACTTGTACCAAATAGAGCTCTTAGGGCAGTGAGTACAGATCACAGCTTTCACTTAGCAGGACCCTTGTTTGTTTATATAAATTAGCCTGTAATGACCAATTACATTGTTGGTTAGGGCCGATGGAACCCTGGGAAGAACAATGGTCTGGATACAGAAGTCCAGACTGGACTATGATGGCGAATGACGGAGGATGATTAATCAGCTGGCCTCTTCCTGAGGACTGCCACTCTCACCTCAAATCTTGGGGCTAACACACCTACTTTCTGGTAATCAGTTACCTTAAGAGAAATGCAATTAGCTGTTGGGACTCATTAGCTTCAGTCAGTGCGTTCTCGGCTCAGCATCTTCCTTGCTGGTTGAGAGCTTGTTAATGGGAAATAATGATGTATTTGTACCTCCATGAGACCACAGTGAAGGACGGAGGGTTAATCTGAAGTCTTGACATGTCTGTCCTTTTACTTAGCAGACTGAAAAACTGAAAAAAGCATTTATGATGCAGACAGAAAACCGCCGTATCCTAAAAATCAAGAGTTGACGGCTGTCAATCCATTAGCACAGGGAGGCAATTACTAATGCTGTTGCTATTGCTTCAATCTGGTGGAGGCAAGAGAATGTAGACCAAGCATGACATCTAGGTAGGGCTGCCCTCCATTTGGCTCTGCTCTGCCTTATTAGGAAAACACGTGAGTTAGTACTTCCAGAATCTTCTGCCAGCTCAGAACAAGCATAAGAATGAAGAAATGATGATTTTTACATTTTGTAGCTTCCCCAATTTTTGTTTGTAGAACAAGCAACTTGCTAGGAGGTGGTGAAGGTCCCACCAGGAGCTCCACAACTTCATGCAGGGGACCAAGGGATGCTTCTGTTCACCCCACCTGCACCTCGGCTTCATGTGATCCCCCCACCCTGCCACAGCTTTCTGAGTCAGAGACCCTGTTTGTCACCCCTCGCTGTCACAGCCCCGAAGGTGATAGAGAGGAACCCAGGGAATGGGCCACCCTGCTCAGCCTCAACCCATAGCTGCTCATCAAATGCCCTGAAGCAAACAGTCGCTTGGACTGGCTCCAAATGCCAGCTCAGTGACTGGAGGAAGTCGTTACCCCAGGAAATGGGACCAGGGAGAAGAGGATGGTGATTCAAACACTTCCTACTCTTGTCTTTCAGAGAGTCCCTTGGTCAACTAAAGGACAAGTGAAATTGACTACCAATATTCTTGATCCGTGAAGGATCACTTAGACTCAAGAAAGAGAGTTTAGAAGTTGGCTGTGGAGAGCAGAGCTGTGCACCTGGAATTTCCAGGATGAGGGGTGGGAGCCATGACCTCTGCACCGGTACTTTGGAGAATGCTCTGTGTGGCGCGTACTGGTCAAGTCTCTTTCCTCCAAGAGCAATCAGAACTGCGAGCTAGAGATCCTCGTATCGCCACCTGGTGTGGGCTAGCCTCCACGCAGGCTCTGCAGCTGCTACGAGTTGTCCTCACCTCTCTGGTTGTGTTGTCACAACTTGGGCAAACGCTGGCTTGGTTTATTTTAAAATAAATGCTACTTTGAAAAGGGAAAGGAGAAATGGTGTGAGAATAGATGTGTTAAAATCCTGGAGAGGAGTAGCCTGTGAGTGAAACAGGTTGGTGAGCTCTTTCTTCTTCAATTTATGGATAATTGATTAGTTTCTTGGCTTCTCCTCCAGGGAAGCTACTTCTGATGCAATGTAATATACCTTGGGAGGGCAACAGGAGGAAAAATTATATTTTTAATATCAGGAAGTTATGAAGGATCTGAAGAATGATCCAACTCTTGCAATTTGCTTTTTACTTATGAAAGAGTTAACACCCTACAACCCCATGTTTTACAGGGATAAATATTAAACACCATTGTCTACCGATTGGGGATTAAATAAGCTTTTTGGTTTAATCTTTTTTTAAAGGAAGTAATTTGTTCATACTAATGGAAAGATTTGAATATTCATATTCTAATAGGAAGAATGACTACTCATATTGGAAAGATAAAATTTAACATTTGCTTGTCCTTTTAAAAGGAGCCCACATTTGCAATCAAATTATAGGATAAATAATTCAAAACAAGTTTTAGTTAGATCCTGCAAATTTTCATAATTAAGTAGATCAAATTTTGCAGAAATAAGTTGTGAAAACTTTAAGAAAGAATAACATGACAGGGTATCTTACATTAAAAACATATATTTAAGGTGAAATCATTATAGTCTCACTTCTTCTGCTTTAGGGAAACAAAACAATGTTTGGGGAGAAATGGTCCCTATTACTATTTCATGGAACATAAACGTCAGAAAGGACTTTGGAAAATTATGGTTAGTCCTCTGGGGGATAGAAATATCTTCTGAAAGAATTTTAAAAAGGAAGGTTTGTCAGACCTTTCCTAATAGAAAAGACACAAGAATGCAAAATCCTAAAGAGAGAGAGAAAGCTTTAAGACTACAAGATGTAACAGTAAATCAATTACCAGTAAACAGCTTTTTATATATAAAGAATCTATTAGGTTAGCCATGCAAATACTGGAGAAAAAAGGCAAAAAGAAGATGGCCTTCTGAGGCATGATTTAGGAGAGACCCACTCCAATCTTTCCCGTTCTGGGGCAGCCTAATGGAATTTTGATGCCATTAGGTTGTCTCAGGGACATTATGCATTGTTTTGGGCAGCAAACCCTACAGACTGCGTCTATCTGCTTTTCATTGCAGTCCCCGTGCCTCCCATAGAGCCAAGCACATAGTAAGGACTCAAAAGAATAGACGCTGAGAGAATGAAACTTTCCGCCAATGTACCTAACTGCTCTTGTTTGGATTCCATAGCACCAAGCAGCTTTCTGATTGTACAGTGACTGCTCAGGGGCTCGCCTCTGGAGAACGAAAGGACTGGGAAAGGAGTAGGCTTATGCAATGTCCATAATCATGCACCCACTCAAATCTCTCACTGCAGGAGCATCACAGACTGATGGTCCAGCTTCTGTGCCCTGTGATTTGTCCCCGTGTTTGCCTTCCTGTTCCAGCTTTGCTCCCCCCGGCGCTCCCAGCCGGTGACCCAGCTCAGCAGCAGTTTGGGCAAGCCTGGGTCTGGGACACGCAGGACTCCTCGGAAGAGACCTGGGCCTAGCAGCTCTCCAATGGTCTCGTCCAGCTCCCTGAGAGCCTAAGACAATTTCACCCACCCACCCAACCAACTTTCCTTCTTTTCTGGTCCCCTTCACTTGGGGACAGACCTGCTGCATCATGGTTTGAAGGCTCTTCCAGGCCCTCTGGTTGCCTCCCATTTTCCTCTCCACTGTTGCTCTTTTTTTTTTTTAAAAAAAAGATTTTATTCATTTATTTGACACACAGAGATCACAAGTAGGCAGAGAGGCAGGCAGAGAGAGAGGGGGAAGCAGGCTCCCTGCTGAGCAGAGAGCCTGATGTGGGGCTCGATCCCAGGACCCTGAGATCATGACCGGAGCCGAAGGCAGAGGCTTTAACCCACTGAGCCACCTCACTTTAACCCACTGAGCCAACCCACAACACCCCTCCACTGTTGCTCTTAATTAAATACCTTGCATGGACTTCTAATTCTATCTTGGTGTCTGCATCTCTTAGGATCTGGACTGAGCCAGCATCCTCCTAGTCTCAGGGTAAAGAAACATGGTAGCTCTTGGGCTGCGCCTTGTCTCTGCCTGATGGAACACGGTGGAGTGGGAAGAACAAAGCTGAGGCATCGTACGACGCAGGATTCCTATCACCTTTCCTCCGCTTACTAGCTATATGACTTGGGTCAAGCTACTCTTAGGCTTCTGAGCATCAGCTCCTTGATCCTTGATCTGTAAAATAGGATAGGGAAGCCTACCTCGCTAGATTACAGGGACAACTGCATCAAACAGCATGCAGGTTAAAGAGGCATATAGCATTCTAATGGGCTTTTCACAGATGCTAAACCAAAGCTAATGTCCTCCTGATGCTATTGCAGCTTCAAGGTCCAGTTTCTGACCAGGCAAGGCCAAAGGTCAGGCCCGAGAGCCTGTGGTATTCAAGAGTAGTGTCCCACTTGGGGATGCCTCATTTGGAAATCCCAACTTGGAGATTTATAAGAAGAGATCAGGGCACAGGGGCACATAGGGAAGACCATGTGAGGTCACAGTGAGAAGATGGCCATCTGCAAACCAAGGAGAGAGGCCTCTGAGAATCAGCACTGCTGACATCTTGATCTTAGACTTCTAACTTCCAGAATTGTGAGAAAGTACATTTCTGCTGTTTAAGCCACCCAGTCTGTGGTATTTTATGAATGGCAGCCCTAGCAAACTGATACGGGATAAACTTCTTATAACCTATTAATAGAATATAGACCTAGTATTATAAACTACTGGAGTATAAACCACCCCGACTGGGTGGCACGGAGTGAGCTAGAAGCTTGGGGTTCTCCGTGGGAGACTGAAGCCCTTGTCACCAAGGGCAGCCCAACTGTCCCCTCTGATGAGGCCCTAAGACCCCCTACTCCTTTTGCCACTCCCCAACCCCCCAACTCTGTTCCCTTCCTCCAAAGAGGACTTTCAATGCTGAGTAATGACTCAAGAAAACTATTCACTCTGCATTCATAACAGACACATGATCAGAAGTAGAGAGCAGCACAGGTGAGGAATATTATCTGCTTTAGGGCCAGGTGTGGGGAAACCAAGTGTGAGTGAGCGAGTGAGTGGTTCTCCTCTGTTTACAGCATCCACACAGACTAGGTCATACCTGTATTAAGTCCCTGGATAAAGAGGGCTCAGTTCAGCTGCAACACAAGACTGGGATAAATCCAGAACTCATTATATGAGATGAGACTTAAAAAAAAACCTTTTTAAAACATTCTTTTTTTTACTATATGCCCTATGATCAAGTAGCTCAGTGAAAGACAAATACCATATAAGTGCACTTACAAGTGGAATCTAAACAAACAAGCAAACAAAAAGAGCAGAAACCACCAGCCCATAAATACAGACAGCGAATGGATGGTTGCTAGGGGGCAGGGTGTGGGGATGGGCAAAATGACTGGAGGAGACTGGGAGGTACAGGCTTTCAGTTAGGGAATGACTGAGTCACGGCGGCAAAACAGATTATTTTAATGGTCGAATAATATCGGCAACCAACGGACTTAACGTAAAAGTGATAATAATTCCTCCTCTTACCTGTGGCTAATGTGAGAGGTAAGCCAGACAAAACAAAAGTCCCTGGGGCTTTCCGGCCGGAGTGTGATCATCACTAGTGTTACTTTGTGAACGGGTTTTCTCAAGGTCACTCCAGAATTAGTGGCTCCACGGGACCAAGTGCTCATCCATTATATGGGTTAAAATGACTAATTGAGGGTCTGAGTTTAATTATACTCATAAGCAAAGGCACAGTGCAGCTCCTTTGATGGGCTGAATAACATTCTCGGGTACACAAGATAGATGGAAAAATTAGGGTTGTATATTGTTGTCCTTCAGGACAAGATGTTGAAGTGGGAATAGAATAATAAAAATAAATAAATGACTCAGCGGCTCTAGGAAATGAGCTGTGGAAGTTAGCAAAGCCAGCCTTATGCAAATACTTTGGCTGGAGATAGAGTCCTAAGCACGCATGACTAAATGGAGCACAGCCACACAGTAATAGATGGGAGTTCTCTTACTGAGCTGGCACATTAAATGGTGAAAAGGGATACTCAGCAGGCTTCACCTATAGTTCACTCCAAAATTATGATAATGGCCACGACAGGGATCTCTGGGATATTGATTTGTGCTATTTTAAATAGGAAACACAGTCATGTTTCACGAAAAATCTAGAAAAGCATTCATTCTGCACTCAGCTGTAGGAGCTGACTTCCTTAGATGGTCCCTCTAGCACGTCATGCGTCCTGAGTGCCCAGAATGACTTCCGGCCATCTAGGGCATCAAATAGATAGATCCACAAAACTTTCAGAGGGTAGTTTAGAGACTGGAGGAAACAGGAGGCGGGCTCGTAAATAGAAGTAGGAAACACAGAGACCAGATCCACATGGGAGGAGATCCTTATTCAACAACTACTGAGTCGAGAGGCTTCAGGTGAATCTCCTTTGGCCGAGGCAGCCACCCCTGGGCTTCAAGAGAGCAGGTTCCCCGGCACGGGAACCTGAGAAGGGAGGTTTGGCCTTGCACCTGAGCTATGGAGGATGATGGCCTAGAGAAAAAAACAGCTCCCTATCTGGGTGGTTTGTTCCTGGGCGTGAACCACGGGTTGGGAAGGGGCAGTTTCTCTGAGTTACTTGCAGTTTTTCCTCTCCCCCTGCTGTGTTTTCTGGTGGCTCGCTGGCTTTGCAGGCCCCCTCTGGACTGCTTCCTAGGGTGACTCTAGGAGGTTCCTAAGGCTGCCAGAATAAGGCACCACAAAGGGGGGGGGGATGGTTAAAGCCTCAGAAACTTATTCTCTGACAGTTCGAGAGGTTAGAAGTCCAAAATGAAGGTGTCCACAGGGTCGTCCCCACTGGTATACACAAAGACTCCTTTGCATTTTCCTAGCTTCTAGTGGCTTTCAGCAATGCGTGCGTGTTCCTAGGCTTATGCCTGCCTCACTCCAATCTCTGTCTCTGTCTTCACACGGCCTTCTCCTGAGTGTGTATGTTTTCTTCTTGTAAGGACCACCATCCATTAGAAATGGGCCCACCCTAATTCAGTATGATGTCACCTTAATTTAAATAATTTAATCTGTGAATACCCTATTTTTTCTTTCTTTTTTTAAGACCCTATTTCCTAATAGGGTCACAGTCTGAGGTTCCTGGTGGACATAAATATTTTGGGGGGGCACTTAATGAATCCATCACAATAATCTCAGCCAATGAGCTTGTCCACAGGCTGAGCCTTCACTGTTCAGCAATCAGGCTGTGGTTGGTCAATATGCATTTCGGTTGAAGGTGATTATTTTGGCCAAAAGTTAGGAAAAGTATTTGATCATACGTTGTACAGTGAAACAATCATGAATACGGAACTGAATCTCTTTCAGGGTCTGATTTGCCTGATTGAGGCCAAAGGAGAGTAGTTTCCTGGAGAACTCTTTAATCATAAGGTTAAGGAAAAAGAAAAAACCCAGTAACTTCTGCTAACTTTGTTAATCATAAGGTTAAGGAAAAAGAAAAAACCCAGTAACTGCTAACTTTGGCCTAAGCCTTATCTAACATTATATCACATTTATTTTAGGCCATATTTTAAAATGGCTTTTATTAAAATTAAAGCTTAAATTGCACAGCATTGGAACAAAAGACAAACATCGGAAAAAGAGGAAGGGATGAGGAAGCAGGGCAGTGTAGGTGTGCATCTGGGGTGGCTACTGGAAGAAGGAAGCTTGCGGAGAGGAAGCCTGCCTGCACTAATTGCCATCAGCTGTAATTTCTGCTGGCCCCACCTGCCACTGCCGTCCGGAGCCCACCATCCGGCCACCATCATTCTTATCAACTCGCTCCTCCAACAAAATGTAAGAGTTGTTTTTTTTTTTTTCCATTTCTATCCTCTTTCCTCAGTGACAGATAGATACTTCAGGAACAAATAGAGATTCGCTTTTGAAAATTCCATTTCCTACCCCAAAATGAATTTTAAATGGAAAAGGACGAAGGGCATTAACTTTTCATTTTATATTTCGTATGTGCTTAAATTTTTGCTATGTCAACATGATATGACATCTTTCCATGAAGTTTACTGTGCTTTTTTTAGAGAAGGCAAAGGTAAGAGTCTCTTCTCTTTGGAACACTCCCCATGAGTGTGCCCCGTGATTGAGGCTGGTGGGGAGGGGTCGGTCCCACCATTGGTACACACCGCTGCCGAAGAGAAGGTCTGAGAAACTGAACAGAGCTTAGTAAGACCGTATGGAATTATTCAAAGGTTGGACAGCATTAAGCGTTCCAGATTTTAGCTTAGGAAGGCTTAGGCTTTTTATCTAACTTAAATTTCCCTCTGATAAGCTTTTGAACATTTACGAGTGGTACAATTTGCATTTATAATATTTTTTTTCTTTCTGAAAGATGAAGAGGCGATCTCTTTTAGAATAGTAATTGCTGAAATTCTTAACCTCGGCTTCCCACCCTGAAATGATACAAACAAGTTTGAATCCTGCTAGGAACAAAAAATGAAGAATAATGCTCTCTGTCAGTGACCAGAGAAATTTACTTTTACCTACCAGAAGCTCCTACTGGAGCTGAAAGCCGCCTGGGGTAGGAAATACTACCCTGGGAAAATAGTGGAGACATCAATAAAAGAAAATTAAGTGATCAGTAAGAGAATGGAAGAGTCTGAGTACTGGGAAAACAACATCAACTTTATTATCTAGGGTATGTCTTAAAATATAGTCTTATCTTTAAAAAAAAAGCATCCATTGCTCTGACTAATTGTCTAAATTAAGATTTAAGGTGGAGGTGGAGAGAAGGGGCTGACGTGGGGCTCCATGACTAACTCTCCAGGGTTCCTCCCACTCCATATTTGAGCCCTTAGGAGAGAAGACTGGGAAGGAAGAAAGGAGGAGGAGGAGGGGGGAGACAGTTGGCAACTTTAAGGAAATTGGATGGATGTTGGCTGAGCAGATGCCACTTGGGAGCTGTTGAGAAGCAAAGTAAAGGAGCCAACACAAAGGGGAGTGAGTCCATCCACCAGTTGGGTGGTTGGCTGAGTCGCTCTGAGAACAGATCTGTTCCTGTCACCTCATAAGGCACTGTATTTCCTCTCTGTGTGGAAAAAGTAGGAGTGGTCTGGACCAGGAATCAGGATGTGAGTTTAAGTACTGGCTTCCCAACCTACTAACCATGAGCTATTGAACATAAAATAAATACAAGAATAAGCGATGTATTTGAAGGAGAAATTTCTGGTCCTTGGAAGACAGGGATTTTTAGGAATCAAAGTATTCATTTAATTTTTTTTGAAAACCTTGTCTCAATGGACAATGCACGAAAGTAGTTAATAAACATCTCGTTGCCAGGTCAAACCTTGTAATGAACACACACACACACACACACACACACATACGCACAGCTCCATTCTTCAATTTTTTTTTTAAAGACTCTTTTTTTTTTTTTTTAAGATTTTATTTATTTGACAGAGAGAAACACAGCGAGAGAGGGAACACAAGCAGAGGGAATGGTAGCGGGAGAAGCAGGTTTCCTGCCAAGCAGGGAGCCTGATGCGGGGCTCGATCCCAGGACTCTGGGATCATGACCTGAGCCGAAGGCAGACGCTTAACGACTGAGCCACCCAGGCGCCCCCATTCTTCAATTTCTATAGAATTCATGAGAAAGGGGAGTTTCCATTCCAACTCAATATTAGAGAAAATATCACCCGAGGACAGCTAACTGAATTAAATTTAACTGACATCTCACATATCAAAAATATTTAAATGGTGCATCATGTACGTTGCTACTTGTAATTTTTTTTAATTCCAAGTGTTATTTGATAATGAATGGTAATGAGAAAATTACACTCTCAAAATAAATTTATAAAATGGATAATTGTGACAAGGATCGAATTATATGTCACTCCTGATCCTTTAAGGCTGGGGAGGATTTCTAGAAGTTGAAATACATAAAAGTAAATACTTGAAAAGAATTTTAATACAACCGGATGTCCTCAACAATAACGCCTTAGCTTTTAAAATTGCCTCCCTAATAAGGAATAAGATCTAAAAAAGGAAGAGAATAAGAAATATTGTGTGCATATTTTATATTATTTTTTGAAGAGTACTTGTTTTCTTTGCCTTCACTGTGAAATATCCAGAAACCACATGAAATGAACTGAATTGTTTGCTTGTTGTGACACTTAACGTGGTTTATACCAACTTAGTCACCATTCTTTCCAGAGTTGCCTGTTGAATTCCTTACACCCCATGAACAGCACATATATTTTGTCGGCCGAAAGCAGCTGGTTGTCAGTTACCAGCTAAACTAGTTTCTGAATCATATACTTAACGCTCTAGCCAGAGTTCATGGAATATGGTGTTGGCATATTTTCATGATGCATCAGAAAAGAATTATAACATGTAAATGTGGCATTTTAAACAATTTAGGCAACTTTCAAAATCAAAGCTGTTAATTAATAGGCTAAAGTATGCAAAGATTTACAAACTTGGTATATCACTTTGTGCAGGAATTCACTCTATCACTTTCTATCCAATATACATTTAGTGCATGAAAAAGGACAACTGCTGTGATTTTTTCTTTAGGAAGTACCAAAGCACCAAATTGTTTCTAAATATTTTGATGGAAGAAAATGTTCCTTGCAAAGGTACAAGCACAGATCCAGTTTATAAATTCAGACAATCTGGTTGTTAATTTACATTTTAAGGAGTGTATTCAAATCATTTCTGCGGTTCCGGGAGGACTTTTGCTGGGCCTTGTTTTTTTCTGCCTCCCGGGTCTCTCCCAGGCACACAACAGACTCAGCAAATGCTCATGAAGAGCACTGTTGAAAGGCAGGAAGAGCACAAGAAGTAATTTCTTTAATGTAAATAAAAAGCTAGGCCTTCTCAGAAAAACAAAGAATGTATATAAACTCAAAAATTAAAATCTAGAATCCTCCATCATGATAAAAAACATTTGTGACTGTTCTGGTGTATGACCAACACCAAGTATTAGCAGAAATTTCTGGAAACTTCCTATCCATTGAATATATGATAAATGCAATTTAGCCCCTTCCCAAAGCTATTTTGTTCCTCTCTTAGTTCAACCTGCTCATCACCGTGGAATGATTTGCAAACACATTCAAACAAGAGGAGAAATTATTCTTTCTTTCTGTAGAAGGGCAGAAGGTCAACGAATTAAGGGGGAAGTTAAGTATTCACCATATACTGACTGATGGGTTCTGTTTTGCCAATCACAAGGTAACTCAGAACTAAGAGATAAACCCCTAAACCTGGTTGCATATTGACTAAGGAGACCGAACTTGGGCTACATGAAACTCTTTCTAAATAAGATGTCCCCCTTTTTCCTTCCTATGTTGTGGTTGCTCCTGGCCACATTCAGCAGCTGAAACCAAGCGTCTGTATGTGTGAACGGAGAGGGATGAAGGGTCATCCTGATCTGACCTACCTTCGCTCTAGGGCACAGTCCAGATGCTAAACTCAGCCAGACGACCTACCAGGGGGACCCCTGAACCTCCTCGGTCTAGCTTCTTCATCTGAGTTTTCATCAAATGGTGCTGGATGCATGCTCTTAATAGCAGTGGCCTACCTCCATTAGGCAAACATCTTGGATGTATCACTGTGTTGCTGTATCATTCAGAGAGAATTTTAACTGACAGAGTTAACCAGGTCTTTACTGACCATCCTTCTACAATCGATTCTGAGGCACTTTTCCCATGTTTAGGAACGACGGACCATTTTCTTTTCCTTCCTTCCTTCCTTCCTTCCTTCCTTCCTTCCTTCCTTCCTTCCTTCCTTCCTTCCGTCCATCCCTCCATCTCTTTCTCCCTCCATCCTTTCCTTCCTGACTCTTTATAAGTCAAAGATGCTCAGAAGGAGGAAAAAAAAAAAACCTATAATAATTGCAAATAACTGAACTAGAAAAATCCGGTGTAAAAAGTGAGAAGTGCCTACAGTTTTAGCTTTGGAAGGAGTTATAATTCTTCTGGTGGGGCAGGAGGTTTCTGAAGGATAACAGAATGTAAGAGGTTATAAAACAAATGTCTCAACAGGGAGTTTTGGAGAACTGTAAATTTGCCTTATGGTAAAGCTTTGCCAGAGAAATCGTGTCCAAAGATCATTATTTTGTGACCTTGAGGAAAAGCAAAATCGTTAGAAGATTTCCTCTTCCTGCCTGTGAATGCATGTCGATATTTAGCGGGGCAGACTCACTTTATCTCCCTCTATGCATGCACATTTACACAAACACACCACTCCTCTCAAGACTGGAGGTTGGGAGCATTGTTATAAATATTCATGAGATAATTATTATTAATGTCACCAAGGTGATTTCGGTCCTCCTCAGGAGAGACTGGTTTTTGCACCTAGAAGCCAATCAACTGTAGGAGAAATGACAGCTTTGAGGCAGCCCAGCTAAAACAATCCTGTACATTTTATGTTTGAAATATAGATTATCTGACTGGGTGTTCTTTGGAGTCACCCTTTTGCTTTCATCTCATCATGAAGTTTATCCAGCAGAGATTTCCAACTTTGGTACAAAATACAGCATCCTTGGGGCGCCTGAGTGGCTCAGTTGTTGGGCGTCTGCCTTCGGCTCGGGTCATGATCCCAGGGTCCTGGGATCGAGCCACGCGTTGGGCTCCCTGCTCTGCGGGAAGCCTGCTTCTCCCGCTACCATTCCCTCTGCTTGTGTTCCCTCTCTCGCTGTGTTTCTCGCTGTCAAATAAATAAAATCTTAAAAAAAAAAAAATACAGCATCCTTGGGAGCCCAGTTTCCAGAGGTGGGGAAAAACTGTATCTCGATTATCACATTCTTTGCTAAGAGCAAAAATTAAACAAAAGTAAAGATGATTCTAAGACTCCTCAAGAGATTTCTGGGGGATGATTTTTGTAAAAATGCTTTGAGAGAGAATTAGAACATATTTGCTACTCTTATTATTTAAAGAAAACGGTTCATATAACAGGCTTTATTAAAAAGTTATCTCTAACCAGTTCTGGCAGTCACACAGAAAAATTTTAAAAATAAAAAACGAAATTAGTGATGACCATTAACTAGATCCCTATGTGTTTGCCATAGACCCTCCCCCAACCAGTTTGGCCTTCCTGGTTATTCTGTATGCATAATATAATACAATGTGGGAAATTACTGTGAACTATTGTCTTTAAAAAACTATTTTTGGTGGGAATAAAATGTTTATTTTTTTCGCCCAAGACCCAAGAAAACATGTCAAGTAAGTAAAAAACGTATAGTGGAAGATGCCTACCCCTCCTTAGTACCTCATTAGAAATGGTTTTTGCTAGCTTCTTACCCTCCTTTACCAAATCGATGCTCATCTTTCTTGGACCCTCTGATCCTCTGTGAAACGGCGGTTGAGGTTATAGAAACGGAGGCATATGACAGCGGGAAGAGGCCGCCAGGATGGGACTTACCTTAGGCATCCAGTGGCATTTCGCAGCACCTGTGAGGAATGCAGCTGTATTTTCCGGTCATCCTGAAGAGGCGAATCTTCCCAGCCAGAATGGGGGATAATCACGGCGTTGGTCAACACCGTCAGAGTGTCCTGGATGATCGGCATTTTGAGTGCATCACAAGATGAGAGGTTCCAAAGGACTCCTGCAAGACACACGGACACAGAGCTTTGGGTTGGACATTCTTTTCTCCTCTCCAAAGCATTTTCCCTCATCAAGTTAACAGCACGGGCGGGGCGGACGAAGAGAGTGTGAGCACGTGTCCTAGAGCATATCCTTAATTTTAGAACACCTGTGAGAACCCCCTGAAGGGGTACTGTGAAAATCTGACAAGTGGGCAGAGGACTTGTGTTATGTTTGTCTTGGTGCCATCCTGATGAGTAACAAGGTTGAGATCTGATCTGAATGGGGGATACCAACCAGACTTCTGTTTCCTATTAATACAATGGGACCAAGTGTCCAAAATCTAACCAAGATGGAAGAGTCATGAAAGTTCTCTGAGCTACGGACCAGTAGGACATCTTAGTTTTATCCTAGACCTCAAGAGGCACATATGGACTGTCTGATGGACTTGGCCTCCAATGAGAAGCAGCCACCATTACGCGGGACTTTATGAAAATCCAGAACCAGGTGTGATGACAATGGGAGCAACAAGGAATTTAAATTTACTGTCACTTGTGACAGCTTTGTCAGTTTTTCTCAGAAAGCAATGTTCATGGAGGACCCAGAGTTTGGTCTTCCTGATATAACTAAGGACAGAGAGCAGTAGAAAGAGAAGGGCATGGCTGCAGTGGACAGACTAGAGCAGTCATTAATGTAGGCAGAGTAAAAGCAAAAGTCTTAGGTCAGGTGGAACTTTTTAGGCTTTTATACATTTTTAAACAAAACCTTAAAATGGGATTAAGTTTAGAAAAGATCATCAGTATTGCATAGAAGTTATAGTATATGAAGATGTTTTAAAAATATTTTTTGTTATTGTTCAAAGCAGAACACATAAAGGTAAAAGAAACAGAATCATATTCTACTTTTTTATGAAAGAAAGATTGTATTTTATCTCAAGACTAATCTAAATAGACATCATCACTGCAGATACTGAGAATAAAATATCATAGTTGTCTTTAGAAACACAACTTCCATGTTACTTATTTATTAAGAAGATTTCATAGTAAACAAAATTTTAGGACAAGATTGTGTTTCATTTACTGTTTTATGATTAGAACAAACAGAACACAGGTATTTCTGAAATTTATTAGTATCTTCCATGGCATATGTTGAACTTATCAAAGGCATTAATCATATTAATCTGAAAGTTGATAATATTGGACTGTTAATAACTAAAGGGACAGTTTTAAATCAGTTCTATAAAAATGTGACTGTAGAGACAAAACTTTTTTTTTTTTAATTTCATTTATTTATTTGACAGAGAGAAAGAGATCACAAGTAGGCAGAGAGGCAGGAAGAGGGAGAGGGGGAAGCAGGCTTCCTGTGGAGCAGAGAGCCCGATGTGGGGCTTGATCCCAGGACCCTGAGATCATGACGTGGCCTGAAGACAGGGGCTTTAGCCCACTGAGCCACCCAGGTGCCCCAAAACTTTTTTTTTTTTTAAAGATTTCATTATCTATTTGTCAGAGAGAGAGAGAGAGAGAGAGCGCGCGAGTGCACACAAGCAGGGGAGCAGCAGGCAGAGGGAGGAGTAGGCTCTCCACTGAACAAGGAGCCTGATCCCAGGGTCTTTGGGATCATGACCTGAGCCGAAGGTAGATGCTTAACTGACTGAGCCACCCAGGAATCCCGAGACAAACTCTTCTCAACTTTCTTTCAAAATAACATTTGCTGGGAATTTTATTGAGGTAAATGCAAGGGAAATAAAATGTTTTTGGTGCCCAGTATGTATAAATCAATCCTTCACTATAGGGGGTTGTCTTGAGGGCAAATCCTGCCTACTTGTTCTGTAAATAAAGTTTTATTGTAATAAGCTCTGCCTATTTATTTACATACTATCTT
Organism: Procyon lotor; assembly: GCA_028646535.1. Classification (NCBI taxonomy): domain Eukaryota; kingdom Metazoa; phylum Chordata; class Mammalia; order Carnivora; family Procyonidae; genus Procyon; species Procyon lotor. Next base: position 5,694,487 of record CM053607.1, read on the forward strand.
TGGTCTACAAGGAAAGAGTTGAGTATTTGTTACAGGAACTGTTTGGCTCACAAAGCCTAAACAATTTATTATCTGGCCCTTTACAGAAAAGATTTTTCCCACCCTGCTTTAGCCTATAGACCATTTTCTAGAAACTTCTGTGTGCAGATTTGCATTGCTATTAGTATTGTAAATTGGGGACACAAAAAATGCTCTGTGATACACAGAAGGTGCCCAGAAATATATTCTGATTCAGATGAATTTGAAATGCTAGCAATATTATCATGTAAATTTATCTTGTTTTAAATAATATGTAAAGCTGTGTATTCATTCTATTATTTTATTAATTTTAGATAATCAAAATACATTCATTTGCAATCTTAGCAAAAATTTTTTCTAGTAAAATAGATTTGCAATCTTAAAAAGCACATTACAATGAAATTAATATCTACTCCCGGATTTGAGGATAACTTTACAAAGTATCACATTCAAGGGTTTATGTCTATTCTAAGTACACACACAGACAGAACATTAAAATTTCTTCATTCTGAAATCCTGACTTGAAAATACCAATCCATGTAGGTGCATCTGGGGGGCTCAGTCGGTTAAGCATCTGCCTTCAGCTCAGGTCATGATCCCAGAGTCCTGGGACTGAGTCCCATGTCGGGCTCCCTGCTTAGTGGGGAGTCTGCCTCTCCCTCTGCTCATGATCTCTCTCTCTCTCAAATAAATAACATCTTAAAAAAAAAGAAAATTGGGGCATGTTAATGTTCTAAAATATGGCTGATATGTTTTGCTGTAAAATACATTTCCTCAAAAAGCTAAATAGTAAAGGAGAAATTTTTACATGCAATGATTTTAAAAGAATCTAAAGGCATTCTGTGATAATGAAGCAATTTTTACTGTTTTCCTTTTTCTTTAATTAGAGAGAGAGAGACAGAGAGTGAGTGTGGTGGTGGGGGCATGAGGGCAGAGGGAGAGGAAGAGAGAATCTCCAGCAGAATTCCCACTAGGTGTGGAGCCCAGTGGGGGGCTTGATCTCACCACCCAGAGCCGAAATCAAGAGTCAGACCCTTAACTGACTGGGCTACTCAGGTGCCCCTACTGGTTCCTAAAAATGAGAAAAAAATGTCAGAAGAGGGGAAAATCAAAGGAAATGTAACGGCCTAATCCAATATCTGATAAGAAGTGAACAGATGGAAAGGAGATGGTCCAGGATAACTCTTTATTGGGCTCTTCACTCCATTACTTTCCTTATTAATTCATTAATTAGTGTAACCTCATTCAGAACTGAGCATGGACAGGGGCGCCTGGGGGGCTCAGTGGGTTAAAGCCTCTGCCTTCGGCTCAGGTCATGATCTCAGGGTCCTGGGATTGAGCCCCGCGTTGGGCTCTCTGCTCAGTGGGGAGCTTGCTTTCCCCCCTCTCTCTGCCTGCCTCTCTGCCTACTTGTGATCTGTCTCTCTCTCTCTCTCTCTCTCTTTCTCAAATAAATAAATAAATAAATAAATCTTTAAAAAAAAACCCAAAAAACAAACTGAGCACAGACAGAAGTCTTCTAGTCCCCACTCATTGGCTCCATCTGTGTTTCAGGTTCCAGAGAGCTTATCACAGCACCCACCCTGTCTCCGAACTTTCTATGGTAATTCACATCTGCAACCCCCAAGTGCTTCCCGACCCGAGAGAGCTACAGTGGACCTCTGATCAGAGGCAGCTTTTATCACCTCTGCTTGGATGATGACTTGGTCAAGTGGATGTGGTGTGGCAGAAT
>CM053607.1:5696736-5715556 GCA_028646535.1 Procyon lotor
TTTTTTTTTTTAAAGATTTTATTTATTTGACAGAGAGAAACACGGCGAGAGAGGGAACACAAGCAGAGGGAATGGTAGCGGGAGAAGCAGGCTTCCGGCTGAGCAGGGAGCCCGATGTGGGGCTCGATCCCAGGACTCTGGGATCATGACCTTGGCCGAAGGCAGACACTTAACGACTGAGCCACCCAGGCGCCCTGAGACAATGTCTTTATTAGATGGAAAAGAAGGAAGCTTCACTTTGAGATACTGATGCATTTGCAGAGGAGCTAAGGATAATGATCCCACATTTTGGAAAGGAGAAGGCATAAGTGGTGGAAATGTGAAAAATCCTTCTCCATTAGAGTGGAAAGTCAATGTGAAAAACCTATAACTGATTTACAAAGAGTGGAATAAGCATAGTATTTAAAGACATGGAATAACTGAGAAAACTAAAAAACAGCTAAATCTGAGGCTGAAAGCTTGTGAAGGACTGACAGTGTCTAATACCAGAGGACAGATAAGGCAGGGGACTGTTGTTTTCATCATAAGCATCTTTTTTTTTTTTTTAAAGATTTTATTTATTTGACAGAGAGAAACACAGCGAGAGAGGGAACACAAGCAGAGGGAATGGTAGCGGGAGAAGCAGGCCTCCTGTCGAGCAGGGAGCCTGATGCGGGGCTCGATCCCAGGACCCCGGGATCATGACCCGAGCTGAAGGCAGATGCTTAACGACTGAGCCACCTAGGCATCCACATCATAAGCATCTTTATACAATTTCATCTTTTTTTGTTTTTTAAAGATCTTATCTATTTATTTGACAGAGAGGGAGAGAGAGTTTATAGGCAGAGGGAGGAACAGAGGGAGAGGGAGAAGCAGGTGCTCTGCCGAGCAGAAAGCCTGATGCAGGCCTTGATCCCAGTACCCCGGGATCATGACCTGAGTTGAAGACAGGCGTTTAACCCACTGAGCCACCCGGGGGTCCCCAATTTCATCTTTGACCATATATATAGTCATTACTTTGACTGAAAATATGAAAATGCATTTAATTATCATCTTTGCCACTTCTAATCCTTCACAAGTAAATGCTTTAAAGAGATGCATTAGGAAATCAGGCCAACTGATTTCTAGGCCAACTATTAAGCCTTAATGGTTCTACATTTATCTGCATTGCTTTATTTCTTTGACCAACAAATGTGTTTGCACACATCCTAGGAAAAGATGAAGGACCTTCTGGATCTGGTATGTATTATTTTCCTAGCTCTGCCATAACAAAGTACCATCTATTGAGTGGCCAAAACAACAGAAACTTACTGTCACAGTTCTGGAGGCTAGAAGTCAAAGATCAAGATGTCACCGGGGTTGGTTCCTTCTAAGACTGTGAGGAGAATCCGCTCCGGGCCTCTTTCCTGGCTTCTGCTGTGTTTGGACAAACTGACATACTTTGCCTTGAGGAAACATCACCCCATCTCTGCCTTCATGTTCACATGGCTTTCTTGTTGTGTGTAGCTGCGTCTAAATTTCTTCTTTTTGGATGGACACCAGCTATATCAGATTAAGAGCCCACCCTACTCTAGTATCCTAACTTAACTAATTACATCTGAGTCATGTTTTGAGGGGCTATGGGCCAGGGCTTCAACATAGGAATTTGGGGAACACATAATTCAACTTATAACAGACTGGGCATTAAATCAACTGCCCTAATGCTAATAAGTAAAAGAGGCCTGTCTCTTTAATTAAAAGGGTACTTGAAGTACAAGATGCAAGAATATACTCTGCTCTTGGAGAATCAGAACTCTTACAGACACTTGCTTTCAACAGAAATAAAAGTTATTAAGTTTTATGGTTTAATAAAAAGTGGTTTATTATGATTTGTAAAGCATTCTGAAATCTTTAGTTGGGCATTTCAAAATTTAGGTTGATTATTTCCATATTTAGAGAGAGAAAAATTATATTAGTCAAGCCCAAAGGACATGCAGCATTTGTAACCAAAGTTTATTTGCTTAGGATATTTCAAGTAATGGCTAACATATAAGGCTTCAACTAGACTTAAATAAAATTCTGATCATCTCATAGTAATTATTGCATAGGAAGAAAATTATTTATTGCAAGGCCTACTAGGCAGAAGCAAAATATATTCTGCTGTGAACAGATACTGCAGTGCAAACAGGCAGATTTTTTTTAAGCGTGCCTGCTTATGTGTTGAATGTAAATGGATGTAAATAGCTCAATTTTAACATTTTATTATTGTTCAAACAGTTTGCCAAGGAATACTCAGTAAATAATTTAAAGCTCTGCAAGAACATTTCTTTCTTTTAGTCTTTTATTGTTATAATTTGGTGCTCTACATCCTTCTGGTTATATAGCCTAGGTCTAATCCAAAATCTCATTTAGAAACAGGCTTTGTTATTTTTTAACAATCACTAATGTTCTTTTCGATATCTGTTTATAAGACATCGTACTTTGTGAATATCTAAAAGAGGAATTCAAAGGGTACTTCACCCTCCCTTCCCCTATACATATAGATTTTTAACATACATTGGTTTTCATGCATTTGTTAATATTCAGGGAGGAGAATGTAAGGGAGAAAGCTCCCTTATACTGATGGGCTCTGTCACATACCGAGTCCTTAGTCTTTGCTGGACTCTCTATTACGTCTGCAGCACTAGTACAATGGAAGTAAAGGGGATAGTTGTTTCACTTAAATCACTGTTTTATTAATTCATGCATGCATATCTAACCTAATTCCAAAAAGGCTTTGAGGAGTGTCCCTGTGACAAAGTGACAACAGCAGTGAAGAGAGGCTTTTTACTCTTACAGCTCCATAACCATCATGAGCCTTGGTGCTCATCTAGTTAAGTTTCTAAAATGGAGACACGTGTATCAGCAACACCCCTTCTCATATTTAGCAGCCAGCAAGGCACGGGTGGGACAATCCCAAACAGAGCCGCCGAGCATCCCAGTGGGCTCTGGTGGAAGCATCGTGTGGGTCTGCAGAACGTCAACCCTGCATGTGCAGATGTCCAAGGATTAGCACACACCAGGCACCCGCAGAAAGTCCAAAGCACATGAAAAATGAATGATGAAGGATGAATGGAGAGTGTGAGCTTAGCATAGCAAAGTGTTTACCAGACTTGCGGGAGACAAGAGTCTCAGAGGAGGAGTGGAAAGGGAATGACAGATAAGACGAATGGGGGATTTGATGTCCTTGAGGTTAAATCGGTTAGCTGTACTAAAATACTGGATTCCCAAAGCTCCCCTGGAGCCAACAGAACCCAAGCTTTCATAGCTCACTCTGTCAGAGGAGGGCTGGGCTGGTGCTAAAGGTGAACATGACCCTCTAAGGCTCTTTGAGGTGAATTTATTTGCCTCATTTTACTTTTGCTAAGGCAGTGTGCAGTCAGCGCTGGCTCCATCTGCATCACAGAAGTTAGCAGAACTGGTTTCCAGGCACCCTCAGATTTCTGCCAGCATGGGAGTTAAGAAGGCTTCACTGCTACAGACTGGCCTACAGCAGCAATTCCTTCCATGCTGGAATGTTCTAGTATGTGGCTGCTTGATTTCCTCTTCTAGAGCAGTAGCTCAGCTAAGGTGCTTATCATGTTTCAATAGTACCCACCATGGCGACTCCAGAAACCATGAGCTTCAACCCATCAAAATGTTTTAACAGCTCGTGTTTCTTCGAAAAACTTAAAATTCATGCCTGGAGTGCAGCCACGCACAATAGCACCGTGACTCTGGAATGGCAGAAAACTTCTACTGAAGTAACAGGCACTGTCATCCTGGAACCATTCAGCTTGGATGGAATCATGACAGAAGTCAGGAGGGGACATAGAATGAGTCTTGGCCACCAGCACATGCTGACGCAAAAGCACTGGGTCATCACGTGACAATGGGTACAGACCTTCGCTCTTCCCAAAAGGAGCAGGATAAAGGGCATGTGTGCTCTGTCTGTATGTCAAGTACTCCAACTTCTGCATAGCCAGATGTGCGTGGGAGAAGGTGTTCCTCTAGTTCTGTGGGCCTCATGCATCCATTGACAAGGCCTTGATGCCCAGAAACAGCATGGTGTATGTTTTCCATCACACATATGGAAGCCTTTCTCTCAATATGAAAGTAGGGATGGGGCCTCCCAACCATAATGGTAGCATATACTTTCAATTATTTAACTCACCCCCCAAACTATTCTATACATGATAACATGTGCATAACAATAATTCTACCTTTACAGATCCATATTAGTTTGGTGTGAAATATCACTTTCATAGCACTATAACCTTAAAAACTAATTTTTTTTTCTACAAAAACAATTCTCCACTTAGAGAAATGCAAAAAAGAAAGCAAAAGAAAAGTAACTAGGGTCTAGTTCTAATTCAGCTAAGAGTGGGAAAGAGATGTGACAATAATCTTAAAGGGTATAAATTTAAGAAAATCGGCCAAAGCTGGGAGTCTTTGCCTCAGCCTGAATAAATATTTATGACTCTCAGCTTGAGTAATGTATTTTCTTAAAAAAAAAAAAAAAAAAAAAGATCCCGTGTATCTTATGAGCGTAGCTTCAAGGAAGTTACGGAATCAAGACAGAAAATCAGGCATTGCCAAGGCATCATGGCAAATTAAGAGATCCTTTTTTGAGAATCAACCTTGCAATCCATTTGCCAAACACTTAAAGGGGAACTCTGATGAACGAAAAACAAAATATCACCCAAAACAACAATGTGGATAACCCAGAAGAATACTCTGAAAGCCCATTTTGAGGTCACTTACATTGTTAGCACTCCAGCACGTAAAACAGCACATTTAGAAGGTGGGGGCAAGAGTGAAAGCTAGTGGGTCGTTATTCCAATGTTCACACATATGCCAAGAAAGGTAGTGCTGAAGGCTTAACTGTTCCTATTCATCAAATCGTCATGGCATTATGAGGTGCCACGCTAGTGATCTCTACTTTACAAAACTCAAAAGTTCTGTGTTCTTAGAAAGGTTTGCTCTCATGTTCATGTTTGAGAAATTCCCTATATGTGAATATATAATATAAACATATATGTAAATATATAACATGCACATAATGTGTATGTACATATATAATATACAAATACATAAATATATGTAAGAGAAATTCCCTATATGTAAATATGTAAACATATAATATATACAATATGTAAAAATATAATATAGGCACATAATATATGTGAATATACAATACATAAAAACTTAAATATATGTAAGAGTAATTCCCTAATATGTAATCCTATAACCTAGGGACTTTTAGTAGGCATAAATACTTTTTTTAAGAAATTAACTGTGAAGCACAATGAGATCTCTATTCTTAATCACATTATAAACCAGAAAATACACCTTACTAATAACAACTCATATATCTTATCCTTTTATCAATTCTTATTTAATGCTATTTTCAAGATCACCTATGGGTGTTGTAAGATGCTGAGCTACTTCTAAATCAAGTGACAAAACTGAAGTCAGGTCATAGAATTTTAGAAGGGTTATGTTGGCCAGATTCTAATAATCTCATGTGGTCAATCCACAGGTGTTAAATTAGACGTCCTTTTATTTGCTCATTTAGCTCATGTTTATTGGGACAGCCCATGGTATCAGGCCCCCTAGAACCCCCACACCCACCATCCCTGGTCAGCATGTTGGCTACCATTTTGGATCATAGAGACCTTATCTTGAGAGGCAGGTGTGCTGTTAATAAGGACTCTAACCTGTGACCAGCTCCCGAATCTCCAGGTCAGTGGTCTTGCGGAGTAACCTCACCAGCGCTGGGATGCCACCGCAGTTTTTGAGGGCAATTTTGTTATCATCGTTGGCCTTCCCATACACCAAGTTTCTCAAGGCTCCGCAGGCACTACGGTGGACTTCCGTCATCCGATGATCCAGCAGGTCCACCAAGAGCTGGATGCCTCCTTGTCTCCTTATCTGCAAGAGCACAGGAAACAACTTTTGCATTAGAGAGTAAGCTTGCACCATTTAGACCCAAACAGGTTTTTCTTACAGAGCTATTGCTACGATTAATGTCACCGAACTGACTTAAAGTACACAAAGGAAAAAAGAAAACCAACCAGTGTTCTCTTTAGATTTGATTGCCTTTATCTGCTTTCATATCCTACTGATAACATTTCAAACATACCTCCTTCCAAGTCACAGATTTTGGAAAGGTGATTTTCACTCATAAGGGAGGTCTTGGACATTTCTCTCTATCAAAATATGGCCCATATTTATGGCATGAGGCAGATGTTGGAGCAAGAGAAGCTTCTCACTCCTGAGACTTCTTAAATTTAACCACTGTCTTAAAGGGCTGTGGGACTGATGTACAACATGTTAAAATTATGCTTAATCAGAACATTCTCCCAACATTTTAAAGAAACCAGAAGCTGATGAGAAACTGGAAGAACCAACAAAAGGATTTTTATCTAAGAAGCCCAGGAAGATAAGACGGTCACAATGAGAGTTAGACAACACTAAGACCAACACATTTTATGCTTAACTCAGGTATCTGCTTAATATCAAAAAATCACATTAAATTTTGATGTTCCTTTTACCCAAAATAGTCTTGATTTTTCAAGATAAGCAAATGAAAAAAAAAGCAACCCTGCAATATGTATCTAGATGGGTCTTCTCTTTGCTCCCCTTTAATGTTTAGACCAATTTTTATTTTTTTTTTTAAAGATTTTATTTATTTGACAGAGAGAAACACAGAGAGAGAGGGAACACAAGCAGAGGGAATGGTAGCGGGAGAAGCAGGTTTCCTGCCAAGCAAGGAGCCCAATGCGGGGCTTGATCCCAGGAGTCTGGGATCATGACCTGAGCCAAAGGCAGATGTTTAACGACTGAGCCACCCAGGTGCCCCTAATGTTTAGACCAATTTTTAAATTAAAATGGAAAACCAGTGGGGTAGTTACCGTATAGACCATTTCATGGAACTTTCATTAGCAAAGCTGTATCTGAACATTTCTTCATTTATATGAAAAAAAAAATAACATGATCCATTCAGTAATAGCGTCTTCATCTTTTTAACTTTCATGTCTCTCAGGGGTTGAAAAATTATGGTTTGTTGCAAACAGGTATAATTTGGCACTTTCTCTACTTAGTTTTCTTATCACAGAAAACTCATTCATCCCACAGATGTGCTAGACACACGTTATTTCCCCACCCTTTCAAAGGTGCAAAAATGTGACTTTCTCAGTGAAGGGTGGCTGGGGGATGGCCATTGGGGAGGGTATGTGCTGTGGTGAGTGCTGTGAAATGTGTAAGCCTGAGGATTCACAGACATGTACCCTGGGGCAAATAATACATTATATGTTAATTTAAAAAATTAAATTAAATTAAAAATAAAATAAAACTGAATCCTGAGGCAGACCGTCTTCCCAGGCCGGCATTCTTGTTTTACCTTAATCTGTTACAGAATTCATCATATCCCTTGGCATGCCCTAACTTCTTTATTGCGCGCAGTCACTGACTGTTGGCTAGAACGCATGTTCTTGTAGGGCAAGTGTGTTTTTGCTCACACCCAGATCTCTATCCCAATCCCAAAAGCAGTGCCAATCCCACAGCAGATGTTGAACAAAACTTTGTTGAGTGAATGGGGAGCGACAGTTGTGTTTCTCAGATTCGTTAGAACTTGGCTTTTCAAAATGGAGTAATCTCTCTCTTTTCAGGACCCACCCCCCCTTTGTGTGAACAGCTAGGACCGTCTCCAGGTGGCTACTGCAGCACTTCCTAACCAGCCTCCAGATAAAACGAGGGCTTGCATCATCCACACGACGTGGGCCATCTGAGAACTCAGAATCTGCCTGTAGGAATGACTTGCACCCACCCACAAAATGAAAACAGAGAAAGCTGAAGCACTGACAGAATTACTGGGCTCAGAGTCCCTGATGTGGAGAACATCAATACGTTTCAGTATCTCACATCCCTTGGGAAGGACTAGGGATGGAAGAGGGAAGGACAGACACCAGGACAGGAGGACAGGGCTGTGGAGGAGAGGGCTATTAGCTTCCCTGAGGTGTCTACACAGCCTGTGGGGGTGAGTGCACACAGGGAAAGGTGGCTACGGGTCTTACTGGGTCCATTTAAAAAAGTGAGAAAGAAGGAGGAAACAACTTCTCCCCAACGTAGAGTTTCACCAGTGTTTGCTTGGCACCTACTCAAGAGGGATGCAGTTTGTAATCACTGATACGTGTCCCATACGTGTATCTGGGTTGTAACCACACCCACCGTAGGATAATACTTCAGAAAGGATGTTCCATTTGTACAGAAGTTTGAACTATGAATGCTGTTTTCTCTGTCTGTGTGTATTTGCAAGTGTATGCTTTACTTAAAAATATTTGCGTTTAATGATCTCAATAATGATGAAACCATTAAAAAAGAGGCAAAGAAGCCATTTTTTAGTTCACTGATTGGTTATATATTAGAAGCAGATGGTGTCAATCAATCAATCTTATCTGTATCTATGTATTTAGCTATATTGTATATTACAATTAGTATTCCTAATTTATAACTTATTTTACCATTCATATGACTTAATGCATTAAGCTGTTAAAATATTACCACAAAGCATTAAAAGAAAAATGAATTCAAAACAAATGCAGTATCAACTCTTAATGGTACAATGTGAACAGTGTTTGCAGTGAGACACTAATATACATCTAAAATTATCTAAATTTAGATACATAGACCTAAATTTATACATCTAAATTTATATATCTAAAATTATATAAACATACATCTAAAATTATAATGGAATCTTGAGTTTCATTTTAATCTATTTAGAGAAACACAACTAAGATGATAAGCTTTTTCTTTTGCTCTTATTTTGGGGGGCTTTACTGGATCATTCATATATATATATATATATATATACACACACCCATACATATGTGAGTATATATATGAGTATATATGTATACGTATATATGTATATGTTCATATATATATATAGTTTTCTTGGATTGAATTTTATCTAAGAATTTGGGAATCCTAAAGCCACACCTTAGTGAGAATTGGGTTCACAGACATTAAATGTGATGGTGAGGCTGTTGGTCCTGCCATGTTCTGCTGCCCCTGCCATGCTACAAAGATCAGAAAGGAAGGCAAGAGGTGGCCTCCCAGGTCCCTTGCAGGGTCCCTATTCATGGCAGGACTTCTGGGCACTGCGGTTGCTGTGGATGGGTCCGGATGCTGTCCTCTGCGCCTCCCCCTGCTTTGCTTTTCTCCGGGATCCTGCCTCCCATTACCTTCTCCCTGCACCCAGGTCTTGTTTCTTTTTATATCTAACCCCAGACTCTTACAAGACTCCAAACAAACCTACGTTAAACATTAATAAAGTACAACTTCTCTTTGAAAAACAATCAGGGGAAACTCTTTTCTTTGAAATGACACCTTCGCTCCCACTAACTGGCCAGCAATCTCTTTTCCATTTATGCTCTGCACTGGGCACCCCACACCCAGCTCGGAGGGCCCCGTGTTCTAGCCCACATGCTATCATGCCAGGCCAGTTCACCCACTCCCCTTTCTCCCTTCATCATGTAGATTTCCTCAAAAGTCTATGTTTAATATTTATTAAAACAGTGCTAATCAAATGTCATATAGTATCAGATCTAATATATGTAAAATAGAATAAAAGTCATGAGAACATCTGCCATATGGTAGTAAGTTAGCAAATATTTATCAGACGGATGGAAGAATAGTGTGGTTGGCTGTCATGTTAGTTTCCTTCTGCCTGTTACTACTTTAAAAAAGACACTATTTTTAGAGCAGTTTTACATTTACAGTGAAACTGTGCAAAAAGTACAGAGAGTTTCCATGCTCCACTTGCCCCCACCCATACTCGGCCTCCCCCATTATCACATGTACTGAGTGGTACATTAGTAACAAATGATGACACGTCATAATCACCCCAAGTCCACAGACTACAGTAGCGTTCACGCTCCATGTTGTGCATTTTCTGGGTCTTGAAAAAAACGTATAATGGCATGTTTCCACCATTATAGTATCATACAGAATAATTCCACTGCCCTAAAATGCTCTGTGCCCTCCTATTCATCCCTTCCTTCCTCTGACCCCTGGAAACCGCTGATCCTTTTTATTTTTTTCCCATGATTTGCCTTTTCCAGACTATCACAGAGTTAGAATCACACAGTATCTAGCCTTTACAGATTGGCTTCTTTCACTTAATAATATGTATTTAAGATTTCCTCATGTCTTTTCATGGCATGATAGCTCATTTCTTTTTAGCGTTGAATAATACTCCATGGTACGGATGTAGGGCATTTTATATATCCATTCGTCTACTAAAGGATAGCATGGTTGCTTCCAAGTTTTGGCAATTATGAATAAAGCTGGCATACATAATCATTTGCATGTTTTCGTATAGACTTAAGTTTTCAAATCCTTTGGGACAATAACAAGGAACACAATTGATGGATTGTAGAGTCAAGAGTATGTTTAGTTTTGTAAGAAACTGCCAGTCTTCCACAGTAGTTGTACCATTTTGTATTCCTACCAGAAATGAATGAGAGTTCTTGTTGCTCCACATCATTACCAGCATTTAGTTTTGCTAGTTTTTTTATTTTGGCCATTCTAGTAGTTTACAGTGGTATTTCGTTGTGTTGCTCTCTCCTTTAAAACTGACTTGTGAATCAGATATTTATCAGACGGATGGAAGAATAGTGTGGTTGGCTGTGGTTTACTTATATTAATACCAATGATTGAATAAAAACCATCAATGTTGATATACACATAGGGAAAACAATAGCTTGAATTAGATCTGGAATGAACAAATTTCCTATTCACTATTTTCCTGAACTTGATAGACTCAAGGAATGACCAGAAAGGCCTTTTCATACATAACTTGAGTAGACAACCATAAATTCATTAATTAAATGATTCTTTGATAGATGGTCCACTTTAGTCAGCTGTTTCTGTCAGTAGCTCACATTTATTTGTTTGCTTTGCTGTAAACTTCAGGTATCTAGATTGAGAGAGTAGCCTCCAAGAAGTAAGGAAGATAGAAACTGATGAAACCCACAGCAGGAGAAATAAAAAGATCAACCAATCAAACAAAGCAAAATGATGTCCTTTTGCCTGTCCTTTCAGGTCATTTAGAGACAGGGCATTCTTCAACTTGACATAGACAGTCTCTTGGGGATGAAGGCTGGGATGCGTGGGCAGAGAATCAGTGAAGCTCACCCAGTTTGTATCAGGGGAGAGTGAAAATGGCCTCCACGCCTTCGCCATACAGTAACCCACCGTTTTCACAATTTAAACTCTGGAACTAAAAGTACCTAAAAATCATTCAAGAGTAAGATGCAGTGGTTTTCTTCCTTGTCTTTTCATTACAAGGCCGAATATATATAAGCCTTTTAAATCAGGAAACAAATGGATGAGCAATTAAATGAAATACAAGAAAAATGCACGTAATGCAATATCACCCGGTGCAAAAAAAATGGGCCCTTGCCACTGTGAACTTGTTACTCTTACCATTACCTGCATTTATTTAGAATAAAATATATTTACCAATGAATTAGCTATTATCATTAAATTAATATCAACATCAATGAATAATTTAGAACACATTCAATCACAGCAGTGTTTTTAAGCTTGTGGCGGTCTTCATAAAACGATGATGATGATGATTGATAGTGGGTTACAGAGTACTTTACCAGGGGATAGAATTCCTCTTGGGAGGTATCTACTTTCATTTAGAGAAATGCTAGGAAAAGTTGCTTGAAGATAGTGAGACATAGAGGGCAAGGGCTACAGGTGTTCTTGGCAATAAGAGATTGCTCACGTATTCTGCATCTGAAATAAGTAGGAATTTGGACCTATGGGGGAGAAGAAGAGGCTGGAGTGGTCTTCTTTTAACCTACTGGTGATGAAGTAAGATCCTTAAATAGCTAAGGACCTGGGTAAATATTTCCATACCTCTCAAGGATCTACTTGGTGTTAAGTGGATATGTCTTGGTTTAGTGCTAAGAGAAACTAAGTTGAATCCATCAATTTTGATAATGGACTGCAGGATTAATAATATACAGCACCTCCTCTCACGTTACATATTTATAAGCAATCAACTCACAATGTCTGCGAAAGGGTTCACGGAAAGTTGACTAAAAACAGGTACCTTGGACCCAGTGATTTTAGTCAATTCTTAAGTAACTGTTATTTTTCAGTGGTGTTGGTTGAAACAATATAAAGTAGATATAGTTGTTTTCTATTCCCTATTGGTGTTTAAAAATTAAACAATTGTCTCTGCTTAAGCAACTACTGGAAGATACAAAGTTTGTGGATCTGAAGCCAGAGGCTGAACCAAAACTCACTTTTCCATTTTAATGTAGAAACTGCAAAGTTATCAGTCTGTAAAATACATATTTTACCTCAGTGAATTCAATCCCTTGCCCTTAGAGTAAAGCCAGTTAACCGGTCAGTGTTTCCAGACAGTCTGAGTTGATGTGGATTCCTGTAGTTTCCAACCCAGAAGGACAACTGATAAAGGCCAAAGTCTTTTTTACTTTTAAGGTAGAAATTATTTTTGAGAATTCTGAGAGAAAATATATCTCTCTAGTTGTGAAAAATGATCTACTTTCTCCATTCCATAGGGGAACCAAGATGGATTATGTTTCTTTTTAAATTACGTGTTGGGGAGCAAGTGTTTGGAAGGAGAGGCTGACTTTGGGAGCAACAAGGTCCACATCATTCTCCTTCTCTTCAACCTGTGTCCCCTGAGGTATGTCACTTAAATGTCTATAAAACATGAGGAAAATGTGAACCTGTCTCATGGGGTTATTTTCAGGAGTCAATGAAACTTCACATGTGAATTATTTAACAAAGAGCTCAACAAATATAATCTGTCAAGGAACTACCCACCGTATTAAGTTGTTAATGGATATTCTTAATTGACTTATTGCCTGGTCAATATATGAATTAACTTAATAATATAATGATATATAATGTACGATAGAGTCAGTTCCGAGTTACAGCTTTATAAATTTTATTTAGTGTGTAGACTGTTTATCATCTGACAGATCATTAATCTCATCTGGTGTATAACTAATGAGATTAAATAAGGAATATATTTATTCTAGAATGAACTGTAGTCATTCTATTGTCATTTAAAAAATATCAAAGTGTGCTGCATCAATATTATACCCATGACATATTTTGCTAGATATATTTCCAAGGAAGTACAGGAATGAATTAATTTGTATTTTTAAAAAGGGCAGAAGGGCAGTGGTTTTTCTTATTATGATAAATTTATTGATAAAAAGGCATTGAAAAATAATTTTCAGGTGATACTAATTAGAAAAAAAAAGAAAATCCTTTTCTGAAATATAGAGAGAATTATTAATCAACAAGAGAGAAAGACCACGTTTTGATTTAACAAGTTGGCTTCTAATAAACATCCTTAAAAATGCAACTTGTAGCAAATGATGCACCTGGTAACGAGATCTACCCGGTAACAAATGAAATGCTAGGAAGGTTCTAGTCTCCTGTGGATTTCCCAGGTGCTACTCATGTGCCCTGATGAAGGGTGTGCAGGGGTTTGGGCTTCTTCTCCATCTGTGTCTAGCAGAGAGCTATTTGGGTTGTGAACATATGGAAACATGAAGAAGTCTCGAATATGTTATTACTGTTGTTTGATTTTCCCTTATTCTTCCCAGTGTAAAGACCCCCATATTCCAGAATCTTTGTCACCCTATACAGATTTCCAAACCCAGCTCCCACCCTGTTCAATATGTCCTCAGATGGCACTGAGGACCATCACCAAGGCAACTGCCTATACCTATAACAACATGAACATCTTGAAAAGCGATTCTGGACATTTTTCCTTTTTTTACTATCCTCAATTTTAGAGAAGTAGCCGATATTGTATCAGGTTATGGATTAGTAACAGGTTCCTGGGCATAACCCTGGTTAAAGAAAACCATTTCTCATGAAAATCTCTGAAATGATCTATTTTATAGCAATTCAACGTTTCCACTTTTCATCCCCTCGTGATCCCATTCTTTAAAGACATAAAGGAAAGAGGAGGAAAGACCTTTATTTTGGTCGGAATGTGAATCATGATTCCACACAGTGATGCATTTTACAGGACATTGAAAAAAAAAAAGGCAGATTACCCAAAACACCACAAACATTACATTTCCCACAGTCCTTGACCCTTTCCATTCCCCCTTTTGCTAACTGATCACAAACAGTGAACTTTTCTAGACATCTCTCTGTCTCAGAACGAAATTCAGTCTACATAGATGAACAATGAAAATCTTGCTGCCCACCAAAGAGGCCAGCATAGAGGCCAAAGAGCCTCAGAACCTTCCATCCGGAGGCCAAGCTGACACCCCGCATCCCAACTAGGTTCTCAAAATTGCTGCAGGCCAAAGACAAACTTGAACACTCCTTTTCAAGAGCACCCATGGAAGGCCCCCACTTTTCTTTCTTTCTTTTTTTAACAAGAAAGAATTTCAAGCGATTCCATACGTTCTTTTTCTGAAGACCCCACTCAGACACATTCACCATGTTCCAAAGAAGTCTAACAGTTTCTGTTATCTGGCATAATGTTTGTGCCGTCCTTGTACATATGGAATACAAGATCACAAAGCAGCAGCAATCGCAGAGAATGCCTGTGGTAAGAGTCTCCCTTACCATGGTCCGGATTGAACTCAGTCAATGTATTGTGAGTAACAAAGCTAAGTTCATATACTGTTCAGCATCTCAAAGAGAATTTTAGGTGAACACATCCATTCTGAAAATGCAAACTCCATAAGACAGATCTACGACTTTGTTATTTGGAAATTATTAAAATATTTTAGAATGTGCCCATACGAAGCCCACGTAATATTACCCCCAAAACTTTCCTTGTTGTACTGATGAGACAGTCCCTCACTGGATAATGTTTTTGGAGAGCTTAGTCATTGGGAGCTAGACCCAGAGGTGGATGAGATGAACGAAGCTCCTCCCTCAAAGGAGCCCACATACCTGGAGAGGAATCAGAATTATCAAAGAAACCAGCCAATGGGACCATGTCAGTAGGGAAGAACAGAGGTAGCTTTATTTGGAGAAGGACCTAGCAATTTTCTAGTTATAATTTGGATCCTTAAAGATGATCCACCACAATGTGTAAGGCTTGAGCTCCTCAAAGACCAGGATCCTGCCCAGCGATAAGAACCATAAAGAAGAGATAGCAAGAGAAAAGGATGGAGTGTGTGGGATGGTATGAAGGCGGTGGGTCAGGGTACCATGGTCAGGGGACGTTCAGGCAGAGGCCAAAGGCCATGAGGGAGTGACAGCAAGTCCCGAGGGAGTGTAAGGAGAACTGGGTGGCTAGAGTTCAGTGAAGGAGAGAGAGGAGGTGAGAGGGCCTGCCGGGCAGAGCGGGGCTGGGTCTAGTGGGGGCTTTTAGCTGCTATAGGGCATTGGGTTGACCCTGAGGAAGATGAGACAGACCAAGAGGGGTGACCGAACACACTTGTTTAAAGACACCTATATGTGCCATATGGAGAGAAGACTGTCGGGACCTAAAGGCAGAAGCAGGGACACCAGGCAGGGGCCACTGAGATGGTCCAGGGGCAAGAAACATGGTGCTTTGGATGGGAGTGATGGGAGTCTGAGTGCTAAGAAATGGTCAGATTCTAGCTCTGCTCTGCAGCTAGGGAAGAAAATATAACTGAAAGCACCGTGGTTGACTAAGACTGTTGGCCTTTAATTCTAATAAACAAGTGTGTTGATAATCATCGCATAGTCGTTTTTATTTGACTGACAGATGGCAAAGCATTTATGAAAGATACAGCCCCTCATTTAAATTTCCACTTCATTGGCATTCTAAAAGCACACATTTAAAACACTGCTATTCTTTTGTTATTGCAAAATGGAAAATAACACCTTTCTAAAATATGAAATTATGCTAAATATAGACATAGAAATAATAGAAAAATTATTTTGTATATTAGCCTATGGTTATAACAAATAATAAGTATTAAAGTAAATGTAATATATTTCTCCAAAAGGAGTTATAATAGGTAAGTAGAGAAAACTTTCCTACGCATTTATTTCAAAGTTAAATCCCTACATTTTTGAAACTTCAAGCTGTACCAAGTAAGACGTTCATTATACCTATAAAATTGTATGGAGGGGCACCTGGGTGGCTCAGTCGTTAGGCGTCTGCCTTCGGCTCAGGTCATGATCCCAGGGTCCTGGGATCGAGCCCCGTTGCTTAAGTGTTTTCTTGTCATGCAAATGTCTTTAATTTTAGGTTATGAAGTCACCTAGCTCTAGACTCTTCTGTGGTAGTAATAGCCAATGTTTACTGGACTAAGCACAGGCTGAAGAAGGAATTTCAGTCTTGTTCAGCTTAACTGACACTTACTAATAAGCATTGTTCTGTGTTCCTTGAGGATCTCATTGACTAATGAGGGAGAGACTCACAGGAACATATAAGGTGAAATATAACAAATAAGACTTCCTATGAAGCCCACAGGAAGGGCATGAAACCAGCCTCCTTGGGAAGTAGAGTGGGCTAAATAATTAGTTTAGAAGAGATAACAGTTGAACTGATTTTAAGAAGTTTGAAAACTTCTTTTCAACTGTATGGTGGACTATACAGCTAGAACATGATGAAACTCTAAAATGTCTGAGATGCAATGGGTCCATGCTTCTTACAGTAGGACACGTGTACGGTACGGCTGGGGGAAAAGAAGAGGCATCAGTGCATGAGATGGTGGGACATCTTTGTCCTTAAGTTTACCCAAAGACTAGCTGTATGTGGGTGGAAACATTATTATTCTTTTTATAATTGGACTTACTTTATGGAGTAGAATATAAGATTTATGGGATTTTATTCATTCATTTATTCATTCAAAGATTTTATTTATTTAGTGAGAGTGTACACGTGTACATGTGTGCGTGAGAAGGGGGTGGGGAAGAGGAAGAAGGAGAGAGAAAATCTCAAGCAGACTCCCCGCTGAGCACAGAGCCCCATGTGGGGCTCAATCTCAGGAACTTGAGATCACGACCTGAGCAGAAATCAAGAGTCAAAAGCTTGACTGACTGATCCACCCAGGCACCTCAAAATTTATGGGATTTTAAAGAAAAAGAGCACAGAATTTAAGAGAATGTTTGCAGAGAGCTTCTTTGGCCAATAGTCCAGAATTCCTGCAGCCCACACAGACGAGGGCTCTGAAGATGGACTGGGGTGACAAGAGCCAAGCGGAGAATGGTGTCTCCCTGCATAGAGCGCCTCCTAGAGGCAGGGGGCAGGGAGTGCTGTGGGATGCCAGCAAGAGACCAGATGGGGGCACTGAGTACCACGTGACAAGAAATATTTGAGGTGACAGGATGCGAGGATCCACTCACAGTTTCTGAGCAGAAGAATGCGATGGGAAGTTGTAGCAATGAGGCAAGAGAACTAACTTGAGAGACAGTTAAAAGGAAGATATTTGGGTCATAGAGAAGTGTATCCTCTATATGAAACGTTCCCGACCATTTTGTCGGCATTGGGGAATTCATAAATAGTTTGACATGCCTACGAGGTTTTCCACAACTCTCAGTCATTTGTCTAAATGTACTTTGCTTTTCTTATTCCAACAGCTCTGTGCTCTGAGCCCTGGCAAGGTGACTGGTGAGGTCCGTCTTGTGATTCTCCGGATAGCTCTCCTCACTGACTCAGTGGGGAGAGGCTGTAGAGGATCTTAGAAGCTGAGCAGAAGGGAAAACCACAGGTTCCCCCACTCAGAGCTCCTTGGAGCTACTATCCCCCGTCGTCTGTCAGACGCAACCAGCTCTTTTGAGAATCCACAAACTGGAACATGTCAACCTTATTTTCTCACATGTTTCTATGGAACACAAAGAAAGCTGTTACCAGGGAAATCCGTCTGCAACACTGCATCTTGAAATACGAGTTATTCGGTGATACTTTTCAGCTGATTAAATGTTATTCACTCTTCATTTTGTCCATCAGCCCAAGCAGAACATTTCTATGACACTTGGATCTTGGCATAATAAGAAAATACACTTGTTTTTGGTGCATCTGTGACCTTTGAATTTTAAAAAATTATGTTCTGAGAAATTCCATCAAGAGCAGTGCAATGCATCCTGAACCTTTGTGTCACCCTTGATGGAGAAAGAGGCTTGGATATTCTAGGCATCACATGGGTGCTTATTTCAGGAATTCTCTCCCAGTGATTTTAGTGAGTAGTACTAAATCACACATGTCTGCAATTTTACATGCACATATATTATAATGAGACACACATATAACAATAAATAATAAATGTATGCACAAATATATGCATGATAAAATAATATGTATGTATAAACAAGTGTACGACATATGTATATATTCAAGAGAGAAAGTAATTCAGAATGTCTCCTCTTCCTACTCCCACAAAAATGTGATTGATTCACTTCTTTTTATAATATTATTCCAATTTACATTATGTACTAATGATAATTTTCTTTTTCTTATAACTCACAGAGACTTGTGGGTTCAGAGGACCTCCCCTGTTGATATTCTACCTTCCAGTAAATAGCCACGGAGATTGAAGATTGTTATTTCTTTACATTAATAATTTCAGTTCAAATATCTGCAGTCCTGGCGTATATCAGATTAGATGGCTGGAACCCCAATTACAAATATAAAATACTCTGATTTTACTCTAATTTCAGACATTAGCTCTCAGCAGAGTTTCTTACTTAAATTCTTTTTAAAAATCTCCAACATGGAGTTCCTGGGTGGCATAGATGCTTAAGCATCTGCCTCTTGGTTTTGGCTCAGGCCGCGATCGCATGATCCTGGGATTGAGCCCTGCATCAGGGTCCCCGCTCAGCAGAGGTTCTG
>CM053607.1:5716056-5774680 GCA_028646535.1 Procyon lotor
TCCTTTTCCATTGTTTCATGCTCTTGTCTGCAAGTCCTGTTACTGCTGGACTTGCTCTGGTGAGGAATCCTAGGTTGCGATTTCTTCCATAGAGGATGAAGCCCCACAAAAGATAAAGCAGGAGAATCTCAGGTCTGAGGGATCTTTTTCATGCACCTGGTGGACATTTCCGGTATAACCAAACTTGAGAGTGTTCTTAAGTAAATCCCTGCACTTAATCAGAATTTGGGGACAGACTCTTTCGTATGTCCATGTTTAGTGATATTCTCCAAGGTCTAACGGGGATCTTGGGCCTCAAATGTCTCTCAGAGATGCAAGCAATTTCTATTAGCAAGTTACTGGTTACCTTTCAAAAAGTAAATACCTAGTGGTGGAAATTCAGTCAGTATGTTCAGCCTTATGGCTGTTTTTCTCTTGCCCCTACTGGTTTTTTTTTTGTTTGTTTGTTTGTTTTGCCATGAACTCCAATCTCTTTGAGTATCTGTCAGTGTTTGGGTAAAGCAGCTTGTGGGTCTTAGGCATTCAGGGTTATACTCAATACTCTTCTCCAGTGAAGATCTAAAGATTTTTTCTCTTTGAGATCATCTTCAAAAGTGACTTTATTTATCTTTTTTTCCTTTTCTTTTCAATTGCCATCTTTTCTTCTTTTCTAATGGGACTTAATAATATCCCAAATATGAGTTACAACTTCTCCGGGACCCAAGGAATTCTACCAAGTATTATATTTCCTATTCATTTCAGGGGGGCAGGTGGGGGAGTATTTTTAATCATTTGGGAAACATTTTTGATTCTTCAAATTTTCCTTTTTGGTTTATCCCTTCTAATTCTGCAGAATTTACAAGCCACTCTCACTTTGCCATGAGTCCCCCAAGAAGATTTATAGACTATCTTTTATATCAGTAAGTTTGAGTCCCTTCTTACAAATTCTGGTCACAGGTAAGGAAATTAACGTATCCTTGTCTGAGAACTGTTAAAATAGATTACATGGTTTTTCAGGGAAAGGCAAATTGAAATTGGCTTCTTTTCAGAAACTGGGATTGGAAAAAATTAGGATTTTTTTGATTCCATATCAATGGATTGATTCCAGATCAATGACAGCACTGGAATCCCTAGGGCTTATCGAGCTTCCTTATTAGCCTGAACTATACTTGACACTGTCAACGCCAGTGGGAGAGCCATTCTGTTTAGACCCTGATCATCTATAAAGCCAACCTAGAAAAGTTGACTGCTTTGGTCAGGTAAGTCTTTCAAATAAGGAGATGTTGTGTGCCAGGGTACTAGTTTCTACCACTTCCACTGTTAATGCAGAAATTGCCAGAACCTGTCCAAGAAATCTTTCTTGGTTTAGTTTTGAGGATGTTGGCTCTTGACTGGCTTAGGGGCTCTCACTACTTTACACAATCCCAACTGGCTTAATGGCACATTTTCACTACAGCTGTTCCCCCTTTGTGTGATGGGAGCATAAACTCACTGTGTCTGCTCATGTGCTATGTCTGAGCCGGTGGTATGAAAAGTTACCTTTTGTTTTTGAAACAGCAACCTTCCCATCCTCTCTTCAAACAACCTCCAATTCTTTAGTTTAATGGCCAGGTAAAATTGTATTGACGAAGCTCAGAAAATATGGTTTCCCAGCCTCCCACCAATCAAACAAGGCTCAGCATATGGCCTCAACTCTTCTGTTGGGAATGTGACAAGAGTAACCTCCCCTCCGTGCAGTAGGGTCACCTGGTCACTAGGTTCTCCTCACTCCTCCTCACACTATGATTCCTTCCACTCATATCTGCTCTTTCTGCTACTGCAAAAGTTGAATCCAAGTCTTTTCCCAAGAGTATTGTGTCTCATCTCTCTCTTAGCCTCCATAAGGATCTTTTTTCACATCAATGAAGTTAAAGCATAAATACATGACATTTTCTAGAATGCTGTAAGAGGGACGAACATCTATTCTAATTTTTTTTCTTCCAAGACACTTAAGTTTATCTTATCAGTGGACAAGGACTTATGTGGTGGGCTAAATAATTTCTCTCATGCAAAGATGTGAAAATCCCTGAAACCTGGGAATATATTACATATAAAGCCCCTACAGAGCAGAAGGGCCTTAGCTGCTGCAGTTAAATTAAGGAATTTGAGATACAAGATTATTTTGGAGTATCTTTGTGGGCCCAGTGTAATCCCAACAGTCCTTATAAGAGGGAGGCAGGAGGTTCAGGGTCAGAGAAAGGACATATGATGATGGAAGCAGAATTTGGAATGACGTTAAAAAGGTGGAGGAAGAAGCCACAGAACCAAGGAATATGGGCGGCCTCTAGAAGCTGGAAGAATAAGGAAACTGGTTCTCCATGTAGGGCTCGATAGGACAGCCCCACTCACAACTTGCCTCCAGCCCAGTGAAACGGATTTCAGATTTCTGACCTCTGAAGTGTAAGATCATAAAGTTCTGTTTTAGTAAGCCACGAAGTCTACAGTAATGTGTTATAGGGGCCAGTAGAAACTAATATAACTAATATAACCCCATATTCAACTGTATTTCCATTTCTTTCTTGAATGACCATACAAACAGCTCCCTAATCCAATCTGTCCTAGGCTGCCGTGCCTCGTTTTTGCCCATCTTTTCCAGAGCTCGTGATTCCTCATTTTCTCATGACTGCTTATGCCAGTTTAACCATAGGATGGATCCACATGCCCCCTCCTTATGGTTAAGTCTGGCTAGAGTGCCTTACCTTTATCTTGGACATCTTCAACTAGTTAAGAAATTAAGAAATATGAGGGTCTGCTTAGAGAGGTCTCTCCAAATCACCCTATGATCCACTGTCTGAGTCAAAAAGATATTCACTCCCATTTGATCTGGGGCATGGTCACAGATCAAGTTGGCTTCCATCCTCAATATGGCCATTCTTCAGGGGCGGTGATGGAGCTGGAGATAATATAGATAATTCTACCTGTTCACATAAGTTGCACATACCACAGTTTTTACGCAGGCAATAGGGACAGGGCCTTGGATTGGACACAAAGACTTACAGCTGCATAGCTACCACCTGCAACTACTTCTTTTTCCATTCAAACTCTGACATCACTACTATTCATTGGAGATTACTAGTCTTTGACTCACTCTGTCTCAATATCCATGGCAATAATTTTTACCTGAATTTTTGACTATATTCATTGGAAAAAAATTGCCCAGTTCTTTTGACTTCACATTTCTAGAGTCCCACATCCATGGCCCTCTGGTCATGCCTAATAATGACAGGTGAGAGTAAAGGAAGACAGATTACTGTATAAAGAGAACGTTCCACCCAGGGGCAAGTTCACTCATCACATCTCTGACTCCCCCGTCTGCAATGTAGATATTGGTACGCTAAGTTCAGTTTTCATATTTTTTATATGTCAGATTTTATTTCCTTGTTCAATAAGCATCAGATATTCCTGCTTGTCTGGTAAGAGCCAATGGAAACTACCCTTTTTCTTTGGATTATAACTTCTATACAACATAATGTTACAAATCATTCACAATCAGGGGATAAAGGACATATTCCACTGAAAGTTCTTTTCCTTTATAGATACAAGGTTGTATGGTCTCACACTAAGAAGTTGACATTACAGAATCACCTCCTTTCCTTCCGGTTTCCATGTTTGCCCCAAACTACCTTAACAGAGTCTGGAGTCTATGTATCAATCCCACTTCATGCACTTATCTGCACGGTTGACATTAATAGTGGTGTGTGTTCCCCCATAAGAAATTGGGAGGCTGGGGAGCTTAACAAAAATCACCACCTACTAGAGATGAGACGAGTTCTTCTGCTTTGGACAGCTAACTTCTCTGTAAATCAAAGTACATGACAAGGGATTTGAGCCTAGGTGGTGTAAGTGCTGTTCCCGAGACCTTTTTGGGCATGCCAAACAAGCTTCAAGGCCTACATTCCAGAAATGTGTTTATAGGAGGAACTGAGAGAAGGGAGAGCCAGGCAGCTGGATCCAGTAGCAAAAACTTACTGATTAGGAGGCAGGATCATCCTAGACAGAGCCTAGTTTTTAACTCTTGGATCTCTCTCCCTTGGAGTCTTACCATACAAGATGCGGAGGCTGTAAGTAAAATAAATTGTTTCTGCTTTATTTTGTTAGGTTTTTTTTTTTGGTCCACAATGAAAAAAACACAAACACTAACTTAGGAGTCATAAGAGATGTTCTCACTACTTTGGATATTCTTAGGCTTTGAAAGATCACATGCGCCATACGAGCGATGGCTGGTGCAAGGGGATAATGGTACCCATGAGAAAGGGCGATGGTACCTGGGAAGAGCGGTAGAGTTTGGTGAAATCCTGTGATAGAGTGTCAGGTGTGCTTGGCAGGATGAGCCAGGAGGTAGCAACTGGAAAAGCTGTGGCTCGCTTATGGGCACCATCATTGCCTCCATGGATATGAGGCCCCTTCACTAGGCAGTGCGCATCAGCAGCAAGAGAGGAAAGGGATATTCTTGCCTTGTATGCCAGAACTGATAGGTGTGTTTCTGAATGGAGATGCCTTCTAGGGCACCACTGGAAAGATCTAGTTGTATATGCGGTACATATACATGATGTACCAGTATGCCGGGGTGATTCTGGAATATCTTTATCAGCAGAAAGAAGACATAGCTAGTGAACATGAATTCAGATTCACCCTTTACTAACAGAACTTTGATGGAGTTCTTTCTTCTGTGATCTGATTTCAGTATTTCTTAGAATAGGATGGGAGTTATTCCAGCCTGGGAACGGAGGACCCAGTTCTCACTCCTCCTCCCAGGCTCCATCTTGCTTCTCTCTGGGAGGCCCCGGACAGCTCCATCTTGAAGGGATAACTCAACGAGACAATCTGAAGGAAGCTTTCTGCTCAAATGTACAGGCCACTATTTTACCATTTATTTACCAGTGGGACATTATTTGTGTCTTCAAGATATACATGAAAAATAGAAAGGTGACATTTATGAGGGAAACATTTTATTCAGGTAGGACTATTATCACCTGTGAAAGCAGTAAAAAAATCTCTGTGAGGGGCGCCTGGGTGGCTCAGTCGTTAAGTGTCTGCCTTCGGCTCAGGTCATGATCCCAGGGTCCTGGGATCGAGCCCCACATCGGGCTCCCTGCTCGGCAGGAAGCCTGCTTCTCCCACTTCCATCCCCTCTGCTTGTGTTCCCTCTCTCGCTGTGTTTCTCTCTGTCAAATAAATAAAATCTTTAAAAAAAAAAATCTCTGTGAAACATCAAAAGCGGGTGTATTTGCATTATAAATAAAAGAACAGTGGACACCTGGGAAGATAACTCTCTTTTTCCCTAGTGGGCCAGAAAAGAGAGAAACTGGCTCAAAAGCTCTAAGTGGTGGCCACAGAAAGGGCAGTAGGGAAAGTGGAATTAAATGAAAGGAGTGGCAGGGCTTCTGTGAGGTCTGGGGAGGGTCAGTGGGATTTGTGGGGGATGCATTTAGGAGCTTCCACACCTCATATGGCTTTATTTTCCAGTCTCCAGTTTCTAGCCTTCATCCCCAGTCCCCTTTCATTCAGTCCTCACAATGGAGTCTCTCAAAGCTTACCCATGCCTTCCAAAAATGGCACTGTCATTGTCTCCCTGTTCCCTCTTATCTGCGTCTGTCCTCCTTGGGCCCCTGCCCCAGATGGCAGATCCCATCACCTGTGGTTCGTAGCAAGGATGGTCTCCATTCTAACCCCAGAACCCAGAGGGACTGTGTGGGGAACACTGGCTTCTAAGCCGTGAAGCACTAGAGATGAGTTCCCAGCATTCTGATGGAACACTTTTTGCTTCCCTCCCATGAATATAAAGAGACTGGATATTATAGTATTATTCACCCGCTGCTATAGTCCAGGACCTTTTGGGTTAAGGAGGCTTTTGTGAGCTGTCCTGGGGAGGCTGGTCTTTTTATATACCGCTGTTTCTAGGGAAAATAACATTGTCAACTGTAGGACTATTTCTTTCAAGCAGTCTTTGGAAACTGAAGACAGCCTGTATAGGTACAAAGGAAATGCAGAAATCTTCCCATACCTAAAATTAAATACGAATAACAAAAGACTTAATGCCTACTCAGTGTTTCACTTTTTAGTCAAGAGGCAAATTAATTAAAAAGGACTGTAAATACAGGAGAGCAATCTGAATTTTGAAGGGCTCTTAACAAAATAGATTTTTTTTTCCTTTCACTTATATTAGAGGTTTGGTTAAAAAGTGCACTAGAGTTACCAGAAAGGAACAGTCATCATATAATGATCACCTCCTACAGCTTTTCTTGAAACATTTGTAATGATGAAGTGTACCCAATAGGGAAGAGATATGACAAAACACCTATGGGATAGTTTGGGTGTAAAGACACATTTCTTCCAATGAGAATCTGAGTTTGAGTGACTAAAATGTGGGTGATTAGAAATTTGCCTACACTTAAGTCAACTGAGGCTCTAACTCAAGTCAGGCGGTTCTTGTCCTCCACGGTATCGGGCTCCAGTGGTATTAAAAACTTCCAAGATGGTGCACGCAAGTGCGAAGGGAACACATCATCAAAACAAAACTTTGGATTTAGAATCAAATGGAAAAATAGCCTTGGTGAAGTTGGAAAAGTGGCCAGAGGCTCACAAAGGGCAGGTGCAAGATCATTTATTCACAGTGGATTAATGCCCCAGAGGCTGCAAACATACAGGAAAGCACAGAGCTGCCATGAAATCTGGAGAGGGAGAAGTGTGCACATTATAATCCATGTCTACATGGACATGACGTGGAGGGTTGTTCTGGTGTTGCTCCTATCAGTATTCTGACAAGATTTCTCTCTAGTCTGTGTGCCAGGAAAACCTGGAGACTGGAAGGGAAAAATCAAAAAAGGGCTACAGATCAACAAGATCCCTCCTCCTTGGTTCAACAGTTGAGAGAGTGTTTCTCACTCGGAAACAAGGCTAATTGTGACAAATCACCAGCCCCGAGGAGCCAAGTGTCAACAGGAGGACAGAGGTCAGGGTTTCTCTGAGTCCTCTCCTAGGAGTGAAGGAAAGGAGGCTATCGTAAAGGTTATCCTGGACTACGTCCCTGAAGGAAGGGCTAGTCCTTCAGCTACAGGACTTCTTCAATCCCATTCAGAAATGTGCCAGGAAAAAAGGCATGGTGAGCAGCCCCAGGTTAGACCCCAGCCCCCTACCTGTGATCCATACAGGAACAGACTGACATTTAGATGAGTCATTTGTTTCTATCATTAATTATTGGAGAGAACATGAACCATTTCAGGGGAGGTTGATGAGAAGATAACCTGCTAACACAGCAGGAGAGCCCGGTCCAAAGAAGAAATAAAGTGAAAATACCCCAAAGTGAATTTTAGGAACCTTCCGAGATTAGAAAAAACATCTGCTGCATCGCTGCTCCCAAGTCATGACCCAGTTTCGGAGCCTGCTCTCTGATTCATCACCGTCTTGGAAAGAGAACCTTCTGTACCTGGTGGCTTTAATCAGGACTCTTGCTGTAGGCTGGTTACATTTCAACACGGTGGTCTGATTTCTCAACTTTCATCCACTGTTGTTTATGAAAATAGTCTCATTCTAGTTACAAAGAATGAAGCCTGTCCATCTTTACGACCTCCATCTTGGCGCCCCCCCCACGCCCCCCAACATCCCAGTCTCCCTAAGGGCTGGACTCAGTTCCAGCTTCCTGCCTTACTTCCCACTTCCTGCTGCCTCCTTGTTCTTTCTCTTTTGCTGTCAGAGGGTGGGAGAAGGGAGAAGAGAGGTTTCTTCATACAAATTCCAGCCCCAATCCTGTCTCTGAATGTTGGTCTCTGCTGGTGTGACCCACACTTCTAGAACTGGGGCAGCGAGTGGTTCTTTCTCCCTTTGCAGCTTCTAATACTGTCTCTTCTCTCCTGCCACCATCAGTCTTCCTCGAAGGGACCTTAAACTTGAGGAAATAGGGTTCTTGCTGATTAGATCTGATGGAACCTCTGTGCTCTCTCTCCCTCTGGTGTCACTGGGTCAGTCACCAGCTCGGCAGCTGAGCGGGCAGCCAGCCTGGGAATGAGAAGTGAGTCTTCCTTTTTGCTGCCACCTACAAACTAACCAGAAAAGACTGGTCCTCCATCCAGTCTTTTCCCAACATGCTTTCCTTCTGTCTCCCAAGTTTCTTGTGAAACTTCTCAATGGAAGTGGCCATTAAACCAATGAGATCCCTTTTTTTTTTTTTTTTTTTTTTTGCTGGTATTTCCTGTCAAGAACTGGGCTCTCTTTCAACTGGATTCTGGTAAGGATCAACTTATTTCCCCATTGGGAGCTATACCTGCTGAGGTGTCTACTGAGTGACCTCTGGGGCCAGGAGAAGGCACACAGAGCTGTCACGCTGATGTCTGATGGCCCGGACAATGGGGAGGAGAGACCTTTGTCAGAGAAGCCTTCAGTCTCCTCAACACCTGGAGAAAGTCACCAATGCAAGGACAATCCTCTGGACAGTTGACAGAGGCCATGACAGGCACAGGTTTAGGATGAGGGAGAAAAGCCAAAAGGGGCAAGAGATGGAGCTGGCAGGGCAGAGAGAGAGAAGTGGGAAACGTGGAAGAATGAAAGGTACGTGGCAGAGGGTGATGGAGGACCACCAAGCAGACCTCTTTGCCGTGTCATCAGGTCCCATTTTCCTTGAAATAAAGAAGGCCACTGCTTTCCCACCATTTGATGTCTCTGCTTCTCCCCACACATTCCCCAAACACCATGCTCCTTACTTAGCTCCCATAGCATACGGACCCAAGCACCCGGCTGATGTATACCTCCGCACCATCCTATCTGCCCTCCTTCGCTGTAAGTCCGTCCTGGCCCGTTAGTACTACTGCCTACTTACAATCCTCCACGGAGGCTGACTCATGGCCGTCCCTGCTGGAAGCATTGGCCCAATAACTCGTGATTCTACCTCTTCTATCACTTTCCATGTGTGAAAGACCAAGCGTACGTGAAAATGAAAAACATATATATTGGGCTGTCCTCATTCCTTCATTCCTTCGGGCATGGATCGCATACCACCCTCGTGTGTTCAGAAAAGCTGAAATCCCTTAACTTACCCATGGCCAACTGTCCCCAGGACCCAGAGCCAATCCTCCTCCCCCACAAGTACGCCTGCGGGTTACCACTCTGCATTCTTTCTCCTTCTGCTATGATGGAACTGAAACTTAACAAGATCCCAAAGCACTTTGGAAACAGGTCTTACACTCTGTGAGTCAGAGCCACTGCCTCCTTCCTTCTCTTTATACAGACTTAAGACTGTCACCCAAAAGTTTCCAGCTGGCTGTGGGGACAGGACACTACTTCTTTCCTAGTCTTTCTCCTTTACACCAGTGTCATTCCAAAAGCCTCCACGTCCTCTCAGAAACTACCCAGATTTCCTTCAGACCTAATAAGCCACCTGGTTTTTATAAAAAAATTATTTTTTATCACAATTTCTTAATCTTTTGAGATCACTACAAGAGGCTACCTGAGATCTACCATCCTCCTTTTCTGACAGCTCCTTAGAAGCACCTGGGTGAACCTACCCACCTCATTTATCCACTCACTTTCTCCTGATCGTCCATATCATCAGCTACCTTCTCTGAAAACCACTTAAGGGATTCCAAAATCTTTAAACATTCTTTCTTGAAATGTGCTACTTTCTCAATCACTTGGCCAAAAAAAGGTCCAGATTTTGCTTCATTGATGATAAGGCCTTTGGCTTGCAAGGCTTACGTGATCCAATCCTGGGTGCTGATCTTTCTGATCTCATCTTCTACCCCTCTTTCTAGGTTCCAACCACAGTCCTAGTTACTCTTTGCTATGGGTTGGACTGCGCTGCCTAAAATATAGGTTAATTTAACATACCTATGAATGGGACTTATTCATATATATATGAGGAGAGGGCCCTGTGATGTCAGAGGCAGAGACTGGAGGGATGCAGCCAGAAGCCAAGGAACACCAAGGATTGAGAGCCATCACCAGAAGCTAGAAAACGCAATGGAGTATTCATTCACTCTACCCAGAGTCTCAGAGGGAGCCTGTCCCTGTCCATACCTTGATCTTTGACTTCTGGCCTCCAGAATTATGGGAGAATAAATTTGTGTTGTTTTAAGTCACTCTGTTTGTGGTTCTTTGTTACAGCAGCCACAAGAAACTAAAGCATTCTTGCTGCACAAGTGAGCACACTCCTGCCTTGGGCGTGTGAGCTTTGTACATTGTCACTCCTGCTCCGAGAACGAAGTCCGTGGTTGTCTCTCCCTTTCTCTCTCAGCCTTCGGGCACTGTTCCAACGCTGTTTCCCAGAGATGACCTTCCCAACCAGCTTACGTAAGATAGAAACCATCTCTACCTCCCCATACCCGTCACTCTCTATCCTCATTCCTGTGCTGTGCTTGATCCATGATGTCATCTGACATAGCACAGACCTCTGTTCCTGTGTGCTCCCGCCTCCCTATTGCTGACCTAAGTCTAGCACATTCACTGCTGTAATGTCAGGGCCAAGAACCGAGCCTGGAAGTTGATAGCTGATTTGTGAGTCTCTGTTGAATGAATACACTCATAAATTCCACCTTCACATAATAGCAGTGTATTAAGCATTTGGACTTGTTTCTGTGCTCTGCTCTGTTGGCATACAAAAATGCTTTTTGGATTCTACTTTCCTAAAGGCCTGTGGCTGAATCTCCCTGTTTAAACAGTGGCTCAGCAGAGGCCCACACACAGCATGTGCTTCCCGTGTCTTTAGTTGACAACAGATTTCAAAACGTGAATGATAAAAATACAAGTAAAGCAGCATACATAGACCACTCTGTCTCTAACACTAGGAGACTGGTTTTACATTTACCGGTTCAGAAGAGATTCCCTCAATTTATATTTTCAACACAGACTAACAATAGCTCGCCTTCCTTAAGCACTTACTCTGGTTGGCAGCCTATGTGCTTTCTCTCTGGAGTGTTGTGGGATCTCCATGGCATTTGATGGTCTGGGAGTCTGGGGCTCAGAGAGGTAAAGAAACTTGCCCAAGATCCCAGAGCTGGGAAGCAGAAGAGCCAGGGTTCAAGGGCAGGCAGTCTGGCTCCGGAGCCCAAGCTGGACACTCAGTGGTATACTGTCTACTCACATCCAGCAACTAACAGAGGCTCGGTCTCCAACAATGCAGAACAATTTATGATGAAGAAAAGAGAAGAAATGGCTCAAAGGTAATCAACTGAAAAGATGGATAGCACCTTCTCTCGAACTATATGAGGTAGAAAGAACCAAGATAAAATAGAAATTACGAAGCTCTTTAAGTGTAGTAGACAGGAACAAGTCAAGTTTTTTTTAAACATATGGAATGTTCTAAATCACTCTGAATAAAATAAAATATGGGGAAGGGTGATCGTATGCATATATACAGAAACAAACTCTGGGGCGCCTGGGTGGCACAGTCAGTTGGGCGTCCGACTCTTGGTTTTGGTTTAGGTTGTGATCTCAGGGTCATGGGATTGAGCACCACGCTCAGCGTGGAGTCTGCATGGAACTCTCTCCCCACCTCCTTCTGCCCCAAACCCTACCCCTCACTCTATCTCTAAAAAAAAAAAAAAAAAAGAAGAAGAGGAAGGAGGAGGAGGGGGGATGGGGGAGGGGAGGAGGGGGAGGGGGAAGAGGGGGAGGAGGAGGAGAAGAAGAAGACGAAAAAGAAAAGAAACCAATCTCTGTTACCATCACTCAAGAAAGATAGAGCCAATTTGGAAAAACAGATTAATGTAAGTGGTACAAATATGCTGCAACTACACGGACATGCACATGAACACACACACACAGACTCCCAAGGACTGATATTCTTAAATCCAAGCCCTCTTCCATTAATTCTAAGTGGATATGGCTTAGGCTATATTTTCCTGGGAGCTTCTAATTTAAAATTCAGTGCAATCACTGTAGGAAGCAGGGAGCTTTCTCTGACTTCACAGGTTGGGCGTTGAGCCTTTTGTTAACATGCTCAGAGAAGGGGGGTTTGTATTTCCATTGTGCTTAACACAGGGTGTCACATTACCTGGTTTATACAGTCTGTCCTATAGGTTGTGGATTCCTTAAAAATAGGATCTGGGGGCGTGTGGGTGCTCAGGTGGGGTTAAGCATCTGCCTTTGGCTCAGGTCATGATCTCAGGGTCCTGGGAGCAGGGAGCAGGGACCCTGCTTCTCCTTCTCCATCTGCACCATTCCCCACATGCTCCCTCTCTCTAATAAAATAAACAACATCTTTTAAAAAATAGGATCTATATGTTATTAGTATTCAGTTCCCCTACTATCTCAAAACGGGATTTGGTAAATTCCTTTTTTCCCACTGGCAAGGAACACACCATTTCTTTAAAAACAACAAATAAAAAAGGCTTCATTGGCGTCAGGATGCTAAAGCGACTCGCCAGAGGCTTGCTGGGAGTTAGAAAGTAAAATCAGTAGTGGTTTCCTCAAGCAATCGTGCTGATCACCACAATACATAAGTTTACCGCATAAGATTTTCAAATACTTTGGCTGCAAATTGGATAGTCAAAGCGAATTTAATAAACTTCTCCTATAAGAAGAAGTGATCTGGTCAAATCCCTAAAAAGCTTCATCAGCAGGGGTCAGTGGTCAGTTCCGTCAGACAAGTGGACACGGTCAGTTAATAACAAAGTCCTACAATATAGCTCCAGTTTTGCTGAAAAGACATGTTGTTTAAAGGAATGGTCCCATGTTTAAAAGAAAATACATTTAAAAATTATTTTAAAATTTAAATTTTTATTAAACTTCCATTAAATGCCATTTCTCAGTTTATTTTTTAATTTTTAAAAAACATTTAATCTATTTATTTCAGAGAGAGAGAGAGCATGTGATAGAGACAGCACAAGTTGGGGGGAAGGGGCAAAAGGAAAGGAAGAAGCAGGCTCCCCGCTGAGCTGGGAGCCCGATGCGGGGCTGGATCCCAGGACCCTGAGATCATGACCTGAGCTGAAGGCAGATGCTTAACCAACTGAGCCACCCGGGTGTCCTTTAGTTTATTATAAAGTAAATTAAAATAGCTAAAACTTTTGAGTTTTAAGAAGAATCTTCTCACTTGAAACTGTGAAAATACTTTTTTTTTAAATTTCTAGGAGACACATGAACTTGAATGCTGCCATACATCATATATATATATATTACACTCCTTTTCAGGTATGATTGTTCTTGTGTGATGATGGGGTGCCCACCTGTGTGCCATCCTAACTCGTGCGTGGGCAGAAACGGGGGACAGAGCAGGAGGGAGAACATAAATAAACTCAAATCATCACAACCCAGGAGAGGCACCTGGGATTATCCCCAAGTCAATGGATATTAATATTCTTAACTGGGGAATTCCCAGAAAGAATGAAGAAAGGATTTATGAAAAATGCTAAAAGATTATCACCATGTAGGCTCTTCCTAAATGACGCTGGTGGTACATGCACATCAGCAAGTTTTATTTTGTTTTGTTTTGTTTTTGAGTGTTTTGGGGTTTTCGTTGGCTTTGTTTTGTTTTTCTCCAAATTTTTTCACGTCTAATGAGTTCGTAGATTATGCAAAGCTCAACCGATTTTGACGTTCCTAACAATTTAGGAGACAGTGTGGTAGCAGACATAGTTCGAATATTATCGACACCCATTAGGGTCACTGAGACCTCTGCCTTGAAGCGGGAGGACACTTGAGTATCAGGTGCTCACAGGGTCCGTGAGAATGAGCAGTACAAAGCCAGCCCGTTTGCGGGGAGCAGCCCAGACCCTGTCCTTAACCCTTCTTCTTCGCCAGGTCTCTTTAGTGGTTCCTCAACGGCTTGTGTCCTGATCTCATCCCAGTCTGGCTTGGAGCTCTTTATGGAACGCCCTCCTGTCTCATCTGTAACTGGATGTTCTGGCCTGGGTCCGGGCACCCCGTGTCCTCAGACCCCCCAGTCGCTGGTGGTCACCAAGTGTCCAACCCCAGATCTCCCCTGGACTCCATCTGCTCCTGGGAGGCTGCCGCCAACCCGTGTTCAGCAGACCAGGAGGAAAAGTCAGGGACAGGGCTTTCATCTGCTGATTTATGGAAGTGAGTTCTCAACTCTGTACCTATGAGATCAGGCATCATTTGGAACAGAACTGAATTTCTCAGCTTCATTACATGAAAATCATACAAAGCACTATAATGAGGAAGGCAGAAAGGCATGATTTATGACCCTCCACATAGAGGAGATTTAAGTCTGCCTGTTGTTCAATGGTCTATCCATTGTGTGAGCAAAGTCAATACCAATAATGAAATGTAGACTGAAGAGCTAAATCAATTCAATAAAATGCAATCGAAAGGCTAGGAGCCAGAGTACACTGGAAAGGCGAGTGCCTGCAGGATTAGTATTTGAACAACAGGTAATTACAAGAATCAATACCTGTGCATGAAAACATGATAGGCAGCCATCCTTCACGAAGGGAGAACCATCACTAATGGTCTGGGGCCCGAGTTGGGATGAGAACTCAAGACACAACTGTGCCAAGTTCCTATCAGGGGTTTTGTGTGTGTGTGTGTGTGTGTGTGTGTGTGTGTGTGTGTGTGTGTTCGTCCATGTGTGCTTCCCATGTGACTGAAGGAGCGAGAAAGGGATGGCTCACTTGGTGTTTTATTGAGGTGTGTGCCGGATGCCTGGGGTGCTCAATTGGTGAAGTGTCTGCTCACTGCCTTCGGCTCAGGTCACGATCCCAGGGTCCTGGGATCGAGCCGTGCATCGGGCTCCCTCCTCAGCAGGGAGTCTCCTTCTCCCTCTTTCCCTGCTCCCCACTCCACTCCTGCTTTCTCTCTCTACCAAATAAATAATCTTTATTTAGGCCTGCACTCCATCCCTGTCTCTTCAGCTTATCTTTTCCAACTTCAGTCTCATTTTACCCACGTGGTCTCAGGACCTCAGTCCCACACCATTCTTCCCGTCTCTCTCATCCTAGCCATCCAGGGACCAGGACAACATTCCCATGAGGTCCTGGGGGTGTCTGGAGCCTTTGGGGGGGTTGCATGGGGCGAAGGACTGACCACGAGATGAGCCACTGCACTACGTGCCAGCTGCTGACAGAACCTCCGGGCAGCGCGAGGGGATGACACAGGCAGCCGCAAGGACACCCACGGCGAAGGAAATCAGAAAAATAAACCCTTGTGCCCACACAGACATACAATACACTAACTGGTATCTTAAATAAAGTAAAAGAAAGGAACTTAAGATGAACATAAGAAAGTCACTGGAATGTTCTGTGTTCCTGACCAAAAAAGAACACGAATGAGGGAAGGAATACGTGGGCACTGAGCGGTCTGCATACACTAAGGTGTGCAGTCCCCACGAAGACTTTACCACAGAGGTATCAGCGTCTCCGTTTTAAGGACTGAGAGGACAATCAGCTCGTTCAAGGAAGCACAGCGGTGAGCAGGTCTGGGAGATGCGTCTGTGTCACAAGGACTCTGTGCCGGTCCCCCTGCCCCCACTGCACCTCGTCTTGTCGGCCCCGGGGGGTGGGGGGGGGCTGGGTGTGTCCGATGCAGCCCCACCCGTGTCACTGCCAATGAGAGGCTTTAAGGCCAGTCCACAGACCATGGAGACGGAGCCAGTGGGACCAGTGACTTCCCACTGCCCCAGGCCACGACGTCTATACCGTCTAACCGACTACGTGACTCTTGATAATAAAGATTCAGACACTGTGTTTAGATGTTTGGGTTCCGACAACTCTCAAGCCTTGCGCTTCCCCTCTGCCCACATCTGAGCAAGGCGATAAGAAAGCTCCATCTTCCTCCTTTGGCATCAGTAGGCAGTTCAAATCACGCCAGTCTCCAGCCACACAGGGGAGCCCCCACCCTGGCTCCACCCCCTAAGCACCATAAAAACCCAAGCCAACTTCCTTTATGGCTCTCAAGCCGATTTCGGTTCTGCTCGGGAGCCTTGCTGACCATCTGAACGAGCCTCATTATGTGAGTAATCCACCTTTTCAAACTTTCTGGGTATATGCACGGTGGCCTCGGTCTTGACTGCAGAACCACGTTCCTGCTTTTGTGGGGATATCACGATACTCCTGATCCAAGCTGACGCTAACCATGGGATCAAATGCCTCCTTGGCCTTCAAAGAAGCCCTTGAGGTTGTGACCTTGCAAAAATGATGGTATGGAATCCCCGAATCAGAAATCTGTCCGGCATTCTGAGTGGCTATTTTGTTTTCTATTAAAGGCACAGAAGGACTGAGATAATTTCCATCTGGGACAGAAGCCACATAACTTTATTTTTAGATCGTTTTATGTAATTGTGATAGTATTTTCTGACCTTTTAAACACATCGTAGATGAGTAATATTTTTCTCCACGTTGGCAGTGTTGACCTTTGGGACTGGAATATTCTTTGTGGTGGGTGCTGCATGTGAATTTTAGGGTCCTAAAATTTGAGGCCCTAACCCGGCCCACCACAGGCCTCTCCAATTGTGACAACTGGAAATGTTTCCAGATGTTGTCAGCTGTCTCTTAGGAGGCAAAATCACACCTGAGTGAGAACTACTGCCCTGTATTTGATCCACAAAGACGTGCGACTTTTCTGGTAAGTCCTTTGAGACCCAGTGGAAGACAGAAAGAAACGATGGAAAGCTGCTAGGCTATATCTATCCCAGTGAAAGCAAGCAACATCCATAATAAATTGCAATTATATCTCCAAAATTCTTCTTTCCAGTCTTAAACTAATTTCAACTCATCATCAAAATTGCTTCCATGCTATGGAGATGACTCTTTATAGCTTAGCAAATCTTTTTTAAAGATTTGATTATTCAGCAGCTTATATGCAAACACTTGTCCCTTGTCTAAAAAAATCAGAGTTAGCTATGCTGACCACTGTGCTTTTCCAGAAGCATCATACGGCAAAGTGTATACACAAAATATCCCAAGAACCAAAGCACGCTGACAATTTTGTTTACATAATGGACACAGACAATATGCTCTTTCAGGAACCACACATATGTATCCATATTATACTCACTAGTACTTTTGTAAATGGCTCAAAATTCTTGATTACAGCACAAAGTTTCTTTATTGCCTCAAGTTCTCATCCTCTAAGTGAGTTTTCCAGGAAGGACAGATGATACCATAGGTTGATTGTAGTAATCTTGTAAAGTAAGATTCCTTTGTATTTCTTGAGGATTTCAAGGCAGAGATAACTCCAGAGATGGAATTGGGAGGAGGGAGGCAAACCCCGTGGGAAGTGTAGTGTTAACGCTAGCAGGGACTATGGGTCCCCTACTCCTCAGTATTCAGATATTAAAAAAGAAGACTGTATGCATACACATGACGATTAAGTAGAGAGAAAGTGCCGTTTCAGTCTTAAATACAGATAGAAACTTTGGAAACAGAGCTTGAGTTTTCCTACTTCTTTCCCCTTTCAACACTACTCTGTAGACCTCAGGGATGATGAACCTGCCACCAGGCATTTCAGAATCCAAGGGGTGCTTACCTCAGCTTTAATTTTATTGTCTCCAAAGCAGAGGTGTTGTAAGTAGGCAGCAGCATTAGACTGGACCGAAGGAAACTGGTGTTGGAGCATCTGAATCACTTCCGGTAGCTCTGGGTCTCTCCATCCGAATTCTCTGAATAAGAAAAAGGCAGGAGAACATGAGAGAGGAATCCTCCCCCGGTATTAACACATCGTTAACCCATTTACGAGATGCACTTAAGAGTTTATGAGAAAGTATTTCACAAATGATGGTTCTGGTCTTCTTACACACATATCCACTGGAAAGCACTGGAAACGACTTCCTTAAGTAGATGACTTGTAAGTGTATATATGTATACACATACAGCATATATAAAAATATACATATATATATACTCTTAAATGTATCAACTTTAGTTACATGTTTACAAAGATTACTAAAAAGTGACTTAAAATGTCACATGATTTTATTAATATATACATTTTTGATTTGGGCCTAAATGGAGAATTTATAGGGTCATGTGGATTTTCTAATATATTGTTTCAAAAGTCTGATTCAGGTACACTGTTTAGCTGAATTATCAGACCAGAGAAAATATAACCAGATGGGTCCAATCGAAAACGCTGTGATAGCACTTGATAGCACCTTTATTATTTTTATGATTAGTATTGTTGCTACTGTTTTCATAATCTCTTCTTGAAAAATAAACAGATTCCATAATCGATTCTCAGAATAAAAGGAGAGCAACAAGACGACATTATAAAGGGAAATTCAAGAGTTAGGTTTACTCATACAATGTTAATAACCAAATTTTTCGCATTACACAGTCTTATCCTGTATTCCCCCTTTCACATCTGAGCTCATTTCAAGAAGCTGGTTGTTTATTTAATTTTAACAAATATTCTCCGAGACATTTAAGTTCATCTTAAAACACAAGATTGCGAGTACCATTACGCAAATGAATCTTGTTTTATGAAATCTATCAGCTCAACCAGCTAGAACATGGAGCGAACAAGACCAACTGTATGGATTCCATTCCTGCAGCAAGGAACCAATTTTTAACAGAGAAATGAAAAAAGCAACCTCTGAGACCACAGATAAAAACTTGACCCCACATGCCACAAAAGGGTACTATTTATCCCACGGGTAGGGCAGAAGAGAAATGAGATGGCTTTATAATAATCACTCGACTCCTAGAAAAACAACTGGAAAGCATACATCCTGCTGGTACCAGGTCAGCGCTGTCATCTGAGAAAAGAAGTCATGAAAAATGGGGCAGAGAAGGAACAGACAAAGGTTAAAAGTGTCCTCGTAGATTCTAACCTGTTCTCTTTATCTTCCCTTTATCACAACTAGTAGAGGTTGTCAAGCAAACCTTGAATCGTGTTAGCACTGCCTTTATGGGCTCTGAAGACAACAGGCAATAGGACTCCTTTTGAATTGGCTCAGTTTTTATGGGAAAGTTATCAA
This sequence comes from Procyon lotor, assembly GCA_028646535.1. Classification (NCBI taxonomy): domain Eukaryota; kingdom Metazoa; phylum Chordata; class Mammalia; order Carnivora; family Procyonidae; genus Procyon; species Procyon lotor. The sequence goes on from CM053607.1 coordinate 5,734,940, forward strand.
TTGAATGCACATTAAGTATTTAATAAATTTACATAACATTTTAGATAGCCACACATATTCTCCAAAAGGACATACAGTACAGTAATATCTCTGCTACAAAATATCCATAAGTGCTTGCTGATAGTAGGCAAACTATTGGAAATTTTTTGGCTATGTGATCAAAGTGAAAAACAATTATGGATTGAAACACAGGAAGTCTCTTCTTTTTTAGTTTAATTTCCTTCTCTTGCATCGTTGTGAACCACCTTTGCAACATCAAGGTAGCACAGTTGCTCTGCTTAGAAGAGCAGTCAACTGAAATTCTATTCCTTGTTCAAATAAAATAAAAATCTACAGAATACCTACAAATTGAGATTAGCAATGTCATATAGACCCTCGATGGCTAAGATGAATTCAGGTGAGCCTGTGCTATTGGTAAGTGTCTAGTAAAGAATTCATTTCAGCCTATTTTATTACCCAGATGATAACTGCTCTATTAGGCTTAGACGGCACATATCAATGGCGTCTTTCAAACCAGAGCTCCTGTCTTTGGGACTCTGCATGGATGCACACACACGGCTTCGTCTGTGTAAAGGCATGCATACACATGTGTGCACGTATGCACACACACAGCCCAAACTCATAACTTTCTAAAGAATCATGACTCCAGGAGGGATCTAAGCTCTTCACTCTTGGTCAAAGGCAAGGCTCTTATCAGCTTCCCTTTGAAACTTCTGGAATCCCAGACATCCCCTCTACCCCACCGCACTCTCCCCAGACCTATTCCTCACCTCCCACCACCTTTCTTCCTCTCTAAGGCATCTGAATAGGCACAAACCCACACCTAAGTGTGCCGCTTCCCTGCTTCAAACCCTTCGCTGGTTCCTGTCCTTGGCATAAAGGACTGTCCTTGGCATAAAGACCAGGCTCTTCCCCTGGCTCACTGGGTGTTGCTGGATTTGCCATCTCCCACCTCGCCAGCCTTGTGTCCCACGGCCTCCCTGGGCTCCCCGCACCAGCCACACGGGCTTACAGCTGGGCGGTGCTCTCTTCCACCTCTGCTCCTGCCACCTGGAATGGTCCTGGCCCGGGGGCCTCTCACTCAAATACAGAGCCTTGGGTTCTTTGTGATTTCCTCAGCAAAGTCCTCTGTGAGTCCCATCCACGCAGTCCTGGGGGGAGTGCCTCCGCTGCATTGTGTACTGTGACCAAAGATCACCTCCCTCTCCACCCTGTGGTAAGTTCTAGGAGGCCAGGGCCTCAACTTTCCGGTCATGTTTGCTAACTAGCACATACAGGAGCCCTGGTACAAAGCGAAGATTATATAAATGGGCTTTGAAAGAATGAAGGCATGAAGGAACGAGTGAGAAAGCATCTTGGCAGGGAGAGTGTTTACTCTGTTCTACTGAGGTCATTTCTCTGGCCAACTAGTCATTCTGGAATGTTCTCCCTTACTCTGACATGCCTCCACCTCCACACACACACAGTCATTCTCCATGCTGCCGATCTGAGTAATCTTTTCTATGCATCAGTCTTATATCTCTGTGCCTTAAACCCTCCATCAGCTTCCCATTGCATTTAGGAGAACAGCTGACTCCTCCACGGGGCTTGGGAGACCCACACAGAGGACTCCTTCCTGCTTCTGAGTTGCCTGCCCAACCTTCCCAAACTGCTTCCTTCCTATTGAAAATGGTACTCCTGTCCCCATCTCAAGATCCTGGTACTTCGGGGGAGGCTTCTCCCTCGGGTCTTTGCATGGTGTTCTCTTGCTTCTATGAGATCTCAGGTCGTATGTCTTGGACGGCAGCTCCTGGAAACTTCCAGCCAAACAAGCCTGACCCTGGAGTCATCTCGCCTACTGCCCCATTTTATCCACAACACTTAGGACTGTCTGAAATTCTCTCCCATGACTTCTGTGACTATTATTTATCCCGCAACCCCCCATGCTCTCTCTGTTGTAAGCTGCACGGGGACAATGATTTTTCCCACGGTGTGAAGGAACTCCTGGAACTCATGAAAGAAATCTTGGATAAGAAGGTTGAGAAGGTGACAATCTCTAACAGGCTAGTGTCTTCACCCTGCTGCATTGTGACCAGCACCTATGGCTGGACAGCCAACATGGAGCGGATCATGAAAGCCCAGGCCCTTCGGGACAACTCTACGATGGGTTATATGGTGGCCAAGAAGCACCTGGAGATCAACACTGACCACCCCATTGTGGAGACGCTGCGGCAGAAGGCGGAGGCGGACAAGAATGACAAGGCTGTCAAGGACCTGGTGGTGCTGCTATTTGAAACAGCTCTGCTCTCTTCTGGCTTCTCCCTTGAGGATCCCCAGACTCACTCCAACTGAACCTACTGCATGATCAAGCTAGGCCTGGGCATTGATGAAGATGAAGTGACAGCAGAGGAACCCAGTGCTGCTGTTCCTGATGAGATCCCCCCCCTTGAGGGTGACGAGGATGCCTCTCGCATGGAAGAAGTAGACTAGCCCTACCTGCAGACCTTCAGCCCTCTGTATAGTGTCCCCAGGGCCCCCCAGCAGCCCGGAGTGGCCCTGGGTCTTCTGGTTCCCTCTGCTGATGTCTAGTGGTTTTTTTTTTTTTTTTTTATTCCTTCTCCTGTCTCTGAGGCAGAACTGATCACGTGAAAGTGGGGTCTCGGAGGGTACGCCGGGGCTGAGTGAAAGGGGACAAGAGAGGTCAGAAAGCCAGGTAAGACTGAAGACAACAGTAAGTGAGTGTTTAAAATGACTTGATGTCGCCCAGCCTAAATCAGCTTTGCAGGAAAAGGGCTGGAGTGGATGGGCTTGGGCTCCTCTCCTCTGTGTGTGATCTGCGTCCAGGCTGTTTGCTTCCAGTTTCTTCTAACCGGCATTCCCCAGCCTCAGGCATGGCAGCGGGTATCGTTCAGGAGGATACTAACGTTTTTAAATGCTCTCTTCAGTTTCACAAGACAGATGCTGAAGGAGCACCCCTCCTCCCGAAGTTTGGGGGAATGATTCATATTGAAGTCTCTTTTTCTGGAACGGTTTTGCTTCACTTAGATGAGACCGTTTGGATTTTTTGTTGCCCGTGGAGAGAGACTCCAGAGAAAGAACTAGAGGCCCAGAGGAAATAAAACGTCCATCTCATTGGGACCAGATTTGGGTATATGATATGGTTTCTTCATGTAAGGTCTTAATCGTCAAGGAGAAGAAATGGCTCACAAGACAAAGAAGCTCTGGAAAAGACAAACATCGATGAAGGAGCAGTACGGGTGGAGACATGGGGTCGTGGAGGGGTTGGCGGATCTGGGAAAGGTATGCGCTCAGCCTGGCAGGGGTTTGGCTAAGAACCAGGCTGCCTGGGAGAGGAGATGATGGACAAAGGGCTGGAAAGCAAGTCCGGGATGAGATCATAAAGGGCCTTTCATTCAAATATAAATATTCTGGTTTTGGTCTGTAGTCAGTATTGTGAAGAAGAAAGCTAAGAAATATTAGGTTTGTTCTGGCTTATGGAACAGCCAGAAAAATCACCTTAAGTAATAAGGTGAGTGCACTAAACGTCAGTTGCCATGGTCCCCTATTCACACACTTTAACTCTTTAATCCTTGAGTAGTCTTATGTGGTTTATTTTCATTTCACAGAGGAGGAAATTTGACTTACAGATGGTACTAACTTAAGTGGTGGAGACAAAACAAGACTCTAGCTGTCTGCTTTCAAATAGATAAATTTAACCCCATAACTATGGGCTTGCTGTAATCATTGCCTAGAAATAATGTCCAAATGGGGGATTTTTTTAGACAACGTCTCAAAAAGAAATATGTTTAAAAAAGTGTCCATAGGGGACATCTGGCAATGCCTGGTGACATTTTTAGTTGTCGCAACTGGAAGATCCTCCTGGCATCCAGAGGGGAGAAGACACGGAGACTGCTTAACGACACACCATGGACAGGATGCCACCCCCCAACAAAGAATTATCTGTCCCCAAACTGTCATTTGAGCCAAGGCTGAGAAACACTGGTCTAAACATGAACTGGATCTGATCACTTGTGTTGAATAAGCATGTGATAAGTCTTTTATTCCTTGACTATTTTCATAAAATGGACAGAGAATTTGCCATCAGAAATAACTAGGAAAGCATTTAGAACTTGAATGTCTGCCTTTCTCCCTTCTAGCCCATAAATAAATATAGGAGAGTCCTCCAGTATTTGCTGGTCTTGGTTTCCAGGGATCGAATATAGCAAATAACACCACCTATTTCATGGGATGTGGTCTTAAATGACACATGAAGTAATAAATGTGAAAGTGGTTGGTAAGGTATTGAGAGCTAGACATACACTAGAGATGGTTAGCCTAAGATTGCTCTAAAGGAAATATATTTGTATTTTCAAGATTTGTATAATACATTTGATTTTTAAAAAATAACCATTTAGTGATGTGTTTATTGATATTTACTCGAAGGAACATAAGGGTAAAGACAGTCACTACTTTAGGTCGTCATAAAAATTGTTAATGCAAATGTGCCATTTTGAAATGATTTTTTTGCCCCCTATCGCCCTCCAGTGGCAGAGGACCCTGGTGGGCCAAAGTTCTTTGGATGCAGTCAGAGTTGGTCCCAATCCTGCTCTACCATGAACTCTCTCTGTAGCCTTGGGCTCCTCTCCTCTGTGTGTGATTTGCTGCTAAATCTCCACTGGTTGACATGTTCTTTGTTTGGAGTAAATGTTCATTGAGTCCATCTCTTATAATGAGATAATAATTCCAACCTTAGAGGATTGGTAGGATGGTCAGAAATATTACATATGGACCCCTTAGAGCAATGTTGGGCATGCAGTGTGGACCTCTGAGAAATGCCCAGTATTATATATAACTAGATGAAGAAGAGAAGAACAAGAAATAAGAACTATCTACCATTTTCTACAGGAGCGAACGCATAACTCTCTCATTTGTGACTGGGCTTCACTTTCGAAATGTTAATGGAACTGGAGAATATGCAAATGTAACCTTTTCTCCATTAAAACTTGTCACAGAGACCAACAATATTGTGACAAAATCCTCACTCTTATATGGACTATCTGAGTTGTTAAAATTACAAGCACTCCGCTCAGAGCTAAACAGCAAACAGCTTGAAATCCGTTACTACGATAGCCTGGCAGAGAAAGTAGAGAGTTGATACATTGTCACAACATTTTAGCAAGTTTACTTCCACCCTGAAAAGAGCCCGGGGACAACCGGAGTCTTGGGGAATTCAAGATTTGATTTTTTAGCAGAGCTCCACGTCAGAGAAACACGGCTGACCTTGATTCTCAGTGTTGGAGGGACATCGCTCATATTCACCGTAGCCTCAGTAATTTCCGCCAGGGCATGGGCTGCCTAGGCATTGCTTAAAGGGAGGAAAATCTCCACCATTTATAAACTTTGGAAGTCTAACCAAACGTTTTAAAGACCTACTGGCTTGAGCTTCTGCATCCCGAGCCATGAGGCGAGCTGTTTTGTTTTCCATTTGATCCTGATGATAAGGTTGGGGGAGCGGAACCGGTGGTCCTAAGAGCATTACATGGGTGGAAATTTTTACAACAAAACGGAGATATTTTAATTCTTGCTGACGAACGAGATCTTATCCAGTGAGAAACACACAGAAGCATTAAAGTCTTCACCCTCATTCCCGGATATCTGATAGCCCAGATCAGAAGCTGCCCTCCGTGGTTTATCATATTTAAACAACACATCTTTGCTTTTATAGAAATGGCAGCATTGGAATTAGGACTGTCTGGAAAACAAGCTCAATTGTTTTAGTTTTTAGGGACAAATGGCTCTCTCCAAGCTCTACATTTGGGGAACGTGTAATTCCCCAAACAGCATCATAAGCATCAAATCTCTCAACCATGATTCCTCGACTTTTCTCCGGATGGAGCAGCCACAACACAGCTTGTAAACCTGTTTCAGCTCCCAGGGACTAGATGCCCTCAGGGACCAGTGAGCCAGCTCTTCCCCCCCTGAGGACGATCCTCTTTTTTCTAAAATCTGCATGGCTAATTACACCCTCTCTTTTCACAAACTATTAAGGCAACTCACACAAATCATCTATGATGATACCATAAAACACAGAAAAATCAAGTATGAAAGAGAGGGAGAAATCAAATGTTAGGAGCATAAGGTCAGCATACGTGCTCGTTTCAAATCTGACTCTTCCTTGCAAGTAGGCCTGCCATCAGCAGAGAAGTTCATGGGGGAGAGATGGGGCCATTCCTGGTAGTTAAGTGGAAACACAGGATCCCACCATTTCCTACACTGGGAGATCAGGAAGGAAGACTCTGGGACTCGTGATACTTGTCCCCATATCTGTGGCTGGACTCTGGTAAGGATACCGTGGCAGGCTGATTAAAGGCCCCCAAGGGACCTAGGTTCTTTGTCATTCCTGCTACCTGTGAAATGTTACCTTATTTGGCAACATGGACTTTGCATAGACTAAGATGGCAACATACCACTGATGTAAGAAGCTACGTTGCTGTCTCTGAGGATGGGGGAAGGGCCCACGAGCCAAGAAATGTAGAAAGCACAGTTCCGGGAGGAAAAGGCAAGGACAAGGATTTTCCCCTAAAACCTCTGGATGCAGCAGGGCCCTACTGACCGGCTGATTACAGCCCAGGGAACGTGATTTCAGACTTCCGGCCTTCGGGATCTTTAAGAGGATCAGTGTGTTTTTGTAAATCATTAACTTTATGTGAAAAGCAGAGGCACATTATGGCCTTTATAAGCTGACAAGAGAGCACTCCACTGGAGAGTGTCCAGGGATGTGGAGGGAGTTGCTTGGATTATCCCAAGAGGCACCACCTCCAATTCCTGCCTCTGGGAGTCCTCCCTGGGATCACTGATGGTCTACGATTTACTCTGACTTACCAACCACCATCTCTTGGTTATCTGTTTGAATCTGCCACCTCTCATGCGCCGCTTGTTTCTGGAAGGCTGAGCAGCCTTCACATCTCACCATATTCCTGCAGGCTGCCTGGCTTCCTGCTTTATCCAAGGTTTCAGCTCTACACCACTCACTCCTCCGGCCAATGTTCACTGAGTGGCCACCGTGCACCTAGCTGTTGGGAGATTCAGTACTGAACACAGCGAAAGTTCCTGTCCTTGGGAAATGACTTTCTAAGGGCAACTGGCAATTTACTAAGTGCAAAATATATTATTTGTCAGATAGCGTTAAGCATGTGTGGGGTTGAATAGTGTCCCCTCAACAATTCATGTCCACTTGGGACTTCGGAATGTAACTTTATTTGAAATGCGGTCTTTATAAATGTAATTACATATCACGTTGAGATCTTACGGGATGAAGATGGACCCTAAATCCAATGACCAGGTCCTTATATGACACATAAGAGGACACAGAGAGACACAGGGAGGAGAAAGTGATGTGCAGGGAGGCAGGGACTCCCTTCCAGAAGCAGGGACTGGAGCGATGTGGCTACAAGCCAGGGGGCCCCAAGGGTTGCCCGCCACCACGGGAAGCAAGGAGGCATGAACGTTGTCTCCTTCAGGGCCTCTGGAAGGAGCCAACTCTGCTGACACCTGATGACTTCTGATCTCCTCAACTGTTAGAAAATTAATTTCTGTTGTTTTAAGCCACCTTGTTTATTGTATTTTGTCACAGCAACCGCAGGGCACTAATACAAGCGTAAGGGAAAAATAAAGCAGACAGAGGCAATACAGGTATATGTGCACTTGTGCCTGAGCTACGGCCCATGGGCTGTGTGGGGGTTGTTACCGTAAATACTGTGGCTATGAATCAGTGCCTTGAGAAGGTGACCCTGAAGCACAGACCTGAAGGAGGTGCTAGTGGAAGGAAAGTTCCAGAACAGGAGAACAATGACAAGACCCTGAGGCAGGAATGTGCAGGGCACATCAGACAAGAGGTGAGAAGGCCTTAAATCAATCTTAGCTGAGCAATGCGTTTTTTCTGAGATCAGTTGATTAGGACCAAGGGGAACAATGAAAAACAATTAGCAAATATTTATGCTATTCTTTATCATTTTAAATCTCATATAAGTACCAGGCAATTTCTGCTTCTATTAAGGGGCTCGATATTCTAAAAGTCTATTAGATTATAAAGAATATTATTAATGACATTTTAATACCTATTCAGTATCAATAAAATTCAAAATACTATTTCTTATCTATGAATACAACTAGATTTTTTCAATAAAATACGTCCCACAATGAAAAATGAACTTCCTTTCTATAAGCATTTAGTTGCCCTGGAAATTCTAACAGGCTGTGTTTGGTAGTAATAGCCCAAGGGAACAAAGGACAGATTAGAACTCATAAACTTTTCCTTGTAAGCCATAATGACTTTATAGAAAATGTTTATATTCTACGCCTTTGTTCCCACTTCAAAGTTAACAGTCTGTGATACTTCTTGGAAAAATCACCTGGACCTGTGACCCTCGAGTGGAAACGGAAGGAGGGGTCTGACGCCCACAGTCCAGGTGGGGAGTGCATGAGTCTAGATTTCTAGAACAACGGTGTTTACTTTGTCGGTATCGGCAGAGATGAGGATTTTGCCCCCCCCCCCATGAGATCAGGAATTTGAGAAAAAGCCACAAAGGCCTTGATCACCCTTGAGGAGTTTTATTATATGTATTAAAGGAAACTTAGTATTAAATAAAATTTAAAATGTCCTAGAAATATACTGTGCATAAATTATAGAATGGAGTGTACTTTCTTATAAATTAGGTAATGATATCATCTGATAGTTCTCTGTGAAAAGAAAATCTTTAAGAAAGAGCTTTTAATGATTCCTTTTATGAAAACTTCTGAACTTCTGATAAGAGCCATAATGACACGGGTGAACACATACTAAAAGCAAGAACACCGGTCTGGAACGCTAGGCTCCGTGTTTCCGGAAGTGAGAAACTCCCACGGTACCTGTTGCAGAGTCTTTAGAATGTGAGCTGTGAGTATATATTTGAGGGGTGATTGCTAAGCGGAGTCCTGGGTTGGTATCTAGTGACACCCCTTGTTGGTTTTGGTCCTGCAAATGTTGGTAGCAAGTTTCACACATACGTTTCATCTCTGTCACCTTATTTTAGTCCTCCAAAGAATGACAACTCAATTTATTTCAGCTAACACTGAACAGAGATACTTCCTTTAAAGAAAGCCTCAATAGAATCTAATGAAATGTGGTCCAGAGCGGTACCAAGTCGGAAAGATGTTTGAAGATAGTCTTTAAAACGAAGTTAACAAATCATCTGAAAATACCATCCATGTATCATCTCATTTCCTTCCAGGATTGGAGAAGGTTTTTTATGAATCAGGAAAAGCTCTAGGTCCTGGGGATAGGAATATTGGGTCCTGACCTCAAACTGTTTACACTTTAGCAGAGAAGACAGATTCTAAGTAAGCAATAACCGTATACCAAATAAAAAGATGCTATTCAAAAAATGCCAGAACTGGGGTGGTTGGGTAGCTCAGTCAGTTAAGCAACCAATTCTTGATTTGGGCTCAAGTCATGATCTCAGTGATCTCAGGGTTGTGGGATTGAACCCCACAATGGGCTGGGTGTGGAGGCTGCTTGGGATTCTCCTTCTCCCTCTCTCCTGCCTCCCCCTCTCCTTCTCTCTAGGAAAAAAAAAAAAAAGCGCCAGAGCTACATTTAAAGCCCATCTAATTGTCTTCCTTCCTTATAAATTTTTATTTGCTTTTCTTTACATTTTAGAACTGTAAGGGACTTTAGCTAGCCTTTCCCATGCATCTTGTGTAGATTGAGAAACTCAGGTCAGACTATTTGGTGACGTGACCAAGGTCACAAGTCGATTAGTGAGTGGAACCTGGTGGTCAATCATCAAGGTTCAAAGCTTATTCAAAGTTACATTTAGTCAGGATACCACCTCCATCAGTCTGCTCTGCAATGCACACAGACTTTACTTCCAAATCTTAATTTTTGCCTCTGGATTATAGTGGGCAATAGTGTGGGAGCAGATTTATCTAACAGAAAAACCATGGTATTTAAGAAGAAAGAAAACTCTTATTCTAATGGTCTTATGGGTTAATTTCCTGATAAGCACAGTGTCATGTGGTATAAGGGGATGGTATTCAAGAAGGGTAAGCTTTTTATTAATTTTTAAAATTAATTAATTAATTAATTTTAAGTAATCTCTATACCCCCAATGTGGGGCTCAAACTCTCAGTCCCAAGTTCAAGAGTCACATCCTCTATGGACTGAGCCAGCCAGGTGTCCCAGGAAGGGTAAACTTTAAAAATCACATCATTAGCCATGTCAATGCGATCCAACCAAGACCATGAGGATCACACCTGGGGTTGAACAAAATGGGCCTATTGCTCCCAACAACAAGAAAGAACCCCACCACCCCATCCCAAACCTTTACCACGGAAATGGGGGATATTTCCGTAAGACGGTGTTAGAGCAGACTCAGGGAATCTGGGCTTGGGATGGGCACTCCGGGGGCAGGGCCTGGTTCTGGATTGGCTGCTGCCAGGATGTGACCCAGTATCTTTAAGATGCTTAAAGATCTGGGAGGGAAGACTAAAGCAAGGCTCAAACTGTGATCGGTGAAGAAAGAGCCGTCATCCCAATCAGCCTGGATGCAATGTGGACAACATTCATGTTTGGTCTGTGGTCAGATGTGACTATAGAAGGGTCTTGATTTTGTCTTGACCCATCACCGTCAGAGCGGCCTTGTGTGATGCTGATATTCTGTGAAATTGTTTCTGCTCAAAAGAACACCCAGGCCAGCTGTGGGTGCCAGGAGCTGCCCAGTCAGCAGACCCAGGGGTCTCTGAAAAGGAAGTGGAGGTGCCAGAGCTCAGTCTTCCTTTCTGCCTCTGGAGAAGTGGCATTCTGGGGGTCAGAGTGGTGTTGTTAAACCTGTCCACGTGATGCCACAACCACAAGTGAGAAGGGAAGAGAAGGAGCCAGCAGCTTTGTCCCCATGAAGCCACATTCTGTCTACCTTTTTTTTTTTTTTTCTGTATACTCGGCTGGTTATTTTAAAATCTCAGAGACAGCAAGTCTGACGCTCAGATGTAAGTACTGATAAGTGACTTCGTGGGTTACATCTCTGCATTTTTCTGTCGCTGCTGCTGCTGAAATGCATCGGGAATGGGAGGAAAGCTTTTGGGTGCAGTCACGGTTTAGCTGCCAGAGAAGGAAAAAACAAAGCAGACAACGCCAGTCAGTCGTGACTGGTGCCTGTGTCAAAACACGACCCAAACACACCTAGGCAGGTTGGCTTCAGTTTGCCCATAAAAGAAGCATAAAGAAGCTATGACTAGGGCACAGTCTTCATACTAGAAAAAAGAGACTGGCGGTGTCCAGTGGCCGTTCACACGTAGTACTTCTCATCACTAGACATGAAATGCAAAGGCATCCCACATGCAGGCATTTTCTTTTACCATGTTTCACTTGACTTTTGTGTCTGGATTTTTCTAAATATAAAATGTGGAAGGGATAAATATATACATATGTATATATTTACCCTTCATTTTGAATAAGATAACCAACAATGGATATTTATTGGTAGTCCCTGTAGGTCATGGGTAGAAGAGTATGGACAGAGCAGCTGTATATCATTACCCTGGAAGATTCCATATCTGTGCAATTGAATGCATTAGCAAGCTTCTTTTTAAAGTGCCATCATTTAAAAAAAAAAAAAAGATGGTATTCATTTCCAGATAACAGTATCCCATTACCTTTAATTTCTATCCACCAATAAAGTCTTGGACTCGGCTTCTATTAGCTCTGTGTCTGCCTACCTCTCAGTAGAATGGCTGTGATTAATTTGAAAATTAATTGAAAAGTTTGCAATGAAGTTAAAGGTATTTTCTGTTATGGTTGCCATAGACTTTTATAATTTAAAACGGGCAGGAAGGCCGACAAAGCTGATGGAATATGTTTGATTATTGGAAAAAAGAGCAAGTGGCAGATAAGTATAGCTTTATTTATGCAAATAATAAAAGCATGCATTTCTTTATCTTTTTCACTAATTAAGAATTATGAGTTCTTCATTAAGCATTTCTTTATTCACTAGCAGAACGTTTTAAGTTCTATCCGCAGCTGTGAACTGAAACCACAAGGAAACAAATCATTTGGATCTTAACGCTAATTTAATACATAATTGTTGAGTACATTTATGTTTTCTTTGCGGGAAGAGACAGAATACAGAAACTGGGCACAGACTGATTTTCTATAACCGGAGAGGCTCCCAAACCTGATTGGCTCATGGGGTCCTCTACAAGTTGTTCATGGTGCTCTGGGCCCAAAGAAATGCCCGACAGCTCCATTTATTGAGTAGTCAAATCTGAAAAACTTCAGAACTTTCCAGGTCCTAACCACCCAGCACCTTTGGGGCACAGCTCAGCTTCTCCAACCTCGGAATCACACACTAGGACCTTCAGTGCCTCTCAAAGCTGATTTTCTCACGGTGCTCGCTTTTTACAAGTGAAATCTCTGAAAGTTCAGTTCTGTATGGTTAAGACGTCATCCAAAGGAACATGACAGAATTGAATTTTGAAACTAACGAACTCAAATTCATGCTTCTCTTGGTGTCTGACAGAGTTTCTTTCTTTTGGAAACTGAGACTCTCTGAAGGAGAGAGCCCCTCTGAGTTTGCCAGGTCATCCTGGGCCACCTTGGAATGGAGTTTGGGAATAGTGGCAAATGAACGGTCCTTCCCAATGCTATTGGGATTGGGTCCCTCCCAGTGCTATCCCAAAACTCCCCGAAAGCTTTATCTTGTAAGATTTAAATTCAGGATTTCTTTTCTTTTCTTTTTAAGATTTTATTTATTTATTTGACAGAGAGATCACAAGCAGGTAAGAGGCAGGCAGAGAGAGAGGGGGAAGCAGGCTCCCTGCAGAGCAGAGAGCCCAACGTGGGGCTTGATCCCAGGACCCTGAGATCATGACCTGAGCCAAAGGCAGAGGCAAATTCAGGATTTCAATAAAGTGATGCAGTAGTTAAGTTCAGTGAACATAAACACCTGTCATTTGAGAAAATGTTCTTTCTCATTTATAACAGTTTTTCCATTGGTAAGTGTTTTGAAAGGTATTGTTTTAGGACTTTTAAGGACCTAAATTACAGCATTCTTTAATGGTTCCTTACCTATTTAGAAAATGCTTATAACTGAATTCGAGGAAGATACTAATATTAAGCTTGCCTTCTCTCTCTCTTTCTCTCTCTTTTTACCTTAGCAAGAGTACAGTACGATGGGATGCGATGCTCACGACCAAAGTACCATGTTGGTGACAAGGACAATTACTGAAAATGCTTATATTTGGCATGTCCTTCACTGTCTGAAATGACTGTCAAGGTTTTCCTTCTTGAACTTGATTTTAAGGGACCTCTTTCATACCCACTTCCAGCCTTTTCTCCCGGGTTTGTTGGGCTCTATGGACATCGATCGCAGAGAACGAGGTCACGTGAGAAACACGAGAGCCGCAGAAAGCAAACGAGTTGAGTGACGTGAAGACCATTCTCAGGTGAATGTAACAGGCACGCTAGATTTACCTGCACTAGAATTATAGATTTAATAACAGGACTTTACGATAAGCACTGACCTCATTTTCGTTTGTACAAGGAGAAGTCAACTTGGCAAGAGCTCCCATTTACTGAGCGAGTCCTGTGTGCCCCTCACCACCCTAGGTGCCTCGCCCACTTCACACACCCCACATTCCCATCAGGGTGGTCCCATCAGATCTCTGATTTTATAGATGCAGCAGCTGCGGCACAGAAGCCTTAGCAACTTGCCCGAGATCCCAGAGACAATCAAGTGATGGAAACGAGAACTCAAATTCAGGCAACCTCACTTTGAAACCCACCCTCCTCACCAGGAGGCTGCACTGTCTAACCAAACATTTTCTGTCATTATTTTGACAAACAGCTAGAAATTAGAATGCATGTCCATCCCTCAGAAATTTCATCAGAAGGTAAAATTCATTTAATTTAGGATCAACCCCATATCGATTATGTATGTCTCAAGGGCAATGGCTTTCTTTCTTTAAATCAAAGCTCATATCATTTGAAAATTACCAGTAAGACACAGAGATGTTTTATGCCACTGACTTTTGTAAAACAATGACATTATGTTTAAGCAAACATCTCTCTTATGTCTTGTCCATTTACAGCTTCACATAACCTCCAAGGACTCTAGGACCCAGAGTCAGGTGGTAAAACAGAGAAGGAAAGGTCTTACCTGGAGAAAGATCAGTGCTCTCCACCAGTCTTTTATTTTATTTTAATTTAATTTTATTTTATTTTATTTATTTGACAGAGTGAGATCGATCACAAGTAGGCAGAGAGGCAGGCAGAGAGAGAGAAGGGGAAGCAAGCTCCCTGCTGAGCAGAGAGCCCGATGTGGGGCTCAATCCCAGGACCCTGAGATTATGATCTGAGCTGAAGGCAGAGTCTTAACCCACTGAGCCACCCAGGCGCCCCTCCACCAGTTCTTAAACACAATCCTTTTCTTTTCTTTCATGACCTGGTCTCTGAATTTTACTTGGTCCCACAGGGGGCCCATTCCTCTTAATTCCTTCCAAACTTGTTATGTTCTGCATTTCTCTGGCTTTTGCAAGTCACATGGGATTCATTCAATTAATGACTATGATGTCAAATACAATCAGCCGTCTGGAGGTTTATGTCTGTAAAGATTTATTCTGCTTGAAATGCAATAAATAACACCATCCAGATAGAAAACATTTTCCTAATTTGTTTTATTCTATTAACCTTAGTGTTTTCCTGTTTAAAGTTTTCCATAGGGATTTGCTATGCCAATCAAAATCTGCTGGTTGGAATTAAGAACAGATAATTTCCTTAAAAAAGGTCTGATATAAAATACTTATCTTTCCATATTCTTAGTGTATTCATAGTATTTTCATTTGTATTTATTGGTGTAATATATTACCTCATCCCGAAACTGTTCAGTATTTTCTACCAAGATCCCTCGTGATGACCAGCAAAATGCCTTCCATTGTATGGATTCGGAAAATGATGACTGTATAAATCGAAGAAGCTAAAATCTTGACTGGATTTTTACAATTTACATACATCACCCAACTTTACAGAGTGATAAGCCTTAGTCGTTGTTCAATAAATGTTGGTGGTCAATTCAGTTTTCTTCCTCCTGACTCTGTGAGGCAGGGCCCATGATTATCTCTACTTTCTAGGTGAGGAGACCATGGTTCAGAGAGCTTGAGAGACTTGGAAATAAAACTAAGGGTCATCCTGGGTTTCAGGGAGTCCATACCCTGGGCTAGCTGCAGGACACAGAGCCAATCCCATCCCCTGGCTGTGGTTCTCAGGGACGGGTAAAGGAGGTGGAGTCTGTGGGCACAAAGGAGGAATTTAATCATATGTAGTGCACGGAATGCTATCCTCTTTGCCACAACAGAATTGAGCACACTTGAACTTCCTGCTGCTCTTCAGGGAGTATTTGACTTCTGAGTAGAGGTGCAGACTGTGCTCAGAGGCAAAATCTCAAGGAAGGCTTTCTTCCACTAAGGTCACGGGAGGCACGTATTTCTTCGAGCTATGAGATCATTTAGATTCATTCTACGCAGCTGGATACAAAAATAAGAAAGCAGAAGATTTGGTCTAGTTTTTTTTTTTTTTTCTTTTAACTTCAAGTGGAAGTGTGTAAGATCTGTAAAATATTTTCTTGAGTTAGGAAAAGCAAAAGCAGGTATCATCCTCCTTTGCAGGCTTGAAAATAATTACGATTAGTTAAAATATTATGCACATTTCGGTAGTCCAGATAGAAACTGCAGAAGGCATCAGCTGAGCATCTCCATTTCAAAGGGTCGTGTCCAGTGGCTTGGGTTGCTGTTATCCTTTAAAATTTGTATTCTGCCCACTTCTTGATTTTTTTTTTATATTGCTGAGCTTGATAAGTTCTTTATTCTGGATGACACCAGAGCTCTAGAGGTTTATGGCTACGTTTTAAACACCTTCCCTTCATCCTCTCTTATGTGTGTCATCTCTGAGTTCTCCTAAATATGCCTTGACCTATTTCTGTTCGGAGTCTCTGCAATATCTGAGACTTTATGTTTACTGCCTATCGTGTGGTTTACTACTTCCTTGATGGTTAAACAGAAGAGAGGAAAGAGGCCTGAATTAGCAATGGGGGGAGGGGACAAAACACAACCTAACTTTCTGGGGAATGTGCCCTTGTCCCAACTGTAGCAAGAACTCACTCCCAGGCTCCTTTCTGCTACGGGTGGGCCTCCTGCTACTGCAGGACATCGTTCCCAGAAGGGAGAATTTGTATTTGCTGGTTTTACACAGAATCCCACCAGAGCTTCAGGCAGGGAAGTACAAGACAAAGAAGTATCTTTGGATCCTGGCCTTTTTTTTTTTTTTTGGTACTTGTTCAGCAGCTAGGGCAATATCAAATATTTTTGGAAAAAGACTCTTAGAACAAAAATCACCATATTATATATTATATACCTATTATATTATAGGTATAATATTATAGGTATAATATTAATACTATATACTAATAGGTATAATATTAATACTATTAACACCATATTATAACCTAAAGAAAAACTCAATCTTGTCTCATTTTCTCTGAAATTCAAAATCCATAAAGTTGTCATGACCCAATCTGGGAGGACGATGATGGAAGGAAGGACAGACACTGTTATCTCAGGAGAACACAAACACTCATACGGGACCTATTCCTCAGTAGGTGTTAGGAAAAAATAACATTGCAGATAAAAGAATAGTACTCCAGTTCCTCCGTCTCTCTCACCATCCTGCACGCAATCAGACACGGGAACTGTAAACTCAATTTCCAAGGCAGTCCCGTTGCTGGAACCATACTCCCTGGACTCATTAGCTCTTGCTTGGAAAACTGTGATATTTCCTAATGGGCTCTCTCTCTTTCTCCAGGCTGGAGAAACCACCCCCGCCCCCAGTTTATCCCGCGCACCACCACTGCTGCGATGCTTCTAAAGCAAACTAGAACGTCTTGCTGACCTTCTAGAAACTCTCCACTGTACTGGGTCCCTCGCGGAACTGTGCTCCAAGACAGCCCCGTATGCTGTCCCCTTCCCCCTCCTTCCTCCCTCTGCACTGTGTGTAGGTATCTACATGGGTTTGTCACTCCCTCCATTGCTCATGTGGGTCATTTCCCGATGACAAAGTAGTTGATAATATCCATAGGTGATATTGGTATGTGAACACAGATGTTGAAGATAGCGTCTGTGAGGCACACAATCCGGAGAAGATGCTGTCTAGTTCTTGGCACCGTGGAAATTTTCCAGGCTTCTTTTGTGGCAAGCCAGCAGAATGTGTAGCACTGATCCCGCTGACATTTTACATGTATCTGTTCAATTGGCTGATGATGGTTTTCTCTACTAGGGAAGTAGACTCCAGGGGGCAGGAGTTGTGCCATGTTCAACTCATTTTAATGCTCCTGGTGGCTTGCACACTGGCTTATTTACTGTCAGGTACTCGGTGAACAGATGAAACTATGCCAGGATAAAAACATTTCAAAGATAAAAGCAATAACAATGATAGAAAGCACTTACTGTTGATGCAAATACCAATTCAGGGCTAACTTAATAGTTATTTGCTCTCTTGTCTACCGTCCCCCTCCACGACCCCATTCATTCACTCATTTGTCCACTGAGTATTTACTGAGTGTCAATGCAGCATTATTCACCTTCGTGAGTAATGGCCCTAGAAGTCTCCATCTGGGAGACTGAGGGTGGAGTTAAGAGGAAAAAGACACACAAGTAAGGCAGGGTCTCTCATCCTTGGGGCTAGGGACATTTTGGATAATTCTTGGTTGGAAAAAAGGGGCGGTTTTCCCCAAACTGTTAAGTTGTTTAGCAATGTCTCTGGCTCCTGACAATGAGACACCAATAGCATCCCCCTTCCAGATGTGACAACCAAAAAGTATCTCCAGATATGGCTCCATATCCCCAGGGGTAGGGGCACAAGTCAAGAACTACTGGCAGGAGGGACTATTTCGGATGGTGCCACAGAAAGCTCACAGGAAAACCAATCTTCTTTGGTCCAATTACCTGGGTCTCTGCCGACTGCTTTCCCGCTGACAATGCTGCCAAAAGGCAGAGCAGGTTTCCCGATAGGATTCCAGTGAGGAATTCCGGCGTGAGGCGCAGAGGACCCCAGGCCACCTGGTGGCAGGAGGAATGGGATGTTCCAGAAGGTCATTAGCCATCCTAGTGCAGCCTGCCGGCTGACAAGCCTTCTAGGGCACATCACACCTCCTTCGTGCTAATCAAACTGTTGGGAGAACGGATGACTGTTTTATGCTGGTTCCTTACATGTCACTCTGCAGTCTGCGCACGTATTTCCAAGAAGCAGAGTCTGGGAATTCCTGTACTAAATGACTCTTCTCATGTATTTTAACATCTTCGTCATTCTCCTATTACCCCACCAGATGCTTTTCTATCATGGAGTAGAGCTGGTGGAGCATTTTCAGTCCTTATATTCCTGGGGTGAGTAATGCTCTTCCACTGATCTGGCGTCTCAATCAAACTTAGATTTCACTGGAAGTCAGATCCTTTCAGAGCTGCTTCTGTGAGCACCGTGACGGCAGGAAGCCAGCCTCATACCTCAGGCTTAATAGATTTTTCTCTAATAAACCCCAGACATCAGAGCAGCGCAAAACCCTTCCCATCAGGGAACCCGGCATATGCTGCATTGTAACAAGGTCCACCAGCTAGGCAGGCGACAGACATGCAGCGCGGAGGGGCTGGAGAGCCCACAGAGCGAGAACATTTGGAGGGGCTGGCTTGGACCCCGCTCTCCTCTCCTTTCTCCCCAGAAACACAGTGGTGTCCATCTGGTCACCCCAAACCTCTCTAAAACATTACTTGTCAACACTGCACGATAAGTGTATGCTCAGACACCAGGTGGGGAAGCAAATTATTCAAGGTCACACAGGAAAACCTTAAAGAAGCTCAGAAAAGGCTTGCAGTTGCAATTCCTCCTCCAAGGCAAGAGAATCTGGTAGTCACTAATTCCTCAGGGAAATAAAATGAGCTAATCACGGTAAGTTTCACTTCGCCTACTCTTTTCACTTTCACATGCATGTGCATATGTGATACACACACACACACACACACATATTTCTTTTTAACTGAAGAGCTTACAAAAAGCATTAAGTTGTTTTCTTGGCTTTGGAGGAAGTTACTCCATCGGAGATACGTGCAAGGTAGAAAGAAGAAGGCCATCTTTACCATGATCAGGAGAAAGGGCAGTCATGGCTCTAAAGTTCAGGAAATTAAAAACACAATAAAACCACCCCAGGAATTTTCGATCATATTTAAAAGCATTCCTATTTTGATATTTTGTAAAGGTTTGACCGAGGTGTATTTAAACGGAAACATTCTGTACATTCTCTATAATCTTTTCATTTATTTTTTTTTTCTGCTCCTGATTTCCCAGAAAGATCGTACAAAAGATTGGCCAGTGAGAAGATCCTTGGGTCCCTCTCCTGCTCTTCATGTATCACTGCCATATGAGCCAGTGTGCCCTTTTTATAGACCTTGTGATGATTAGTTGTGGATGTCAGCTTGGTGAGGTGAAAGTGCCCAGCTACCGAATCAAACACTAATCTAGGCGTTGCCTTGAACGTGTTGTGTAGATGTGGTTAACAGTGACAATCCAGCCGGCTTTAAGGAAAGGAGATTACCTTCCAAATGTAAATGGGCTTCATCTGAGCAGTGGAAGGCCCGTATGAGTAAATGTGAGCCTTCCAAAAGAAATTCTGCAGCATCAGGGCACCTGGGTGGCTCAGTCATTAAGCGTCTGCCTTCGGCCCAGGTCATGATCCCAGGGTCCTGGGATCGAGCCCCACATCAGGCTCCCTGCTCGGCGGGAAGCCTGCTTCTCCCACTACCATTCCCTCTGCTTGTGTTCCCTCTCTCGCTGCGTTTCTCTCTGTCAAATAAATAAAATCTTTAAGGAAAAAAAAAAAAAAAGAACCCCAGAACAGTGTTGAATGGTTCTAGCTCATCTGCTTTAAGACTGTGGGACCATCAGGGAACTCATCTCTGATGCTTTTTCACTAATATTTTAAAAGGGGTAAACACACTGTACTGTATATTATGATACTCTGATGTCTCAAAAACCTTTCTGGTTGGGCAGAGACTGCTTCCTCCTGGGAGGGCTAGCCCATTCTTAGAGAAAGCAAATGGCGGAGACTGGAGCATGGTTTTGATATGCAAACCAACCAATCCAGGACCATTCCTCCTCTCTCTGGGCTGTCTACCCCAGGATATTAACTTTAAGGCAGTATTCCTCTACCTCATCATCCCAGGGCTAGATATCGGGAAGCTAGAGGCTTAGAACCCACTGGAATTGTTCAAACTAGCCAACCCTATAAACTCTTCACCCTGTGCTGCTTGGCCTTCTCACAGAAACCTCAATAAAGGTGTTACAAAAACCACCACAGCTCCAAAATGGAGTCGCTAACCTGGGGCTTAGAATCTAACCAAATGTCATTCTGACTTCTCCCAGAAATGCAGTCTTAACAGCTGAGAGGAATTTCTGGTCAGCACCAATGAGGTAATCTGTCATATGGGCCCTCTCTATCCTCCAAGGGATGATGAGGCAATCCACCTACTGAGACCCCCCGAACTGCCCCACAGGGAAGCTGACCTAATCCTTTCTTTTCTTTTGCTAATTGTTGCACCCTGTTTCTGCCTGTACAATGCTTCCATTTCCTACGGCTCCAGGGAGCTCCTTTCTGTTTGCTAGGAGGGGAATGCCACTCGATTTATGAATTGTTTAATAAACCCAATTTAATCTTTGAATTTAGTTGGTTGAATTTCATTTTCTAACAAAGGCTGTGGCCCAAGTGCTACGTTCCATTCCCCCCCCCACCCCCGCCGCCACCCGCCATCCTGACCACCATGTGGTTTCTCCACATGGACCCATATAGTGTGCCAGGCTCCTGTCCCCAGGACCTGGAAGTGTAATAAACTTTGTTTTCCTGAGCCTCTCCTCTGTGTCCTCTTGTGGCCACGTCTCACTAAATATCTCATAAAAGAACACAAAACACTGCTTTAAGCCCCTTGGAAATTGCCCTAAAATAGAGATACGGCAAATACTACCTTGCTCATCTGTGGCGCCCTCTGACCCTTTGCTACATTGGGCTGTTTCCCTGCAAGATGAGATGGCCCTTCCCTGGGAGATGTGTTCATGTCTAATATTGACTGTGAAGAAGCGCTATTGATAGGAGCAAAGAGTAGAAAAAGATCAGAATGAGAAGAAAACAGAGCAAGAATACAAATGTGTTTTAAACAGACTCACTCAAGCAGAGGTTAAAAGTTACAAAGTGATACTCCCTGGTAGTGAGACTCTTTGGAAGGTCTGGTCCTAAGATGCTATTAAATAACAAGTTCCCACCACAATGTATAAAATGATTACACATTATAACGTATAATGTTAAAAAAACCACAAAGTCTCAAGTAAAAACCCTACACATATCGATATGATATATAATTTTTCTGAAATATAAAAATATTTTCAAATGTCATGTAATTTAGATTTTTATATTAAAAGAGAGCAGTAAATAACCTAAAAAAAAGGAAAGGTGACAGATAAAGATTATTACGTTACTGGTGACCATTAAGGAAGTAACACTAAATCTGGTGTTAGCAAAACATGTAATGGATGAGTTAGTAGGCAAAGAATTTACCTGTGCGAAGATTATTGAATCAATTCTGACATTTAATATTAATTAAATAATTAATTACATATTAATTCTGACATCTAATAACAACTAGCCCAAGACCAGGACTCTAGATATTTTAACTGTCACTGGCTCACACGTCTCGGAGACCTGGGTCTTGCTCTGTATGTGAGTTGATGTGGGCAGGTGCGGACATTTCAGGATGACACACAGCCACAATCATGCACATACATGTATGTACTTATACTTCACCTTGGCCCAGAAGGGATACAAGGTGGTTTCCTTCTCTCTGACAAAAAATTAAAAAATTACTAAAATGAAGCCTCCAAATACAGAGGCAAAGTGAGGCATTACACATCAGACACAGGGTAATGGGGGGGTGCTTGGGTGGCTTTGTTGGCTAAGGTCATGACCTTGGGATCCTGGGATCTAGCCCTCCCCCCAAGGCCCCTGCTCAGTGGGGAATCTGCTTCTCCCTCCCTCCCTGCCTCTCCCCTTTCATGTGTGTTTGGGCTCGTGCACCATTCTCATTTTTTCTCTCTCTCTCAAATAAATTTAAAAAAAAAGAAAGAAAGAAACAGGGTCATGGGTGTGACCTGTCCTGGCCTTTTGTGTATCCAGGCCAGGTCTCTTGATTTTGCCCCGGAACAGGAAAAGGGGGCGGCTGCGAGATTCTTTATATTCTGGGAGTTCCCTCCACCAAAACCTGCCGACAGAATACTTTGCTATTTGCTGCATGCTGACACTGAGCTGAGGCCCTGGCAAGCTACCCCGCGTCCTCCTGGGAGGTTTGCGATGGAGACCGACAGACACCTAGTTACAAAATCCACTGGCTGAAAAGGCAGTGAACTCTCCCAAGGACAGAATCACTTAGCATCTTATTTGGTTTCCATCTCAGATATTAAAGCAGCCTCTCAGGATCCCGCTGAACAAACCAAGGGACATTTGTTTTCCTTTCTCTGGCCAGCAGGACTCTCTCAGGGCGAATCCTCTGGGCTCCTGAGGCCCTGAGGCCGATGTAGAAAACTGGGAGCCCCCCGGTAGGCTTTGGTCTTTCCAGCCCACCACTCGTACTGGCAAATGGGAAAGAAAAGGAAATAGTGTGGAATCCACTGGATTTTGTAGCTTTATCGGCGAGTTAATGGGCTCACCATTTTCCTTCCTGGAAGTCAACTTGAAGTTGAAATACTAGGATGACAGGCCTTAAAACTTTAGTGACTCCCTAGACCATCAATGGTAGACAACTATTTAACATAAAAAGTCTTACATCAAAGGCCTAGGTTAACCAAATTTTCTGAGTGTCATTGAAAAATTACTCCGCGTCACTATACGGATTCTCTGTTTATAAAGGGTACCTCTCATTTAGCTGGTGCAGCTGGCACTGAGGAACGGACGCAGGAAATCTGCCTTACCGACAGACTTCCGAAGTTTTAGCTGAGAGGATCAAATGGCCAACTTGTTCTTCACGTAACCCCAGCATGACGACTATCTCTCTCCAACTGTTGGAGCTGATCGCTTTGGAATGAAAGGCACGTGACTACCACTTGAACTTACTCGAATTCTAAGTAAAAAGAATTTATTTCCCAGAATGCAACTTTAGTTAAGCATGGCAAATCACATCGGGACGATGGATCCTTGCCTCATTTTCATAATTATCATAAATGCACACAAAAGTGCAAGTGAAGAATAAAGAATGAACTCCACGAATACGCTTGGAATAGGACATAAAGGCGCAGAGTGCCACTGCATTTAACTCTCTGCTGTAATAAATACCACAGACAAATAGAGTTAAATGGGTTAATTAGTCACCGGTGGCTATTGTAATTGTGGTATTGAAAATCCGCGACAAGGGGTAGAAGAATTCTCATCACCGGGTTACCTGCGCTTTAATGGGAGAGTTTGCTGGGGACAGCGGCATCTCTAAATCATCGCGTAACTGATCACCTCTCTTCCTCGCCTTTACTTTTCATAATTAGCTGCACATTTATTATTACGTTAATGCACATTTATCTACAACAATTCACTTCAGCCTGCAAAGAATCTTTCTAATCTATAATTACACTCCAGCTTAATTAGCATAATTTCCACCGCACATATTTCAATAAAGAAGCTGCCATTATGGGTTGGCTCCCCATGTCGAAAGTCTTCCAGGGAACATCACAAGGAGAGACAAATGCCTCCTACTCGTGAATTGCCACAAATGCACGCAGATGATCTGATGTCTACTTTCGATGAATGAGAATGTTGGAAAGGGCATGTCTCTTGAGGAAACGATGTGACTGAAGCTCCCAAACACCCTGCCCCCTGCACAGCAGGGGGCTCACCCGCCATCATTACTAAGGGCCGGGTGATGGGTCAATTGTGCCATGTGGTGCTGGGGGCTGACCTCATTAGTCTGTAAGTGTCTAGCCTGAGGTGTGAAAACATCTCTACAATTTATTTGGGATCTGTAGTCCCAGGGGATGGCCATTTGAGTGCCTCAACTCCTGCCACCACTAGATGTCGTTAGTTATTAACTGGGACACGGATAAATGAGACCTTTTAGAGATTTTAGTAACTTGAAAGATCTTAAGCAACTAGGACCCTTCTCCAAAGCTCCCTTGTGGGAGACCGATTAATAGTGAGAAAGAGCCATCCTACTGGTCTGGCACCGAAATGGCAAACACTTAACAGTGTGATTTAATGGGACTAAACACATTTTGCAAGTATTGTAAATCTGTCCTAATAATAACAAAAATCATCTGATTTAAAGGAAAATCTACGGTCCGAGTAGGTCATTATATTTTTCATAAACATTTAACTGTTACGATGATTTCACAAAAAAGGTCTGCCCATGTTTTTGGTTTAACATTTTAACCAAGCAAGCCCTTCATTGGTTCTGTTTGTTATTCAGAGGAAAGAACAGGCATTGGCTTGCTCTGAGTTTGCAACTTGGAAAGGGAAGAAACAGCATCATACAAAGGTTAAGAAAATGAGCCTTGAGGGGAGTGAGAAATGGCCGCTGTTGAGCAGAAAAATGCAAAATAAAAGAACCACAAAGGAAGCGCATGGATCAAACCAATGGCAGTAAAACCCAAGAAAACACTGCTCGTGATGTGCTCCCAGCAACGGCAGGAGGTGGGATTCAGGACGCTGCGTGAAGTGGGGGCTTTTAGACATGCCCGACATCAGCGTCTTTCTGGAAAGTTCATGTATTCCATGAGACACAGCACATATGTCTCCTATCTCAAATATCAAGGTATTTCCTTTTCTAGATCTATATCCGAAACTTAAAACCAAAAAAATTCTGAGTAAACTTAGAGTCATTTCAGTAAAGTCCCTAATCAATTCTCTCCATCACCAAAGGTAAAATTTGAAACGAACTATGGAGGCATGTAAAGCATTATCACACTATTTAAACTAAATAGAATACAAATTATATAATGAAGACTCATTTATATTTTCACAGTAGGCATTTTTCCATAGCGTCAGTTTTCAACCACTTAGAGCTCATGTGTCTTGTGTGAAGAGTTACTTAATTTGTACTTATTTCTTTAAAATTATGGGTTAGTTTCTTTTTTGGAAATAGGATTTCTGTAACAGTGAGGAATGTGCCTATTGACCCTTTTCCACCTTCATACTGTTGCAAAGCTTTTCCAGTAGTATTCTCATAGGTGTCTGAAGACATACGGGATGTTAGTTAACAGAACTGACTTGAATTCATTTTGATCATGGCATTAATGCTCACTCCGTGTCTTTTCTTTCTTTTATCAGGCTGTTTCATTAAAAAAAATACATCACAGCCAAGAGTGTGGCCTCTGAAGGCAACCTGCCTTGGGTTGAGCTCAGGTTCCCCATTTAATGGCTGTGAGACCATAAGCAAGGTACAGGGACTTAATGGGCTCACCTGCAAAGTGGGGACATGCCAGCATCTACCTACAGGGATGCAGAGGAGTGAAGGAGGTATGGCAGGGAAAGGCCTTAGAATGATTCCCATCCCGGCAAGCAATGCTGATTTACTCACCTTTCCTTGTTCCCAAGCCTTGACAGATATAAGAAAAGGACTTTACAACACCTTGGGGCCCTTAAATCTGAAAAATTTGAAATCCATTCTGTGCTATAAGGGGAATGTCGGAAAAGTGTTTTCTCCAATTTACTGATCTTGATCAAAATAGATAGTTTTCCATTTGGAAAGGGCACACTGTTTCTTCACTTAAGAATTTCAACCTAAGTATGTGATGTGTCCATACCTCATATTTAACTGAGCCACAGCACATATTTAGCTCATAGTATTGTAAGAAGGTCAAAGGAACGGGCAGGCATTTGTATGTTTCATACAAAGGAACTCATGCTCTGATCTCAACAATGACTATAAGCACACGATGTTCACAATATACGTTTGCCATAAATGTAAATATTTACAAAGAAGGTGTCTCTTTTTGAAATTGCTGCCAGAGTTCCTCTCTAGACTTGCACTTTAGAACCTTGCAGAATGATTTTTACAAGAGTAAGCCCTCCCCCTCAGAATATTCAAGATATCATCAATATTTACATTCACAGAACAGAAACCAAAAGGCAGAAATGTTCAAAAAGTTAGATGTCTACTTATGAACTACAGAATACGAAAATTATACTAGTGATTGTAAATTATAGACCACGGAAACTTGAACTCCAAGATTATATTAATACTGGAGATATTAATCTTATAACAACTATTTTCCAAAAGGTACCATGTTTGGAAAACATGGACATTCACAAACATTTTATTTCTTCCCTCCTGAATTCCAAGTCACAAATTCTTCACAATGAACTTGAATAAAATTTGTATCTAGACTCTTAATTTTGAGTTTACCTTCCATAAATGCTGGAATGTACTGGAATTTGTTCCCACTAGAATGTACTAGAATTTGTTCCCTAATATGGGGCTCTTTTTAATTTTGCTTACAAACAAAGAAAGTGCAAGTATGGTAAGATTTTCGCCACTGCGTTACTTTAAAGTTCTAGCAAGCAACTACTAATTTATATACCCAGAGACCCATATGGTAAGTAATGCATTTATATGTAGTTAATATACATTAGCTAATAACAATTGGTGAAATACCACACATAACCACTTTGCAACTGGTCAGGTACATTACTGTATTTTTATAAGCCCACTTTTTGTATACGTTTGAAGCAAAACAATATGGTAAAAAAAAAAAAAATCTAGCCATTGTGACATTGGAACTGTGAGAATTCTCACGTTTGTGCAGTGTCAGATTTCTGGCTGGCTGGATTTGTATTCATCAGGGAGATGAGAGATTATGGAATATTTGTAAAAAATACAGGATCCCTGGTTTAGCACATGGTACCATTCAAAGCCATATCAGAGAGGGATCAAGATCTTTTCTCCCTAAATAAGTGTCTTGTATTCTACTTCTAGACTTCCCTTGGTTGGCATTATTGGAAGATGGCAATCCATTTCTCAGCCTTGTTACTGCAAGAAAGCTTAAAATAGCAGATAAGAAACCTACAGTAACCAGCAGATAGAAAGAGCTAACCAAATAATAGTTTGTCTGAATGCCATGTGGAACCAAACATAAAAATATTTATCTCAATTAAATTGTATGATACATTTCCAGGAAGGAATCTACTAATTATAACGCTCTGGCACTTGGCAATGAAATATAAAATATCTACAAGAAAAAAAGGAACATGTGAATCATTGTGGTCACTTTGACTCTAACACCATTTTTCAAAAATTTTAGCAATGAGCCACAATATGAGATATTTCTACTGTAATTCAGTTTGCACAAACCCAAGCAAACACACAAATCTACGTATAGTTAAGAAGGAAAGAAAGCTGTCCTTACTAAGATTGATGCCTTTTGAAAGATGTCCTTTGCTGCTCTGTTCTATTCTACTCTGTTCTATTCCATTAAGTTCTTTTCAAAACACAGTTTTGTTTTTTTTTTAAAGATTTTATTTATTTATTTGACATACAGAGAGAGATCACAAGTAGGCAGAGAGGCAGGCAGAGAGAGAGGGGGAAGCAGGCTCCCCGCTGAGCAGAGAGCCCCATGCGGGGCTCGATCCCAGGACCCTGAGATCATGACCTGAGCCGAAGGCAGAGGCTTTAATCCCCTGAGCCACCCAGGTGCCCCGAAAACACAGTTCTTGACCAACAAAAGTACTTTGCTATCCAGTGAGGTGCCACAGTCTGCAGTTTAAAAAAATTTACATGTATATAACAAAATTTATGTATTTATACACATATGTACACAATTATATATGTATGTCTATACTTATACACACATATGTATATGCAAGTATATGTATATATCTTTGTATATTAATATGAGAGCTAGATAATCATGCATACTCATCACATGATATACTCACAAAAGTGAGTATACATGCAAAATTTTGCATATCAAATATGAATTGTTTGACAATTTGAATAAAATTAGCTTTAAAGGCTAAAATTAGGCTGGGAGAAAAAGGCTTTTTTTTTTTAATTGTTTTATTTAAACTCCTGCTTTACTCAGTCTTTCCCCTTTCCTTTTCTCCATACACATGATCTACTTTTCAGAGACATGTGAAGATGATGAGGATAACAGTGATATTGATAATATTGTCTACTTATATCTGGACACTCATCTCAGTTCTCAGGTGGGCCCACTGCCCTTCTGAAGTATTTTATATTCAAATGAAGAGGGAATGGTTGCCTTAGATTATCCCTGGGGAAAGATCATGCTGCATGCTGTCCCTTTGGGCATCTGCAGCTTTGGGTCCAATTACCAGGTGTGTCCTTGCCAAGGACTGGCTGAATGAGAAGTGAATGAGAGGTTGAAATACAGAGACAGAGAAAAAAGACTTCATTCTGAGAGAGGGACCATGCCAATAAACATAAGAAGAAAACAACTTTTACTTAAGGGAAGGGGATGAACTGTGTAAATACCACCAACGCCTAAGGTGTTTTCAGAATGCAACATTACAAAACTAATTTTTTTTACAGCTATAATTTCCATTTACTAATAAAGATAAGTGGTTATCATTTTTAAAATATCAATTCCTGACAAACAGAGGAAGAGCTTAGATTATTTTTATGCTAAAATTTGTGCTTTAATTCAGAAAATATAGCAATATGAGACTATTTTCCTGACGGCAATATGTTATTTCTTCACCTTATCATTCACCACCTACAGTGGAAAACACAACTCTACAAACACTCAAAATATTTTATACCCATCAATTATGATGTAATTTATTAGCATCCACTAGCTGGAGGTGTTTGATAATGTTCCTCTGTCAGCATCCAGATTTTATTTTGATATCTTAAACGTTATTTTGGAAAAGGTAAATACTTCTCAGTGTTTTGCATGTATTTAAAAATATATTGTAAAAATGTATCTTAGGTGCACATGCACATGCACGCACACAAACCTAGCACTCCTTTTCCAAAACAGCAAACCAAACTTTCCTCACTATAGGAATTGCAATTATGCTATTCTATTTTGTTCTATCCCTCATTCTTTTAGATGCTCTCTAATGATTTTACTACCTATTCATGGCTGGTCCCCAGCTGGAAAACAAAACTGTGCTAATCCAGTCAGGCCACAGACTCCTGAATTCTATCTATGAGGCAGAACCCATCTCATTAAAATATCATAGAAATTCATTTTAATCACTGACTCAAAGGGCTACCTTACTAAAACATATTTAGGCAAAGAATCTGCCTTTGTCTTTCAGGGAAGAACACTAGAATTATACATGTGAGCGTATAAGATCAGTAACATATTAGAGCAGGGTTAGCCCCTGGGCCAAATCTCGGCCACCTTCTGCTTCTGTATGGCTTATTAAGATAAAAATAGTTTTTACAAATGAACATTTACAATAGATTTGATGATAGGGAACACTAACTTCGAACCCAAATGAGGCAAAATGTTGTCTTTCCTAAATAACCCCATTCTTTCCTAAAAGCCTATATTATAAATATTATTAACATTTGATTATGGTATTCCAGGCTTCATTAATAATAATTTTGTAGTAGCTACCTAATATTCACTAAATGCCTTTTGCCTATAAAGCCTAAAACATTGACCATAGAACCCTTTATAGAAGGTTTGCCAACCTATGCATTCATTAAAGCATCATTTAAAAATTGCTCTAATTACGAATATGGACACCTGTCAGCTCATGCAGTGATCTAGCTGCGAGCCTAACCACACTCCAGTGACCGGGTGAGCATGCAGATGATAAACACAGCGGGTGTGTGATGGACAGTTACCTATAGGAGCCTCCCTCCTTGCTCCAGGTGCAAAACTGTCCCCTTGATTCCCAGGAGAGCTATTCCTCTGAAGATGAGTCCCCCTCTTCGACCAAGGAAGCTCAGATGCCTTTGTTAAAAATAACTTCGCTTTTGATTTTATTAAGAGCCATAAGCTCAGTGGAAAATTGGGCTTTTCATTCAATGAAATTGCTTTTCGCCTAATTCCCGCAGTGTGATGGGAAGGTGCGCCGAGCTGTAGTGGGAAATATTCGACTTAATAAGCATCTCTCAGGAAAATGAGTAGCTCCTGTCTTCCTTGCAGCAGCTACGGCGCTCTGAGTAACTGCCACTTTTGGGCACAGATAAATGGTATTATTGCACAACCTTGAATCCATTATGTTCAAGAAGTCCTCATTTGTTTTTAGGTTGACACAGTGCAGCCTGCTTTAGCTCTCTGTTTATATTTTCCACTAGAAAAATAAGTTTTACCCTATTCTGATACGCAGTGAGTTTCCCTAAAAAAGTGGTTTTGCCTGTTTGGAAGTGGAGACTTGCGAATTTAGCGTGAGAAACACAAAATTTCAATGAATACATAGATAATTCTGGGGAATTATGTTTCTTGCTTTTAATTTTTACGTTTTACCTCCCTCCTTGACTACTCCTGCTTCTCCCCTCTCCTTTCCCACTGCCATAAGACTTCTCTCTGGAACATGCTTAGGAAACAATAATCCCCATTAGTGTTCATCACTAGTTCTCTTGTTAACTAGGGGATGAGCCAAGGTTAC
This sequence comes from Procyon lotor, assembly GCA_028646535.1. Taxonomy (NCBI): domain Eukaryota; kingdom Metazoa; phylum Chordata; class Mammalia; order Carnivora; family Procyonidae; genus Procyon; species Procyon lotor. The sequence goes on from CM053607.1 coordinate 5,765,602, forward strand.
CTTTCTGGTATAATCGCTGATAGTTTCACTTATGTGCCAGACAATATTTTACACATTTTTGGATATCTTACTTAATTTTCACAGGGCATATATTAATCAAAGCCTTGTTCTTAAAGCTTTTGGGTTAATGTGGGGCAATGTCTATGACTGCTTTGGCCCCTTTTAAAATTTTTGTTGGGGCGCTGGGGTGGCTCAGTTGGTTAAGCGTCTGGCTGTTGATTTCAGCTCAGGTCATGACCTCGGGGTTGTGTGCACTGGGCGTGAAGCCTATTTAAAAAATATATACATAAAATTTTTGTTGGCTGTACGTCTGCTCTAGATCTAAATAATAACTTTTTCTTGTGAAACTACCAGCTTACTAAATCCCCATTTCAAGGGAACACAACAGTGAAATAAGTAACTTTCATCAGTAAAAATGTTACTGATTCTACAAAGTAGAAAAAAAAAATGTTCAGTATCAAATTGCAAACATATTTTGGAGAGTAATTAGAAAACAAATATGCAGAAAGAAATAAAACAATTTACGCAAAAATCTGGCTGATTAAAAAAAAAGGCAGTAATAAAGCATGTGAAGAATTTCCCTGGAACAAGGTTTATTTACTATGCTCTTGCCACATAGATTAAATAATATATGATCTATCTGAAAATAGATTATAAACTCAAATAATCAAGTCTAATAAGGATTATTTTCTCCCTGAATAAATGTTATAGCTCACTGTTGCTCTTAAGCCTCTGATGGAAATAATGTTCCTTTTTTTCCAAGCAAAGGTTATATCTGTGTAACAAAGTTTCATTTCAAGGACAAAGCATGAGGCAAACCTAGAATCACAGAGGTACAAGGAAATCTAAAAAAAACCCAAAACAATAAAGTTTCTTTGCTTATATAGCTAATGCACACTTCAAAAATCTTTCTTTTGAAAAAAAAAAAAAGTACATTTTGGGCTTAAGTGGCATTGGCCCTCGAGGGCATTTCAGCACCATGAGCAGTCTCATGGCACAGGGCTGGGGGAGAGCAGAGAAGTCCAGCTACAAGGGTAGGAGCAGGTGTCCTCTGCTGGGCTTCATAAGCTTCTTCAAAGCACTTGCAAGTGCTTTATGTATAAATCCCTCCATTTAATCCTCACACAAGGCTATGAGGCTATGAGGTAGAGGCTAATATTAATCACACTTTTACAGATAGGGAAATTGAGGCACAAATGCACAAGTAAGTGACCCCAGGTCACACAGCCAGCAAGTAGCAGAGGGAAGATTCAAACCCTGGCTCATATTTTTATTTTTAAGTAATCTCTATGCCCAATATGAAGCTCAAACTCATGACCCCAAGATCAAGAGGGTCATGCTCCACTAATTGAGCCAAGTGTCCTGAAATACTAGCTCTTAACGGAGTACCAGCTCTGGACCAGTGCACACTGGGTCCACAGGGGTTTAGTGGTAAAGTCAGCACAGAGCCAGGCTCCTGACTCTTGCTGTATTTTCATGCTGCAAGCCCGTGAGAAGAACGTACTGAGAAAGGATGGGACAAAAGCACTGGGTTCAAATCCTGCCTCCACTGATTCTTAGCTGTGAGCTGGGCTTTTTTTGTGCATGTGTCCTGCTTCTCAGTGTTTTCAACTATAAGACAGGTAATATCTAATCCATCTGTCTGGGTTGCTCTACTAATGAATGAATTGCCTTGATTCCAGTGAGATTCCAGAGTTTTAATCGAGTTAGATGGTTCACGAACATCATTTCCCTGCCTTACATCCCATATCTTAAACTTTCCTCTGTTCCCTGCTTATTCATAAACTCCTATAGCTCTATATTCAAGGGAAACAATCATTTGAAACAACTAGAATTAAAGTTTGACATGACTTCAAATTAATCTGGATTCTATTTTGTGCTCCATGAGGGAATGCACTGAACAAAATGTATTTCTTCAAAAGACATTTTACTAATTGTGTTTTCTAGTTGATTTAATGTCAGCAGAAGAAACATACAATTTGTAGATTGCCTAATATCTGATTTTAATTCCCAAGTCCTCCGTTACTTGTGCATGATCTAAAAAATACAATTAAAGATTGGTCTCCATTGTTTCTCTGAAACTCAAACAATTTCATTTATTTATATAATTCTTTTAAGTGAAGTGACTTTCCAGAACAAAATATAATGACAGACCCCCAAAATAAATCCCATCCCAAATTACAAAATTACATGTAGTGGGTTGCAAAGTGTCTCCCTAACATATATTTCCAAGTCCTGACGTCCAGTACCTGTGAACGTGACGTTATTTGAAACTGGGTCTTTGCAGATGTAATTAAACTCAGGGTCTAAGGTGAAATTCATCCTAGATGATCTTGGGCCCTCAATCCAAGGACTTCTGTCCTTGTAAGAGGAAGGAAGGGGAATCTGGACAGAAAGATACGCAGAGGAGGAGGCACATGAAAATGGGAGAAGAGCTGAAAGTGAGGCAGGCATACACCAAGGAACATCTGGAATGACCAGGAGCTGGAAAAGGCAGGAAGGATCCTCCCCTAGAGCCCTCGGAGGGAGGGAAGCCCCTCTGACACTTTGGTTTCAGATCTCTGGCCTCCGCAACGTGAGAGAAAAAATGGGTTACTTTAAGCCACAGATTCTGTGGCAATTTGTTACGGCGGCCCTAGGATATTAACACACTATGTTTTTGAAGAGGAAGAGAAAAGCAGGGTTGAAAATCCTTAGAACAACTTGAAAGTGCCCTCTTGCCTTTTGTTTTCCTTTCTAGACTAATGAGAACAAAGATTTTAAAAAATAATCCTAAAAGCACAGTCTAAGCGCAGTTCAAAAGAAATGCTGGTTCCCTAGCATTATTTAAGAAAATGGAAGCCTTTAAAACTACCAATTTTACTAAGAACAGAAATTACTCTTTTTTTCTGATTTTATAATGTCCTTCTTTAAGGAAGAGGAAGTAACTGACTTGGAAGAGAAAACATTCTCATTTGTTAATAAAAACAAAACAAAACAAAAGAACTGGAGAACATCTTTGGTCCCAGAAACTACACGGAGCAGCTTCCAGATGTTGCTTTAGCTGCCGTGAGGCTGTCCCGGTCCCCTCTGCTTCCTTGCTCCTGACCCGGGAGACAGTGGCTCCCAGGCACACCTTCTTTTTGAGACTCCCTATGCTGCCAAAACTCTTCTCCCTATCAGCAAACTCTCACACCCTCCTTTCTGCTACAAAGCCACTGTCCTCCCTTCTCTGTCTCTTTTCCTATCAACTTTCCCTCCACCCCAAATGCCTCTGTTCTGTGTCGGCATCTTCTCAAGAAGGCTGCACATTCCACACCAAGCTTTCTGTGAGCTCAGGTGTCTCTGTGCCACCAGCCCCGGGCACATTCACTGGCAGTCATGGGCGACATGCGAAGCCAGTGCTCTTTCTAAGGGTCAGTCCACTCAATCTCTTGGCAACACTAATGAGTGTCCCCTCTCGAGTGTCTGTCCCCAGATGATCTTCAGCTTCCTCCTGCCTCTGAGTGCTCATGGGGCCTATTTCCTTTTCTGTCATTCATCCATTCAACAAATAGTCATGCACTACCTAGATGTGCCAGGCACGGGACAAAAAAGAGAAGTACTTCCTCCATGGAGCTTACATTTTCTGACGGACCAAGCAACAGGAAGGATAAAAGCATGCTCGGTTATCATAAGTGCTCAAGGGAATGAGCAGGGAGAGGAGATGGGGAAAGGTGTGCTAGTGTCCAGGGGGACTTTGACGAGGAGGGGACGTAGGAGAAAGGTTATGGCTGCTGTCACAGAGGGGTCAGGAGCATGGCTGAAGGAGGGAGGACAGTGAGGAAGCCCGGGATAAACAAACGCCAGTCACTGTAACACAGATGGTGATTAAAGCCTTGAGTCCCTGTGAGAGCACCAGGGAGACAAATGAAGATGGACAGAGACGAGGTCAAGGTCTGTGCCGGGGGCGTCCTTACACCGAGCTACCTTCTCCAAAGGTCTCTCTATGTGGGTTCTAGGGGCCCGCCCTTTGCTGTTGTCCTGCTCACAGGACCCTGTTGTTTCCTGAGCCGGTTCTCTCTCATTGCTCATCTTCTAAATGACGGCAGCCCTAGGCTCATCCTAGTCTCTCCCTCACTTTCACCCACCCCCAGGGGCTCCTATCCTGTCCCATGACTTTAGCTACACAAGGGTGCAGAGGAAGGTGACAATATAGTTTGGGGTCAAAACTGGGACACTTCTGAGACTGGAGTGGGGCATGTAGATGATTACACCAGGGAAAAGGCAGACATTGGACTATCTTGGGCATGTGAGAATGTAGAGAATGTATTCTATGTACAAATGCCCATTGGTTTTGTACTGCCCCGTCTTCCAAATTGGCTACCACAGCTCAGATGTGTATGATGTTTCAGACTTAACATGACCAAACTACAGCTGTGACATCAGCTCCAGAACTACTCCTCTTACCATCTTCGGTATCCATCACGCAGTACCGTGGGCTGACAGCCTTCATGGGCCTGTCCATGAATCTGCCCCTCCACCTGCAAAATATAGCTATAGTTGGACCGCTCACTACTTCCCTCCTGTACCACACTGGCCTGAGCCACCATGCTCTCTGTCCCAGATTACTGCAATAGCCTTTCTGCTTGTCTCCCTGCTTTGAATCTTGCCCGAGTCCACTTTCAAGAAAGCAGCCAGAGCGATCCATCTCAGAGCTAAGTAAGATCCTGCCACTCCTATGCTCAACTCCTCTGATGCTTCCCCATCTCTCTCGGAGGAAGAGTCCAAGTCCATACGTCACCCACACTCAATGTGAAGTCTGATGCCCTCAATGATGTAATTAATTTCTGCTTTTTTCTTTCTCATCTATATAAGCAGCGTTCATTGTGAATTTCAGAGTACTTACAATCCAGCCATCTCTTACTGCAAATAAAAAGGAATATTGGCCAGAAGGGATTAATACTGATTTACCCAAAGCAGGCCAGATATTCATCAGTGCACTCCAGCTGCCATAACAAAGGACCTCGGACTCAGTGACTTAAATAACAGACATAATCTGTCACAGTTCTGGAGGCTACAAGTCCAAGATCAGGCACCAGGATGACTGGGTTTTAGGGAGAGATCTTTTCCTGACTTGCAGACAGTCACTTTGTGCTGTGACCTCACATGGCAGAAAGAGAGAGAGAGGAGAGAGCTCTCTGACATCTCTTCCTCTTTTAAAGAACACCTGGTCTATCAGATCAGGACCTCACCCTAATGACCTCATTTAACCTAATCACCTGTTGAAAGGCTTGATCTCTAAATACAGTCGCTTGGAGAAGGTCAGGGCTTTAACACATGAATTTTGGGGAGGCACAATTCAGACCATAGCAAGAAATTGTCTCCTTGCCCATATCTCTTACACAGTCCACTGCAATTCCTAGATGTTTTCCAGTTGTGTCCTTTGGGCTTCTTCTTCCCCCAGTTTTTCCCTGAAAATTTCCCTCTGTGAAATTAACCAGCTCAGTCTCTTCCTCCCACCTCTTGGCCCCTTCAATGGTGTGTCTTCAGCTCCCTGGATACAACAATGAGCAAACAGGAAAGGGATGTGGATAGCAGTGGCTGGAGAAAGGCTCACTCCTGACCCAGGTGGGAGCACATGCAACGGTTTAGCATTGTCCAAAAAGTGATGGCAGAAGAAGAAAAAAATCAAAAACAATAACAAAAAAAGGAAGATTTATCTTCTTTGAAATAGTAGTTAACATGTTCACCACACACAAAATCATCAAGGTACATCAGAATTAGTGGACTTGTGGCTGGTCAACTGCAACTACCCCCCCCCACAAACCCCAACTGTATCAAATATTATCTCTTTTTGGCCTTGTAATAGCAGCTCTTTGGTCCTTGGGGGAAATGTTTTCTTCACCTTTCGGAAATAATTACACAAGCCCAGTAAATTCCAGAGGAGATAAGCTAGAGAGTAAAAGGAAAGGTCATGTATGTTTACAGTGCGGACTGAAAGAGGCTTGGGTAAGCCATGTGTTAGGAGAAGTTCATGACATCCATCATCTTTTATAGAATGTTCTTTTAACTGACACTGTTATCCCCAGGAAAGATGTGAGTGCTACTGAAACCAGACGATCCTCGGGTGAAGTGTTCCATGAAGCAATAGGAAATGAACGACCAATAGCGAAAACTTGAAGGGTTCTAAGACTAAAGTCTGTTTTGCAATCATGTGTATCAGTTTGCAAGGGCTGCTAGAACAAAATCCTACAGACTGGATGGCTTACACAACAAGTTTTCTCATGGTTCTGGAGGCTGGAAGTCCAAAATCAAGGTGTCAGCAAGGTTGGTTTCTTTCAAGCCTCTCCTTGGCTTGCAGATGGTCGACCTCTTGCTGTGTCCTTACATGGCCATTCTTCCGGGCATGCCCATCCCTGGTGCCTCTTTTGTGTTTAAATATCCTCGGATAAGGACCCCAGCCATATTGGATTAGGACCCACTAATGACCTCATTTAAACTTAATCACCTTTTTAAAGACCCTATGTCCAAATACAGTCACATTCTGAGGGACTGCGAATTAAGGCTTCCAAGCATGAACTTTGTGGGTACACATTCAGTCCCAAACACTGCTCCAAAACTTAGTATCGTAAAACAACAACCATTTATTTTATGCACAACTCCTAAATGGGCAGGGCTCAGCAAGGACAGCTCCCCTCTGCTCCAGGCTGTGTAACGTGGGGCCACTTAGCTGGGTTGGAGAATCCTCTCTCAAGGTGGTTCACGGTCAAGGCTGGTAAATTGGTGTGGTTGGGAGTCAGCAGGGCATTCGATGTGTGTGGGAGGGTTGTGGGCTAGGGATCTTAGCACCTAAGAGCACCATCAGCCCACGTTCTTGTGAGCACAAAAGGAGGCTTGTCTGAGGATTCTAACCTTTCTACCCTAGCACCCAGAGGAGGGACTGGCATGAAGCAGATGCTAAGCAAATATTCATTTTTTTTTAAGAGACTTAATTTTTTAGATCAGTTTTAGGTTTGTAGCAAAATTGAGTAGAAGGAACAGGAATTTCCTATATATTCCCTGCCCCCATACATGCATAGCCATTATGAACACCCTCACCAGAGTGGTACATTTGTTATAAATGATAAACCTACACTGGGTGGGACACCATGATCATCCAAAGTCCACAGCTCACATTAGGGTTCACTCTCGGTTGGGGCGCCTGGGTGGTTCAGTTGGTTAGGCATCTGCCCTTGGCTCATGTTGTGGTCCTGGGTCTCAGGCTCCCTGCTCAGTTGGGGGTTTGCTTTTCCTTCTCCCACTCCTCTCCCTCTTTCGTTCTCTCTCTCTCAAATAAATACGATCTTTAAAAAAGGGTTCACTCTTAGTTTTGTACAGTCTGTGGGCTTGGACAAATGTATAATGACATGTATCCACCATTACAGTATTATATAAACTAATTTCACTGCCCTAAATATACCGGTTTTTAAAGGACTAAAGAAGATATACTTAACAGGAAGACTCAAAAGGGTTGAGCATCGATACCTTCTCCCACTGGGGAGAAGTATCTGATCTTAGGGTTGGTCTGGTCTAGAGAATCACGTCTCCCTTCGCAAAGCACCCTTTTTTAACAGCACTTTATAAAAAGTGGTTCTGATAGGCTCCAAGCCCCCCGATGATTTCTGTGGCCTCTGTTTGTGGAGAAACGATACAGCTACTGGTGGTGAGCGCTCAGACACGCACACTGTTAAGGTCTAACTATTGTATATTTCCTAAGCACTGGGAATTAACATTTACTTAGGTCACCCAGGTGGGTATGATTTCCATCTCTCTTTCAAATCAATTAATTGGGATAAAAACTAGGCTTCCATAAGTAAACTTAAGTCTTTCATTTAATATTTATACAACAATGAACCATGAGTAAATGTAATATTTACAAAGTATGACTGTTTCATCTTTGTTATACAGGTTGACCCACAACCTTAGCCAACAACAATTCATGTCTCTGCTCCTGTCATCCACGTGCAATACGACTTTGCAGGGAACCATAAGTCATAACTCAGAAAGTCATGTTAAATCTTGCCCCATCTATTGCTCCCTTTTCCTCAGATCTTTTCAAGATCAAAGAACGATCATTGAAAGCCTAGAGACATCCCAGCAAGCTCACCTAATTGAGTCCTCAAAAGCTAGCCCTAAAATCTTCCCCAAATGCTGCTACCTTTACAACCATTATTTGCTCTAACAGCCCTTATTCTTAACCATGTTTACTGGAGAAATTCTGAGCATTTTTTTTTTTAACCAGACTGCTTAATAATCCATTAGTTAACTCTTAGAAAAATCCTGTATTTTTAGTAAAGATATGGTATGGATTTTGTTCCCCTGCTGCATTGGAACTGTATTAGCTTGTCCGTGCCTAGTGTACAGATAAAAAACCTCTTGGTATTGCCTTTTGTATAAAGAGTGTTAGTAAACCAAATAGGAGTACCCGCTTCCTGCCATTGTAAACACAGGAGGAAAAAGGGAGAAGGGTAGCAATAAGTTTGGAACTCAAAATAAAGAGGCCAATTTAAAGAAATATACCTGAGGTTATTTAGTAATTTCTAAAAGAGAAGATGGAGGAGGAGGAGAAGAAGGAGGAGAAGGAGGAAGGAGAGAAGAAGAAAATGAAAATAATTAAATCACATATAACAAAATTCAGTACTGAGTTGATTTCTAGCAAACTAAGGAAAATGAATGCCTCAGACTAAACTTACACAATTGTGTAACTAAGTTATGCAATACTGGCCCTGTGCACCTGTTCACCTCCTCTGGTGAGGACAGAACTGTGCTCCTTGCCGGCTGGTTTCCAATCAAGTTTGGGGGGTACAGACTATCAGGATGCTTCACCATAAAACTCCTTCTCTAACATGGAAGTGGTGGGTCTGCCCAGAAAACCCCACAGGCTCCCACCACAGAGCACAGTGTGGAAGCCGGGCCTGGGCCGCCTTCCCCCACTGCTGTGGGTAATGCTAGTGAGGGGGGGTGTCCAACAGGAGGTGTGGAAATTCTTCGGCCTCATGGAGAGCACAGGGGACATGATCTGCCCTTTGTACTGTTTGATGCAGGAAGAGGCAGTGCTGAGCCTTTCCCACCAGTGCTG
>CM053607.1:5774780-5804038 GCA_028646535.1 Procyon lotor
GAGGGGGCCAAGGGGGCTAGTGCAGGCCACAGGGGTGCAGGCCAAGGCAGGGAGCAGGCCATGCGTGGGTATGCCAGCCTCTGTGAGGTTGCACAGGCCAGGCCTCCCTCTCTGGCTCCCCAGAGACACACGTGTGCCCTTGGTGGGAACGCTGCCTCTCTCCCTGGCTGGCTCGTGCGGGGTGACAGCAGAAACTAGAACTGGGCTGCCTTTGCATCACAAGCGTCTGCAGACTGTCAGAGACACTCCTTGACAGAACGCAAGTCCATCTTCTCTGAGTCCTTTCTCAGGTAGGCCTTGACCTTGGCCCTTGTCTCGGCTGAGCCGGTTTTGGTTAAGAAGCCTGCCTGCCTTCAGCTTGGAGAGGGGAGAACACCCCACCCTTGATACCTGATCAAATTCCTCCTCTCCTCACCCTCCCACGTGAGATTTGATCACCGGGGCCTCCCTCTGCAAGGATCCCGCTGCTTTGGCAGGAAGCCCTCTCTACCCTCGGTTCCTGCTTTTCGCGACCCTCTGTCCCCCGACCCCAGCCCCACTCATCTCGGCTGTACTAGAATGCAGCTGGGCTCCACACTCGGGCCTCTCTTCCCCCGTTGCAATCTCTTCTGGACATCTGTTGCTTTAACTACAGTCCAGAGTTGGTTCTCCCTGACAGACCCCGGTCTAAAAGTCTTTCTGAACAAGAGCACGGAAAGGCCAAAGCTCCTAGGCCCCACACACGTATTAAACACCCGCACATGTACAACCTCCCGAGTCCCTCCGCCCGACCAGGGAGGAATGTCTTCTATCTGCTGAGTGGTTTTGCCATTCCGGACTTCACCTGTCTCTCTCCTCTGAACTTCACAACATGACTTCGGAAAAAGGAATTACTGTTCACACTGGTATTTCCTTTTATTGTTAACACATGTGACTGGAAGGCGACATTAAATTGGGCCTAAACACCCTACTGATGTGTAAAGTAGCTTCTGGTACATGTGGATTGAATCAGAAGATGCTATCTGCGAGTTAGCTCGGAAGAATTAGAATCGGAAAGCCACATAATGTGTGATCATTTTTTTGGTTTGATGCCCTTATTAACTGAAATCTGTATTGTTTCTAATACTCCCCTAGCATGCCTTTTCCCCCTCCTTGCAATGTACTCTTATGAATGCCATTATTATTTAATTTTAGGGTAATTTGCATTGGCCATGCCTGACTTTTAGGAAATACTGGAAGGCAGGTACTCAGAGCATTAAGGAAAGGAGCACATGCCACACGCTTTGTACAACGTCTGCTCACAATCTGTTTTGGGTTTCAAAGAAGAGTTTTTGAAGTGAAGATACTAGTGTGACAGCCAAAGTGTAGTATGTCTGTTGGAAGAAGAACTCTGACAGGGGAAAGAAAAAAGTCCAACTCTTAAGTTTGGAATGTTAAAGAAAAACTTGGTTCTGTAAATCAAACACAAGCCTGGGTTGGAGAAGTTACCAAGAGCCCCAGGAGCGGGAGGAATGAGGCTGCCTTCAGGGTTGCGGGGAGGAGACCAGAACTCCCTCTGGGCCAGGAGGAAGGGTTCTGGAAAGAGCTGGAGGAGAACAGCAAGCCTATATGGATGTTAGTGTGAGGTGCCAGTCTGCATTTTCTGCCCCCCTTAGGTTTAGGGACCCAAACAGCAGGGGGGTTTCCCCTCTTCCCTCCAGAGAGCAGGCAGAGGCTCACTCTGCTACAAGCAGGCATGTCAGCAGGAGAACTAAATAAAAGAGAGCCCCCTGCTCCTTGCTCCATCTCCCTCCTCCCCTTCCAACCCAAGTCCTCCTCAGGTTCTATGAGCCCTGCAGCCTTTCCTGCCCCCCCCCCCCCAGGTCCCCTGCAGGAATGAAGAAGGTAGTTGAAGACTGGAAGCAGGCAGGGGTGTATTTCTGGGAATGGGACGGCTGGACCTGCACATATATATTAAACTCAAGGTAATTTTTAAAATGATTCAGGATGCACCCCTTAATGTAAGTGTCCATAAGCTCGCATAGGTGGATATAGACAAAGAATGATGGTGCATCATAAAGGAAAAATATTATAAATTAAAGAGGCAAAGGTGCTGAAAAATGTTTTTCTAGCAAGTGATTTTCATAGGAAAGAAGAAAAGTTAGATCCCTACCTCACACCGTACCCAACCAGAAGTTCAAGATACATTAGAGAGCAAATCTGAAGGGTTAAATCTTAAATATTCTAATACAAAAATAAAGGAGGACGATACTATGAATTTAGCAAAGGGTATGATTTCTTAAGAAGATATCTGAATACATTAAAATTTAAAAGTATAAAAAACCATAAAAAGACAAGTCACGAATTGGGAGAATATGTTAGAATCTAGATAATATCAAGAACATGTATCTCCTCTATATATTAATAATGGCTTTCATTTATTGAACTAATCTCACTTAAGTACCTTATGTATATTAATTTATTAAGAATTTACAATAATTTTAACAAAGCAGGTAACTGTATTAGTCTTATTTTGAAGATTCAATGAAGCTACAGGTAATAAAGACTAGATTCGAACAGTTTCTCACGACTAGTGGATTTGGGATCCTCATCCAGGGAGCCTGATTCCAGTATCCTCATAGGTAATCCAACAGTAAAATGGGAATGGGTATAAAATAGGCAATTCACAGACGACGGACAACTCTGAACACATGCTAGACTTCGAGGATGACTGGAGAAATGTAAACTGAATGTAAACTGAAACAGACCCATTGGGGGCAAAGATTTAAAAGGCTGACAATAGCAAGAGTTGGCACATACAGAGTGAAAAAAGAACCTCTGTAAACTGACAGCAGAGTGAAAATTGGCCCAACCATTTTAGACAACAAATAAAACTCTTAAATTTGAAGATGCACATCCCTCTGGCCCAGGGATTTTAATGCCCCACATTTATCCAAGGATGCAAGGACAGTCACTACCTGCTAAGCATCCTCCAAGAAGAGCATGGAAACCATCTAAATATCTGTCGAGGAACTGATAAAAGCACTGTGGTCTGTGCATGCAGGGGAATACTAAAAAGCAGAGAAAATGCATGAAATCTACATACACACATCCATGGGGATAAATCTCAGTAACGGTGTTGAATCAAAAAAGGAAGTTTCAAGTGGATCCGCATCTCCAACTATATCCACATTGATGCAATGTGATGCTGTATGGTTAATTTTATGGGTCAACGTGGCTAAGCCACGATACTCAAGTATTTGGTCAAACGTTATTCTAGATGTTTCTGCGAAAGTATTTTTTTTTTTTTAGGTGAGATTAATATTCAAGCCAGTAGCCACTGAGTAAAGCAGACTGTTCATAATGTGACTGGGGCTCATCGAATCAGCTGAAGACATGATTAAAAAGACCGACATTTTGGGAAGAAGAGGGACGTGTGCCCCTGGCCTCAAACTGCAACTGTTTCTGGGTCTACAACCTATAGAATTCTCAGGCCGATCCTGCAGATTTGGGTCTTGCCAACACTGCACAAATGCATGAACCAGTTCCTAAAATAGAGTCCTTCTCTCTTTCGCCATACGTACTGTGGTTCTGTTTCTTTGAAGAAGCTTGACATAAATGTAGATGTAAATGTTTAAAATGGGCACACGCAGGTGTGAATGCCACACTCAGATCTGTGTAAGATTGTTTCCTGCTTAACTGCCAGTGTGCCTAAAGACAGTGCCATCAGGAAGGGCTTGAAAAGCCATATTAACAGGAAAAAAGTGCTGGGGGACAGACTAAGACAATTCTGAGAGTTACATTTAAAGTGAGCTTCATTTTTTTTAAAAGAGTGACTATGCTTCATTTTCTAGGATAAAAAATTGAGTCTATTTTCCTCAATTAGAATTTGAATCACTGGACCAGTTGCAAAGACTCTACCGAAGTGTTGTATCAGAAGAAAAACTCCGTATCAGTCAGTTGGTCCAATAAATGCAAATGACCCATTTTCCCAGGCTGTCGTTTTTTATTTTTATTTTGCAATGGAGAGTAATTTATATTCTGATGTGTATTAAAATGTACAATGTGTTTTTTCATTATGAATTAGAGAAAAATATGCTGTACTGATTTTTGGACCATGTCAGACATCATTCAGGTATGACAGATAATTCAGTGCATTATAAGTTATTAGGCTACTGTCGGCAGAGACATGGCTGCAAGTTATTTCTCTTTTTGCATAAAATATTATGCCAATATTTTCAGGTGATGTGGCATGGGGACCTCCTGCTCTCTATTTAAGGTCCTAAGAGATCAGGATTCCAAAAGCAACACAAACACTAAATGACACGAATATATTGAAAATCATCTACGTTCATGTTCTTCTTTTTGTACAGAAAGAGCTCATAAAATATATTACAGTGTGCCTTCAAGTAATCTCCTTAACGATGACTTGGGAGAAACAATTGCTAATTAATTTTAACACCACGTCAGTTATGTTACTAAAATTCTAATTAAAATCCTTGTGATGTAAATCAGTCTTTCTTTGTGTATTGTGTGAGTGTACGTGTGTTAATTATTATATAGGCTGGCAGCCATCAGATACTTATCAACTTTATCATGAACCCGTGCAGTGGGCTTGGTGTTCGGATCTCTTGAGCTACGTAGTTCCACAGGCCACAGGCGCTGGATGGATTAATGGAGGCAGTCTAGCATTTAAGGTCCCATAGAGGTAAGCTGATGTTCATTATGGAAAAGAAACAGCCCGGAAGGCCGGAAGGGACTGAGGGTTAAGAACTAGCTTTCTAAAGGGACCATGGAACAGTGGCTAGGGCAATTTGGACGCTATCGTATTTCAGGTTGATTACACGGGATCGCACAATGAACGCAAATGTAAGACTACAGCAGCCTCTGTGCTGTGAGGTAGAAGGGCTACTTGGGAATGTCAAGGGTGCCGTGACTTCACCCGCTGCTGAAAGTGGAAACGTCCCTGTTACTTGCCTAGCCCTGTGCTAGGTTCTGGGGACTCTGCTAAATAAGACACAGACCCTGCCTTCCAGCACGATGCTTTCTGGCGGGGACAGAAAGGCAGGGATGGCCCCTGGGTCTACCGAAGTAATGGGCTGCCAAACTGTCATCTTCCTGGTGCAGGAAGAAAAGGGAATGAAAAGAGTGGCTGCCTGCTCCAAAACAGAACCCTTATTTCGACAATGGGGCTCCGGGGTGGATGGCCAAATGCTCATTTTTATGTCCACGACAGACCTCAGTGTAAGACATCAGCTTGTCCTGAGTCCCAGGAAACCTGAAGGTTAACAGGGGTAACCAAACTTCCCTGCTTCCCCATTATCCGCATACAAGGAATAAGCCAACGTGTCTAAAAAAGGTGAGCTCTGGGCAACTGTGCATGACACGCAGTGATTGCTTATAAATCTGCAAAGTCTGTAATTAGGATTTTGCACTTCTAAATTCCACCAGGGGAAGAAGAAAATGTCAAAACCCAATCAAGAGCAGAGGCAGGTTCGAAGGCACTAAATCTTCCCACATTTATGAAAACACTTGTGTTTGAGTCCTCATTTCAGGAGACAAGCCTGATATATGAGTGTTGTGGGAAAGCCCATCTGAACATGGGCCTCTTCCATAGGAGGGACTGGGGCACCTGGTGCTTTCTCCTGCTTGTCGACAGCTCACATAACTTCCAGGCTGCCTTTACTACTGGGTTCCTGATGTGATCAGTTATGAGAAGCTGGGGTTGTAAATGAACCTCTGTGCTGAGCATTCTTCAAAGAAAAATAAATAATTCAAATGAGATAGAAAGAATGGCTTTTCTGGGTAGAAAACAAATAATTTCCACTTGTAAATACAGTTTTCTATACCACGAAACAAGGGCACCCAAGGGAAGAGCAGATAAATTAGTCTCATGAAAGAAGAATATGCCAAAAAATTTGTAAACTAGAATGTGCTGTGCTGGCAGGAGGTGGGGGGCAGTGGAAGGGCCACGTTGTTAGGACTCAGCATCCTGACTGCCCTCTGGCTGTTCTTTTTTCACTAGGTCAAAAGCGCCCAAGTCCCCATTGCGTGACGGATGTCCCAGGTGCCATAGGGGGAGTGGCAGAAGTGTTTGGTGCCTCATGGCTTCCTCTGATTTCAGCCTCTGCTGCAGGGGACATTTCCCTGTGAGCTCAGAGGAACACGCGGGCAGCCGCCGTGACCTTGCAGCTTTCTGCTGAGGGCCTTCAGCAAAACCACATCAGCCTCCTCGCTACGAGCATGCATGGTCCAAAAGTGCAGGAAGTTAATGCTCCCAGGCAACCTGTAGCCTCTAGAAGCTGGTGGTAAACAGACCATGCCCTCCCCGGGGCCCCCCAACCATTCCTAGGCCAGGCACTGCTCACCCTGGTGAGAAAGACAGCGGATGAGGCCCTCACTCCATGCCTTTGGCAGTGACCTTGACAGTGGGTCCTTAGGCTAGTCTTCCCTCCTTCCTTGTCTCACTCTCCCTGCCTTCTGGGATCACCTCCTAAAGACATGATCTGCACCCAAATTCTTGTCTCAGCTTCTGCTGAGGGGTCCAGCCTTAGAACAGAGCTAGAGAGGAGAGACCGTCAAAGAATCTGCAAGGTTGCATGGTAAAAGGAGAGTGGTCACAGAGGAGAAGAAAGGACGGGCCCCATCAAGGAAGACTGAGCGGTAAGCAGAGGCCAGCCTTCCGGGGGTAAGGGTTCACCACAGGCTGAACATGAGCCTGGACTCCTGAGAGTCCTGATGTCTGCCGAGCAGCTGACTGGTCAGCTGACCACAGTTCTGCTGGGGCTCTGGCCACAGCTCCTGGCCACCATTTTTTCCCAATCATTTTTTTCTTGCAACCGATGGTAAAAAAATACATTCTACTTGGCAGCCAAAGACACACACACGTGCATTCATATACATATGTTTATCTGTGTTTACTAGAGAGTTACTGGATATCTAAATGAACAAAAGGGTATTAAAATTTCACTCTTTCTTCATGGGATACAATCTGGCATATTCTCTCCTGCCATATTCTCTCTCTCTCTCTCAACGACCCTTACTTAATAGGTTGAAATCTGCAGTTTAAAAATCACTAGACTAGCCGTCATGGGAACTTGAAGAACCCATACCTCCTCTCTGTGTCTCCCTATCTTCTACGGTAAGTAATGGAATGGAGACAGACGACGGCGGAAGTGCTCTCCGCCTCTCAGAGACTTGTGTGATTCCATGTCAAGTTCACGATCAAATGTCAGATCCTATGCTCCATATTCCCTCACTGTTAATAGTTAACAGAAGACAATTTAAGTAAAAGACTGTGTGTCCTGTTATTTTTTTCAGAAAACCTTTACTAAGATGCTGTCTATCCTTTTAGTAATATTATACTGTCATACCTAGGACTAGAATACAAATTAAAAGTCAAGATAGTTGCACAGCCATACCTTCAATTCCTTTATCCCTTATAGACTTGAGGCTCCCCCCATTGTCAGTTCTGCTCCTTATACCACATTCTTCTTGCTCTATGGCCCCCCAAGTAACCACAAGCCTTTACACTTACTGGGCCCCTTGTGGGGCCGCGGCCAACACACTGTCTCAGCTCCAATCTACTCCCCCCTTGGCTGCCATTTGTTCCCACGGCTCTGGCGGGGCCTCAAAACAGAACCCATTTCATTCTTCTCAGCATGCAGAGCACCTAACACAGCACACACCCCTCCTTCGAGGGATCAGCAAATGTCCACAACAGGTACAAAATATAGACTCTCTTATTTTCCATCGCGTGGTCTTAGATGCCCATACCCCGACCTTGGGTTCTGAAGCTATTTCTCTGCGAAAGAGCAACGATTTAGTAGCCCAGGTTAGTAGAAAACTTTCTGCATTTTGTATTCAGCCTCCCTATTATCAAATTAAGTTTGGCTAAAAGAGTGGAGAACTGGGAAGTGATCCACAGTCTACTGACGACAGAGCAGTTCCTCACCATCGGAACTGTGCTCTGCTCATGAGAACAGATGCACCCTCCCACAGCTCGGATTCCCGAGGCGCTGTTTTGTATCAGCCAAAATGCTATAGACGCAAGTGACAATAATACATGAAGAAAAAGCAATGAGCAAACAGCAGCAGCAGCTCCCTTGGAGCCCATGGACGTCCGTAAGTTAGGAGGAGCAGGCTCAAAAGAAGCCCTAGGGCCCCTCTTTCCTGTTCCCGTCTCTGCCAAGGCCACTCTGGGCTCCGGCTCCTCACCCTTCACCACCAGAGATAAATGTAGATCATTCTCTTTGGTTCCAAGCCCAAAAGGGCCAGGGAAGGGCTCTCGGGGGCTCTGCCCGGGTGAGGGGCTGAATCCTGGCTCACCGACCCTAGAGCGTGGGATACGACAATGGGTCACCTCCGGAAAATCACTATGACCAGATGGCCTCTAAAAATGGCCACACCCACTAAAACCACGGGGAGAGAGTATGGAGAAACATGAATTTTCAGAAGGAAAGGAGCTACTACTTTGGACACAAGAACTCAGGGAGGTCTCCTGCATGCTCCTAGAGGAATATCTTTACTTTTACATCCATAATATTAATTTGTAGCAATTTTCCCCCACTCAGAGCCATGACTCACTATTGTAAAATAGGTCTCTTTAGGTAACTTAAATTTGCATCCAGTGTCTTAAATTGTGTGTGGATGTGTGTGTGTTTTAAGCAAGCTCTACACCCAACATGGAGCTTGAACTCACAACCCTGTGATCAAGAGTTGCGTGCTTTACTCACTGAGCTGACTGGGCACCCTCGGTCTCTTAAGCTACATTTTAAGCTATAGGAGAACCAAGGAGATTTTTAATTTTGTTGAGAACTACATGTGAGCTATGTAGCTGGGAGCTCATCCCGCAAAAGAGCTACACTGAACACACACATGGGGGTGTCTTCTCAGCAAGATGTTTTTATTCCTTTCAATAACCATCACTTTCACACTGAGAATGTTTTATCCAAAAACTAATGACCTCCTATGAATAAATACCTCTAATTTCACTGTGTCAGATGAATAAATAATCCTGAATGCAACTACCATTAACTTCAGAGAGGACCCTTAAAAAACTACAAAGGATTATATAAAAGGATATCTTTCATTATCTGTTTTTCCCATTATCAGTCCTTTTGCATGATCTCTGAAATTGACCTGGTGCTTTGGTCTGAGTCTCAGGCTCAGATCCCTCTTTTACTT
This sequence comes from Procyon lotor, assembly GCA_028646535.1. Lineage (NCBI taxonomy): Eukaryota > Metazoa > Chordata > Mammalia > Carnivora > Procyonidae > Procyon > Procyon lotor. Next base: position 5,783,925 of record CM053607.1, read on the forward strand.
TAAGAGATGAATCAGAATCGGGTTTTTTTTTTTTTTTTTTAAAGATCCTTATGGTTTTAACAGAAAGCAACCTTAGTTGTTTCTTTCACTTCATAGAGCAAAGCGGGGTACACAGGGCCCCGAACAAGGGACATGGGACGGTAGCTGGTTTTGTGAAGTTTAATTAAACTGCTGATTTTAGCGGAGTCCTAGAGAATTAACATTTCACCTGCATGAGAGTCTTGACAGATGAAGTGACTGGGAGGAGAGAAGCAGGATGCCTACGGAGCGGCTAAGATAAAGTAAGTGGAGATCAACTGTCCACAGGGAGCGGCCATGTTTCCTGGCCGGGGTCCCGTGTCCTCCTGACGCTCTGTCACTGCTCCTGACCCACTGACACTTGCTGTCAGCCGGGATGAGCCGTCTAACCCTGAGAGCCAGTTCTTGCCACAAATCCTTTCTCCCCTAGTCTCCCCCATTTTTTTTCTCAGCCACACCACATTTTCCCCTTGTCTTAGGCTACAAATCTCAGAGTAGATTGTGACCATCCTCTCCCTGTCATGTTGCCCCCACACAGCACCATGATTTCCCCCCACGGATTTTTCTCCTAACCATTGGCCCCAAGTTGTACCCTTCTTGTGGGTGAAGCTCATCAACTTCTGAGTTCCCCAGTGCCCACCACCCCCAGGCCATTTCACAGTGATTTCCGGATTGCTCCTCCATAAACATCGCCTAGCTACATGTCAGTTTTCTGCTTAAAGCCCTCAACAGTTTCCCACTGCCTTTAGCAAAAAAACAAATATTCAACTTAAAAAAAACCTCGTCCTCCTCTACCCGGCTCCACCCTGTCTCTCCAGATGAATCTCCTGAATTCCCTTGTGGCTGCTGTCAGACTAGTCTATTCATTTTTTTTTTCCCAAAAACATCTCTAGCTTTATGATTTGTCAGCTTCCCCAAACTCCTAAATGCCTGATAACTTGGGACAAAATTACCTGAACACCTGGTAATAAACAGGCAGTTGATAAATGTCTGTGGGATGAACGAAAATGTGTATGTAATATACAGGAAAAACATTTGTTTTCTGAAGTTGGCAAAACCATATCTTAATCCCATGTTTCTCCCCTGGTTTGAGGTTCCAATTTTTACTTGATGTACCAACCAGATACACAAAATTTTCCTAAATTAAAAAAAAAACAAAAACATGCACACTCTGACTCCTCTTCCCCACACCCACCACAGACCCTGCTCCTCCTTTTCAATTCCTATCTTGGCTCCTGGCCGCATAACCTGTCTTTCCAGCTGTCCAAACCAGAAACCTGAAAGTTAGTTCCAAGTTCTCTTACTCGCCATTTAAGGGCTGTCTGCATTGTAACAGAACACCAAAACAACACCAACAGAAAAAAATCTTACATTTATTGAGGGTTTGCTAAAGGTTACGGGTTGAGTCGCAACCCTCTAAAATGCAGATGTTGAAGTCCTGACCCCCAGTTCTTCAAAAGACATCCTTATGGGAAACAGAGGCATCGCAAGAATAATTAGTTAAGATGAAGGGTCATCCTGGAGCAGGGCAGGCCCCTCACCCAATAGGCCTGGGGTCCTTCTAATAATGGGGCAGTTGCACACGCGTAGGCATCAGGGGGAGAAAGTCATGTGCAATTTCAGGTTAGCTGCCACAAGCCAAGGATCTAAGAACTCCCTAGGATGCCTGCAGCAGATCCTCGCTGAGGACCTTCAGGAGGACCATGACCTTGCCAACACCTTGATTGCAGACTTCCAGCCTCCAGAACTGTGAGTCAGTATATTTCTGTTGGAAAAGCCAGTTTGTGGTCCTTAGCCTTGGCAGTCCAAGCAAACTCATAAGCGAAGGACCAGCCAAGGGGCTGACACCCTTATTAGACCTAAAGTCACTGAATGCTCAGAGTAGCCATGGGGTCATCTAGAGTTAGGGGTCCATACAGGTATTAGCCCATGTTAACGCTGTGAAAACAAGCCTTCAAAAAAGTGGAGTACTTAGTCCAGCGTCACCCAGACAATAAACAGCAGCACAAACCAAAATGTCTGTGATCCTAAAACCCAAGTTCATAACCAGGTTCACTCATTTCCTCTGGAGGGCCTGTCCTCACACCTTTCCTGGCTGGGACAAGGTCATATAGTTGGCTCTCACTCCATTCCTATGCGCTTCACTGCAGAGTTCAAGACATTCGCTAAGGCACACTCCACAGAAAGAGAAACTTGCATAATTCATTTTATTTTAGATGAGACCATGCTTACAAAAAGTCCCAAAGGACCTTATTTTTATCTAATTTATCCAATGTGTTATTTAAAATAAAATGACTCATAAACAAATCTAACATGCTTGGTTGCACATTTGGTACTATTTATTTTATAATGCAAAGTATTACCGTTGCTCGAAGAAATTAAAATTGTAGATCACGCTGTGCACAGATAAAAATTAAATTCTGAAAACATTTCAAAGTTTGTATTTATTCTTAATATGTAGCATATAGCTGAGAGAAAAAACCAACCAATGGTTCAAACACCTCCTTGCTCTTCAGAGGAATTACGTAAACTGCATGCAGAACATTAATTGCCATTTGCTTTAAGCCTTCAGCAAAGGAAAACACCACGCTCAAAGAAATGGGTGGTGTTCGTAAAAAAATAACAATAATATTTCCTTGGGCAGTGTTGTGCATTGTTCTATAAAATTCTCCTTGGACCCAAAGCAGTCACGGAACAGAGACCAGGGGTAATCTAGAGCAGAAGTTCCTAAAATTTGGTCCAGGAACCGCCGGACTCCTTCTGGACATCTACAGAGTTAAGACACTTTTCCTAATGATACCAAGATGTTACTGGCCCTTTCAATTTTGTTGACATGGGCACTGAAGTTGTGGTGGTTGGAACTGGGGGAGTCTTAGAAGGAATCGAGACAGGGAGCTCAAATTCCTCTCCCAGGCAATATATTCTTCACTGTCACACACTCCCCCTTAAAAAAAAAAAAGGCCAGTTCCAATTAAGAATGTCCTTGACATAGCAGTGAAAATTATTAATTTTATTAAAGCTTGGGCTTTGATTGCACGTCTTTTTAATATTCTGGATGATAAAATGAAAACACACATAAAGCACTTCTGTCTTCCAGGGTGCTCCTGGAGGAGTACTCATGTGTGTGCTGAGTTGTGAAATGAACTACCTGTCTTTTCATGGGGCACTAATTTTACTTGAGAGACTGGAGGGGGGGTGGGTGGCGCCTGGGCAGCTCAGCCGATTTAGCCTCTGCCTTGGGCTCAGGTCATGATCCCAGGGTCTGGGGATGGAGTCCTGCATCGGGCTTCTTGCTCAGCGGGGAGTCTGCTCCTCCCTCTGCCTCTGCCTCTCTCCCCCCATCACCCCCCCTTGTGCCCTCTCTCTCCTTCTCTCTCTCTCCTCCTCTCTCAAATGAATAAGTAAAATCTTAAAAAAACACAAGACTGACAAACTATGGTCATTTAGGCTTGAGGATTTGCACGCACTTTCTTAAGGACAGCGATGGGCAAAGTGAGCTTCTCACTTTAAGGAAAATGACAAAATTCGCTGCTGGGGCTAGTTTCCACTTTTGTGAAAAGCATGAGAAGATGGGAAAGCCTGTATTTAAAAATCTCCCAGTACTCGAAGACTTTCTGATGAGCTTGTTGGTAACCCTGGCAAATCTGACTTTACAGAGTGAATATAAAAATGTATCATATATTGAAATATATCAACATGTGGAAAATCTGCATAACTCGGCACTATGTATGCCAACATCACACGAGGGTAAGAGACCTATTCAAAGCATTCAAAATCTGTTCAGGATAGAGCAATGGATTTTAAGCAACCTACTTCAAAAAGTTCACTGCTACATTTTTAAGTTGTTTAGTTCAACTAAGCCTTAAGAAACTACAGCTTAGAGCTTTGTGTCATATAAAAGAACATGCACAATTATCCAAAAAGCTATGAAAATACTCCTCCTTCCTTTTCCAACACCGTATGGGTATGAGGCCAGATTTTCTTCATATACTTCAAAGTATTTTACAACAGGCTGAACAAAGAAGCAGGTAAGAGAATGCAGTTGTCCTCCGTTAAGCTAGACATGAGAGATTTGCAACGTTATAAAAGAGTGCTGTATTTGGAAAGACAGTTATTTTATTTTTATTAATTATAACTGAAGTCTATTTGACACACAGTGTCATTAGTTTCAGGTTTACAATATCCTGATTGGATAAGTTGATATTTATGCTAAGCTCACAAGTGTAGCTACATCAAAACAGTTCTCTTAAATGAAATGTTTATACCAATAGGTAATGGGTTTGTTATTATGACTTTCAAAGTAATTCATGAATGTATTAAAGTAAATGTTTAAGCGCTTTTCAATTGTAATATTGATACCGTAAATACGGATATATGTAACTCATACAGACAGAAGCTATGATCCTCTGTAACTTAAGCATGTGAGGAGAGGATGGGAAACCGCGGAATTTAAGGACCCCTGTCCCAGGGGATTCGAGAGGGCAGGGTGGGGACGAGGAACCGATAGGCCCAAGTAGGCATGAGTCAGGATTTTATCCTTGGATGCAGAAATTTGTTCCACCTGCCATTGTCTGATAAATGTCCCAAAGATCACAGTTTTAGTTATCCTCACCTCAAAATTCATAGTGATAATTGAGAGTAAATGAAAACTACATTGTCCTCATGTTAACAAGACCAATTAGCGCCTTACCTGCCGGACAAATTAGCTAATAAAGTACATCGGCAGCGGGCACAGCCCTATGGTGTTCCCTGTCTTCACTTTCTCCAAATGACAGCACATTTCAAAGCCAGCAAATTGTACATAAGTATCTAGGCTACTGTAATCGCGCCCAGTCATCCAGATGTCATGCTTTGCCACAAGTGTGACAATTTTTACATTATAATGAAATCCTCAGGAAATGGATGGCTGTCTTTTGTTTCACAATTAGACGCTGAAGCTTGGAAATTAATGTGTATGTCTGGAAAGTAAAATTCCTTTTCTTCTAAACCCTTCACGCTTTGCTTCAAAAAAAATGTCTAAATAATTGGATTATCGCACATTTAGTTATGTCTCTCACTGAGCTAGTCCTATTAATTCTGTGATCCTGGTTTCTGGCAGTCGTATCTACAAACATGTTCCTTAAAAGGAGCTTTTCCCTTGCTTATGAGCCACGGGCACAGTTAGTATTGAAGATGTGCTCACGGCATGGACTATAACCTTGAACCCCAGCTTCATCACATGGTCTGGATGATGCTCAGCGGGTTACACATACATCTGGGCCTCAGTTTTCTTAGCTGTGCAATGGAGCTAATGATCCACGTCACAGTGTTTTGTGAGAATTATAGTGAGTTGTATCTGGATAACTCTTTAGAACAGTGCCTGGTGTTTGGCCACTTACTACAATCCACCTGGTAAATGTATTTACTTGGGTCATCTTCCTATCACCAGTGCACAGGCACTCTTATGGTACAAATGTATATATGCTCCCCCTGGATATGAGTTGAGGAGAGTCTTTTCAGTGAATTGTTCTATTAGTCAACAAAATGATAGCAACGTGTATAAGCCAGCTCCCCCTTAACTCTTTTAACTATCTTCCTACTTGTCTCTTTTCTTAACTGATTATCTAGAGTTGAACCTTGAACAATGTTGGGGCTAGGGGTGCCAACCTCCACCACTGAAAATCCATGCATAAGTTTTGACTTAACCAGAAACTAACTACTAATAGCCTACTGTTGACTAGAAGCCTTACCCCATCACATAAACAACCAATGAACACATATTTTATATGTTAAATGTATCCTATACTGTATTCTCACAATAAAGGAAGCTAGATAAAATATTATTGAGAAAAGCACAAGGAAAATACATTTACAGTCCTGTGCTGTGTTTATCAAAAAAAAAAAAAATCTGCCTAGAAGTGGACCCACCCAGCTCAAACCCATGTGGTTCAAGAGCAACTATATTTTGTTTACCCACTAATTCCTAGGGTTTGGACTTTTCTGCACTGTTTTGTCTAAATGTACCATTTCATTATTCGACTTAGGAAAGCCTTCACCACCATTTATGTACTTAGCATTTGCAAGCATATTCCAAGCTCTTCTCATATATTTGGTCTCAATAGGCTAAGCCCTGGATACCGTCATTTTGGACCGGAAGAAAATGAGGCTAAGCTTCAAGTAGCAGGAGGGAGACAGAACATGAGTGTTTTTTTTTTTTTTACTCCCAATTCTACACAAACCAAGGAAGCATGGTGTGTCCATTGTTTACCTGAAATTCGAATTTAACTGGATGTCCCAGATTTTATGTGGTAGCCTTAGCTCTGCCCTACTCTCCGCTGGGCAGCTCCTCTTCCGAGATGCCCAACTCCTGTCCCATCCTCACAAGGCCTACCCCCTTGAGCAGGAAGGGACACTGTCCTCAGACAGGAGGGTCAGCAGCAAAGTGTCCCTATGAGGTCAGAGAGAGCAAAAGATGCCGGTGGCCCAGGAGAAGAAAACAACTCAACAGGAACTCACATCTTAGTATACAGACCTCTCACACCTGCTCCCTCAGTGCGGGTCCAGCAAACAGAAACTGCTTTGGTCTCAGCTGGAGTGGCCGGAAAAAAACACAACAGATTCCTAAGTGTGTGGTTCCAAGATTATGCGGGGACTATGGGCCACGAGGGGTTTGTATCATTTTAAAAATTTCAAACAAACAGCTACAAGCAGCTTGTTTTTAAAGGAATTCCTCAAATTTTATGATCTTCCCCTCCTTTTTCTCTTCTTCAACTCCTCGAAAAATATAAAGCACTTTTTTTCCCCTTAAGAGTCATTGAGACAGAAGAAACGATACTCCTAAACCCTTACTCTTTGCTCAGCACTATAATAAAGGACAGTTTGCAGAAGAACAGGGAGTGGGTTAAAACACTTTTAATCCTAAAGTGTACATTTTTAATATTAAAACCACATCCAGGGGTGCCTGGGTGACTCAGTGGGTTAAAGCCTCTGCCTTCGGCTCAGGTCATGATCTCAGGGTCCTGGGATCGAGCCCGCATCGGGCTCTCTGCTCAGCAGGGAGCCTGCTTCCCCCTCTCTCTCTCTGCCTGCCTCTCTGCCTATTTGTGATCTCTGTCAAATAAATAAAATCTTAAAAAAAAAAAAAAAAAACACAACAAAACACCACATCCATGTCCATTTCTGCTCCTCTCATACTCCAGGGAAAAAGCAAGGATTCCGTTTTGGAAACTCAACTGTCCTAGATTTTTCTATCATCTCTCTCTGGAAATGACACTTCTCCTGGAACAGACTGACCATTTATTGACCTGTTAGGTTCCATTCTGTCTTGGCTTCAACTTGAATGATGGAACATGTCCCCACGCAAACTGGTCAAATCAGAGGAGGGCAGGGAATATCCCAAGTAGGAACGAGGGAGCTGGATCTTTAGAGCATTTGTAGCTGGGACTTATATGGGAAATCTGATCATCGCTGAATCAGAAATCTACACGAAATTGATTTTCCTAGACTTGGTGACTGGCTTTTGCTTTGTAATTAGTTGGTATCTGTTCTCCCTCATTTTGGGAAAACATCTTCCCCAAAGACTGGCTCGGCTCCCCTATTCTGAGAGGGTGAAGGGACTGGGCTGTATTTCTCAGAGTAAGTGGTGGATCCTAGCAGCCAGTATGACTGTCACCCCTAATCAGAGGGGAAACCACTCCCTGAAGATGGTTGTTCTCCCCCTTGGGCCCCCCTTGGTTCAAATCCTGGAGGTATGTTTGCTTGTTTCAACAAAAGGCATTGTTTTCATACATCCCACAGTCCCCCCTCCCCTTGTGCTATTTATATGGGGCCATGGGAGAGACAGGGATGGTGCACAGACTTCTAGGGGGCAAAGCTAGAGGCGTGCAATAAATCCTATAAATACTGAATGTGGGAACAAGAAGTTCACGGCTTCAGGATACCCTAGAGAAAGGCTGCAGAGGAGAGCGAAGGCTCCCCAGGGGCCCCAGTGATATTCCAGTTGCTCCCCACAGACAGTGGAGAAGACACCGTGCTGAAGGGTCAGAACACCAGCATGAATGTGGTTTCTGCAAGCCAGCTCTGGGAAGCTGCTTCGAACTACTGATAGCAGCAGGGTGGAAAATCTGGGCAAAGGAAGGAGGTACACTCGTCCAGCTTATGCTACCTGCTTCAAGAGGCATCAGCTGGCAGGTTTCAACAATGTAGAAAGGAGTCAGGAAGGCTGCTGCAGATGCAACCCCCCATCCATCCCCTTCTCTGCCCCAAGGAGTCGTCTCTGAGTGTCCACACCCGCAGCGATGGCTACTTTGAGCCCTGGTTGAATGTGCTGTCTTAATCACTGGATCTTCAGCAGGTGGTGCAACTTACTATGTTTCCTTTGTGTCTTTTGTCTTCTCCAAGACGATGAATGTCTTGAAGCCATGAGAATGTTCCAGAAACTTTTCTTTCCCAGGCAATGCTGGTATTCAGCAAGTTTTCAAAAATACAGCTGACCTGAACTTTAGTCTGCAATTAGGGATATAACTTGGGACTGGTGTGGGTAAAGAGACTACAGCTCTTCTCATGGTGGCGTTACGTCGTGATAAACCCATCATAAATTGAAAGTACTAAAAACCGAAAATACGCCTAACCTACTAGACACCGTGGCTTAGTCCAGCCTACCTTAAATGTTCTTGGAACACTTACATTAGCCCTACACTGGTTGGGCAAAATCCTCTAACAGAAAGCCTACTTTTAAAATTTTTAAATTATTTATTTTTATTAACATGTATTATTTGTTTCAGAGGTACAGGTCTGTGATTCATTAGTCTTATACAACACACAGCCCTCCCCACAACACACACCCTCCCCGATGTCCGTCCCTGAGTCAACCCATCCCTCTCTTCTTCCAACAACCTCCCTTCCAACAACCCTCAGTTTCCTGAGATTAAGAGTCTCTCGTGGTTTGTCTCCCTCTGTGGTTTCTTCTTGTTTCATTTTTTCCTCTCTTCCCCTATGATCCTCTGCCTTGTTTTTCAAATTCCACATATCAGAGAGATCATATGATAATTGTCTTTCTCTGACCGACTTACTTCACTTAGCATAATACCACATGAAGAAGTCCTTAACATCACTCAGCATCAGGGAAATACAAATCAAAACCACAGTGAGATACCACCTCACACCAGTCAGAATGGCTAAAATTAACCAGTCAGGAAATGACAGATATTGACCAGGATGCACAGAAAGGGGAACCCTCCTACAGTGTGGGAATGCAAGCTTGTGCCGCCACTCTGGAGAACAGTGTGGAGGTTCCTCAAAAATGATGAAAATGATGGGGTGCCTGGGTGGCTCAGTGGGTTAAAGCCTCTGCCTTCAGCTCAGGTCATGATCTCAGGGTCCTGGGATCGAGCCCCGCATTGGGCTCTCTGCTCAGCAGGGAGCCTGCTTCCCCCTCTCTCTCTGCCTGCCTCTCCGCCTCCTTGTGATCTCTCTCTCTGTCAAATAAATAAAATAAAATAAAAATTTAAAAAAATGATGAAAGTGATGATAAATGATGATAAAATGACTCTTTTTGATGGGTTGTAGGCAGGACTGAACGACGTAATAGAGATAATGGTACTGATCTACTGGTCGTCAAGGATTAATACTTTACTAAAATACTCCGTGAATTGTTGAACGGCAATTTTGGATTTTTTTTTTAATCAGCCTTTCTTCCATGTGCACGGACACGGTCAGCTGCTGGCCCCCACACCCCACTCCTTGCCACACAGACTGGTCTTCCCTCCCTAGTCCCCCAAGGATGCTCAGTTGTGCCTTCCCATCCACAGATAAATCTAGGATTTTGTGGATCTAAACTTATATAATAACTTTGGGTCCCTCTATAAAAAATACAAAACTGCACATACAAGACTAGGCTCTTGGAAGGGATATTTACTTACAACGAGAATGGCAGCAAGGAGTAGCAGTGAGAGGGAGGGTTCCTTGCAAGGGAGTGGCAGGAATCGCAGCTCTAAAACTACCCCTCACTCCTCACCAACAGGCACATCAGCCCTTTTCTTCCAGCCCCGCCCTCTCCCCCACCACCCCTTGACCTTAGTCACTTCTGCTCCTTGGCAGGTGCACTTGTCACCTCCTGTCCACTGAGGTCAGAAGTCAGATCCTCTTTTTCAAAATGTTCGATGCATCCAGCCATTCTCTCCATCTGCTGGACGTCCCCATGCATCTCCCCCCAGCCCAAAGGGTGAGGATAAGAACTGAGCTTGAGTTTGGGACCCTCGTCCCCCCACTTCCTTACAGTACGCTGGGCTATGTGTTTGCCAAGCGAATGAATGAATGAATGAATGAGTCTCAGCATCCTGAGCACTCAGCCATAGTCAGCGGTCCTACAGGCATTTCTGGCCCCTGTGTTTGCTTGTCCTGGCCGCCTCCTTCCCTCACATCTTAGCTCCCTCTCAGAGCCGATGATTCAACACACAGATGCAACTCTTGCTACAGACAAGGCATTGTTCTGAGCCCATTCCGAACACTACCTCCTTTCATCTTCGTGACGGCTTGTTGGGGCGGGTACCGCCACCATCATCTCTACCTGACAGCCGAGGCACCTGGAACACAGCATCTGCATGGACGCCCCAGGATCACGCAGCAAGGGGGGGAGCCACACCAGGAACACGATCACGGCGTCTACTTTCTGATACCTGCGCTTGGCCCCCCTTCCCCCTCCTTTGCTCCCTCCTTACTTCCCGAGTAGAGGGGGCGGCTCCAGCTCTCAGGCTAACCCTGTATTAGTTTCTCCCGCGTGCCCCCACGTCACCTACTGCACACGTGGGAAGACACCTGCTGGCCCAGTCAGGGCACGGAGGGAAGGCCCCTGGGGCCGGCAGGGGGTAAACGACACGGGGGAGAGAGGAGAGCCGGGCGGGTGAACTAACTCGCAGTCTGATGGGGCATTTTTGTGATGCTGTCAGACCTCATCTTAAAGGTAAAGGGAAGACTACAGTGCTTTGCACGGGGAGGGGCACACTGACCTCCACAACAGAAAAATGGATATTCCGTCTGCTAAGGGAAGGACAGGGAGAAGGGGCTGAGCCCGGGGGTGTGGCTAGGAGGCTGTCACAGGGGTACAGGCGGCAGGGGGACGTTAGCTGACCTGGAGGTGCAGCTGACCGCGGATGAACGGGTGCAAGCAACAGCTGGAGGTGAGCGCTGAACCAAGATTGTTCTGGATCGATAGGGGCATGCGAATCAAAGAATGGCCTCTCTGCCTCATCTGCTCCTGCTTTTATCCAAGCTGCAGGATTTCTACTTCTTAAATGTGACTGAGATGGCCCTGCCCGCGAGGTAACACGCACACTTCCCGGAATGAGAATCTCCCAAGCGTCGGCAGTGTCCTCCAGCTTCCCGCTCCTTCCCTGGCACGGCCACACCCCGGGTAGCCCTCCTCGAGGCAGCCCTTGGCTGCCGCCGCCGACCAGCTCTCTGGCTCCGTGTCTGCTGGGACGGCTGTCCCTCCTGGTTCCCGTCCCAGTCTACTCACCCTCCAAGGCTGGGTGAAAAGGTCTGATCTGGAGCTGTTCGGATCCCCCAGTCTCCTCTTTCCTCCAGCAGCATGTTTTCTCAAGAGCATATAAACTGATGAGCAAAGGCACTGGGACATTGCAGCCATTCTCATAAAATGAGTGTGAGAAGGCAACGCGTACAGTTATCATATTCTCTATTTGTTTCTGCCCTCATTTTCTGCAACAGATCAGAGGCTGAGTCAATGTTCCATCAGTGTTGTTAGGGCATCTTTTAGGAAGGCCATTAGGAAAATAGGCTCCTTGGGCCAGCATGGGGTGGATTCAGGGATGTCTGTTTTCCTATCGTCATTTTCTAATTGAAAATGTACCAGAATCATCATCTCATCTATTGGATTAAGACTCAAGCTATTTGTCATTCAGTTGCCTTGGAAACAGAAAGAATTTAGCTTTCTTGATCTGCTATCTTTTCGGAATGTACAGGTTCACCTTGGGGCCCGGAAGGCAAGTCCGGGTTACTTTTAAAATGGTTAGGTGTGCCTTATATCCACACGCATACACAGGACCGCGGGATGCCCTGAACTTTTACCATGTTGCTGAGTCAAAATGCCAAATTACCTCAAAGGTTTTGGCTTACACTGTCCCAAAAGAAAGGCACGGAGAACCCAGTTTGATCTTCAATTCATACTGCCCGGTCTTCCACCCTTCGTGACCACTCCCACAGTCAGCCTTGAAACCGAAGACTGCCCCCTTCACTGGGGATGTGTTTCCCTTTCGCGCGGGGTCCAGGAGAGGGCTCATGGTCTGAGTGTGGGCTCACCTCTGAAGCCTGGAAGCACAGCTTTGACCAACGGCCTGGGAAATGTGCACGGACGTGACCGCGGTCCCCGGAGGAGGCCGCGTGCTAGTTACATGAGGCTACTTTGCTCGAAGTGGAATCTCAAAGCCCCTTTTCTGAACTGCCTTCTGGAATCCTCTATCAGGGCCCCGGATCAAATTAGTCTTTGCAGCTAGAGGAATTCTTTGGAGATCCTACACTCAGTGTTTTCATGGCTTTTTCTCTCTGCTCTCATGTCAGCAATGAAGTGAGAGGTCAGAGGCCTATGCCCCCAATCACACCCGAACCACAATGGGCCGTGTCTATGTGTGTCCGTGTGTGTGCACGTGTGTGCACGTGTGTTCACAGGCATGGAACACAAAGTAAAGGGGCCAACTGGTGGGGGCAACCTGCTGGGAGGGAAGCCATCTTATTCCCAGCATAAGATAGACCACGTAAGACTCACTTTTGGAGCAGCTATATTGTCATAAATAAATACATAGGTAAGTAAGTAAGTAAGTAAGCAGGTAAGTAAAGGGGCCAAGGGGCTGAGGGAAGCTCACCTAGTTGCATGCTGTCTATATTTTTACGTTTGTTCTTACTGACAACAATTTGTATTATATTAATTCATTATTTAAGAGGACCATTTTATGCCCATTTTAACTACTGCTCACCAAACCATTTTCTAGGGGAAAAAAGAAAAACCAATGTGATTCCCTAGAAGACACCAGTCATTTGATTTGCTTATATAAAAATGAATTATAAAAGACTTTTCAGAATAAAGAAAATGTATTCCTTTTAAGTACATTCATTCCATTGGATTCAGAGTGCTGCCTATTAAAAGCCTTGTTTTAATTACTGTACAGACGTATAATTAGCGTTTTAAATTGTATGTCTAAGCAACATTACCCTCTGCTTAGATTACATTCACATTCCCCCTTTTTTTTTAAGAAAGCTGTCAATCTACTGAATTTACAGACCTACTGGTAACTTATCACATGTTGGTTTAGAAGCAGGGCCAGCAAACTTTCATGAAAGTGCCAGACGGTACATATCTTTGGCTTTGCAAGATAATCTCTCACAATTACTCCTTCCTCTGTGGTATGAGAGTAGCGGGGGCAACACATACACAAATGAACATGGCTGTGTTACAATAAAACTTTATTTAAACTTTATTTGGAAAGCAGGTTGTGGGCTGGGCCTGACCTGTGGTTTGTAGTTTGCTAAGCTCTCTTGTCCCCAGGATCTTTTAATCACAAACTTAAAATCAGTGATGGACGACATGCAATATGAAGTCTGTTTCTTTTAAAAATAGATGTTGGTCTCACTTTTATGTTGAAAAATAAATACAGCTTCATTGAAGGCAGAATAATCAGAAGGAATCTGTATGGATGCCAATCCCGGCAACATTTGTAATTGCTTAGACCTTTCCATTTGGAGGTACCGGTCTGTTTGTAATGCTCTTTATTAACAAATATTTGAGCCCTTCCAGTGCCCTAGGACCTGGGTTGGGGAGAAGCTGGACCACACTGAATGGAACTAAGTCCTACTGGGGTTCCTGCCCCAGCGGAGTCCGGATGCTGTCATTGCCTTGCTCGCTGTGACCCCAGCACTGAGCCAGGCCTGGTGCCCAGCAGGTGTTCAAAACGTCTGTGTTGATTGACTGAATGGCTACATCATATTTGACACATCTACAGTGAATCCTTATCTTCCCTCAAACTTAATTTCTCTTTCTGCCTTCATTGCCTCTATTTATAACATTGTTTTCTCAGGTTTAAAACCCCAAAGTCATCTTTTGTGACAGCTCACGGATCCATCCCTTCACTCCGTCCTACACGTTATAATCACTGTAATCTTCCTACAACTCACTTCTGATTCTGTCAGTCCTGGCTCCTAACGCCTGCGGAGTCAGCCTTTACTTTCGCAAGCAAATCCCACTGCTCTTCGAGGTGGAAAGCATCTACGGGGCCCAGACTCCGCTGGCCTCTCTCTGTCTCTCTCTCTCTCTCTGATGTTCCCCTGCAACTGGTCCCAGCTGGGTCCCTCTCATGCCCCTCCTGCCCTGTGACTGACACACACACACACACACACTTAAATCCTCCCACGCTACCCTGGACGACCTGCCTTTTTCAAAGACTTGGAGTATTTGGTAAGTGAATTTCATCTCCATTTCAAAACACCGATACAATCAACTTCGCCCCACCCTCTCTGTGGAGAGTTACCATGTCCTGTTAGCACCTGGGATTTACAGCTCCTTTGTCCTTATCACCTGCCACTGCGGTAGGCTGAAATCTACACACTGCTGATCTTTGGTGCAGAAACGTGACTCCCCTTTTCCTCTAAACAAGCTCCCCTTTGTCCCAGAGCTGCTATTTGCTGGGCCTGAAACTTTCTTCCAGTCTTGTTCAGAGTCTAGTGTTTTTCCTGTTAGAGTCAACTCTGTCCCCAGGGGGAAAGTGCTCTGTTGTTCAGAGCATCTTCTCCCCAAGCAGAACCTGGGTCATTGGCAAGCCCCCGGAGCTCCACCGTGCTCAGGTCAAGGGCAGTCCAAGACTCTAGCTAACAAGGTCCACACCCCTCTCGCCCTTCTGGTCCTGAGACTGTCTTCCAAGCCTCTGATACTCTGGGCCCTTCTGCAGGAATGCTGTGGAAACATCTGGAAGTCCCAAAGGCTGAGGGGAAGTGGAGGTCTTCTGCTGTCATGCTGCTTTCCTACTCAGTGTCTTGGGTCCCCCCCAGAACTCCACATGGGAGCAGTCCCAACCCCTTCCTGAGGTTTTCATGTCTCAATTCTACCTGCCCTGGCTGAATCTCAGGGGTCATGAGGGGAGCAAACAGCAAGCAAACCCCAGACTCATTCCCTTTGAATCTCTCAACTTTCTGATTCCTGCTCCATCTTTATACTTTTCAAAATTCAGGAAATCAGCTTTTGGGTTCTCTCTGGATTCCTGCCTGCTCTCTGGTCCGTCTCCAAGCTATGGTGTGGGGACCCCATGAGTCTTCTTTGCCCACCTACATCACAGCCTGGCTTTTTAAAAGTGAAGAATCTTGCTGGCATACCCAAATCCACTATTTTTAAATGTCAGTTTGACACTTAAAGCTGGGCAACGATCTCCTCGTTCTGGACCCCATCCTCCCTGAAGAAACAAATGTCTTTGCCATCCTGGAGGAGGAGGCAACCAGTGAGTGCCTTGCAAGGCTGCTAGATAAATGCAGGGCAGGACACCCAGTTAAATGTGAATTTCAGATAAACAATGGATCAATTTCTTGTATAAGTACGTCCAAAGTATTGCATGGATCACTGCTTATCTGAAATTTGGATTTAATTAGAAATCACGTATTTTAATGGATGAACACAAATAATTATTAATTCTAATTTCCCAATTTCTCTGCTCAGTTGCGGTCACAATGAGAACCCTGAGTAAAAACAGGCATCTCTAGTAGCTGATGTTCACCGGGAATGAGAAACATCAGTTTAATGTTTTCAAAATTATGGTCCTCTTTATACCACTTTGAACTATTAAAAGTAGAGCAGAGAAAGGGATGATTCCATACGGCAATCTCTTTAACAGACGAGTATAGCTTTCCACTATCATTTTACTAATTTAAAGACAATGCAATTTAGAGCTCAGTGGAGATCTTATTTTATACTCCATGATTCTAAAATATTGATTTATGAGTAATTATACGTATAACCATTGAATTTGTTTTGCATTTCACTTGCATCACAAAAAGGGTTGCCAAAGCACTTTTTATTCTAGAATTCTCATTGTTAGCACAACCTCAGAGAGTAACTGAGAAATTAGAACTGATGCTATTTTCATTTAAAAGTATTTTTAATATATAAATATATGAAGATACATACTTACAGGAAACACAGAAAATTCGGGGAGTAATAGATTTTTGTAGCTGAGCAATGAAAACACACAGCTTTTGACCTTTTCCTCTTTCCCCCCTTCTGCTCTCCAGGCCGTGCACCTGCCCTGCTCCTTGAGCACCTGGCTTCCTAGACCCTCTCTTGTGCTCAGCTGAAAACCTGTTTTTTCCCTCAGTGAGAAAACAAAAGCAGTGTCCCACTCCTCAACATATTTTCCAACCCCACCATGCCTGGACCCATCTACTCCACCATTTCTTCATTCAAACGGAGAAAGTGTCCCAGTTTCCTCTGATTCCACTAAACCTATCCCTTCTCTCCCATGCAAGGACCATACCTATGATTATCCTCTCCCTCTCCTGAAGCACTAATTTTTACTCCTTCTTCTGGGGACATTCCCACCATAAAACATGCTGTAAAATCTCTTACTTGAAATAAAACATAGCAAGAAAACACACACACAAACACTCTTGACGCCATGCCTCCTTGTGGGTATTGTCCTATTTTCTTTTCTTTGCCTTCCTTTAAGGCAGAATTCCTAGAGATGCCCATAAGGGTAATAATATCAATCATTATAGCAAACACCTATATAATGCCAGGCACTGTTTTAAGTGTTTAAGCATATATTAACTGAATTATTCCTTGCAGAAATCCTGTAAGTGATCATCTGACTGAACTGAATCACAAAGAGATGAAATGACCACTCCAAGGCATGCCAGCCAGCACCCAGATGAGCTGAGGAGTGCACTAAGGTAGCTCACAAGCTCCCGACTGCATACTACCATCTTTCTAAATTTTATTTTTACTTGACGTCTGTGTTCCTCACCTGTATTTTGATGAATCCAAGAAATAAGAGTTTTAGCATCCCATGCGCCCTCCCCCCCCACACCCCATGCTGCAAAATCAAATGGATGATTTTTTATAATAAAAAATAAAGAAAAAAAAAATAAACAACCGACAACAATAACAAAAAATCAAACGGTTGATTCTTGATCCTCATCATACTGGTCCTGGCAGCAGCATATGGCACTTAGGATTACTTCCTCTTCCCTTAGCTACTTTCTTCTCTTGCCTTCCAGAACACAGCACACTCCTGGGTCTCCTCCTTCACTCTGGACACCTCCTCGGGCTCTTCTTGGTTGGATTCTCCTCTCCTCAGAACTTTTACAAGCCGAGAACTGGCTCTGGCACATCTTCTCTTGCTTGCCAGGAGAATCTCTAGTCTCTTGGGATTTACATGCTGATGACTCGCCAAGTTTTCTCTCCCCCATCCAACCTATCCCCTGAGCTCCAATTTTGTCTCTTCACTTAGATACAAAGTATCTCAAAATGGACAAGGCCTAAACTGCTTCCACCTTTCTGCTGTCCCTGCCTTCCAACCTACAGATCTCGTGGAATTTCCCATCTCAGCAAGCAGAACCCGTGTTCCTCTTGGCCACTCAGGACAAAAACCACCCCGATCATCCTTGCCTACTCCCTTCTCATAAAACCTCAAATTCAATTCATCTGCGAATCCTATGCATTCCACCTTCAGTAAACTTTAGTTCATATCCACCAGCCAGGTTTGTGCCTCAGGACTCTTGCACTCCCTCTCCCTCCAGCTCAAAGACTCTTCTCCCAGATACCTGCTGGATGACACCACCTCTTATTTGGGTCTCTATTCAAATGTCACTTCCACAGAAAGGCTTCCCCCACATACCCTGTGTGAACTAACAAACCTCTTTGTTCTCAATCTCCTGATCCCAACTTATTTCCTTCAGAACATTCTCTCTACTTGTATTTCTTTGTTCCATGTTGCTTTCCCCAGACTACTATGTGAGCTCCAGCAGCATAGAAACTGTATCTATTTTCCAATGCCTGGAACAAAGCCAGGTACATGGTTGATGCTTGATAAGTATCTGTCAAATAGACAGTTAAATACTGACACCATGATTCTGTGTGATACACCATATTTTTAAGAGTATGCAAAATAAATCTTTAGAAATTAAAATGTATTTTCAGTGTTTTCATTTAAAAGTAATCCTGCCAAGCCATTCGCAAATTATTTTTGTATGACAAATCACAGATTAAGTCCACAGCTATATTTAATTTCTCATTATTTGGATTCTCTTCAACTGATCAGGATATTTTGGTATATCATATTTCACTCTGATATGGGAGCATGTGTCCTATTTCCACAAAGCCGTCAGATCTGCAGCCCCACAAACAGAAGCCGTGCATGTGTGTGCGCACACGCGCGCATGCACACACACACACACACACACACACACACACACACACACACACACACACGCTGGCCTGATCCTTCAGGGCACTAATCGTCTTCCAAATGGACTGCACTGTCCTGCTTGGAGTTGATATTCAAGCCACTCATCATGGGCATCACTAAATCACCTTCAACTCACATGGTCCACTTACAAGAGAAGCAAATCTCAAAAGGAAGCTACATTCAAGGTCAAATACAACATTTTATGCAACTCTTTTTTTCTTTGGTTTTGTAAATTCGGTTGAAAGGTTTGGGCAGGAAAAGAGGTTTTGGGGGGAATATTAATATATTTCACTTCAGCTCCCAAAAGAAAAGTCGCTTCGTTTTTTGTTTGTTTGTATTTTTGCCAGGTTTTTTTGTTTATCTAAATATTGTTGCTCTTGCATAAACGAGTGACTGAGTTAAGACTTTAAAAAACCTCCGTGGGTGGAAAAAACAGTACACAACACTGAACGTTTAATCAGCCCAAGAAATGAAACGGAAAAGTATCTCGAGGTGAAACTAAAAAAAGGCACTCTTTGATCTTCAGAAATTCTGAAAAGTGGCATCAGTTCTGAAGATGAAAGAAACAGAATTTAACATAGTCTCATGCACTCTATCTTTTAGCTTGATGAAACGAAGGTGTCTTCTAAGTCTCATGCAGTAAATGTTATCTCTCACGTGAAAATTTGCATCTGATATCCTTTTTTTTCCTCAGATAAATGCAAGGATCAACAATGCATCCTAAAAATCAGTTTTGTTATCTTTCTAATACATGTAACATAAAATTAAAATGGGAATGTGTCCACCACCAAGCAAAAGACAATTAAAACACTTTGAGCTATCTGAAAAATTGACATAAAAAGGGATAATATTTTTAAAATTGTGATTTTCTATGACGCCTGTTGCTGCATTAAAAAGGTATTTACTCTTCCATTTTTGTCACTTGCAGATGTCATGTATGAAAATAAAGGTTGTTACATCAAATCAGCATTGCACTCTACAGAAGGCCACTATGCTCCGCACCGTGGAGGCCGGCCCACCCGTCATCCGGTCCACCTCCCTGCTTTTGCCCAGGGGACAGGGATGTCTGGACACATCTTTAAAGGCTGAAGCGACAGTTCTCAAGCCAGAGACAAGCCGCTGTGATTTACTGCCCACATTACAATCTCTCCCATCATGCCTGCACATACTGCCATTTAAGAAAGTCCTATGATCACTGCAAAAGACATCCAAAATTATGGCCTTATCGACACAAGGCATTTTCATAATGATGTAATAAAGTGGGACGTTGGGATTGTGAGAAGTTCGTAAAACCTGGAAAGGAATACAGTTGAAAGAGAAATGATGGGAACCATGAGGTCACAGACTATTTTGCTTCAAAGATGGTGCAGAAATACCAACCCCTGCCCCTCCTGACACATAAGCGCTGGGTCAGGGTGTGGTCATCGGTCAAGAGATTCTAAACACAGAAGCTTGGCTCACAGCACTGTCCTCCCATGGTCTGATGCTAAAGCAGAGGCCAACTTCCTGATTCCAACCCCATTTCCCCCATTCCTGTGGCCATGATTGCCGACACAAGAAATCTAGCCTTGCCTTCCCCAGCTCCCAGGCTTTCTGAGCCATTCACAGCCACACACACACACACACACACACACACACACATACACACACTGTGCCCCCTGG